>JAJOZX010000644.1:875000-1210000 GCA_023014485.1 Bathynomus jamesi | reverse complement strand
CAGGCAGTGACGAGGATACTGGAAATCGGAGGGAGGGAGGGAGGGAGGCAGTGACGAGGATACTGGAAATCGGAGGAGGGAGGGAGGGAGGGAGGCAGTGACGAGGATACTGGAAATCGGAGGAGGGAGGGAGGGAGGCAGGCAGTGACGAGGATACTGGAAATATCGGAGGGGGAGGGAGGGAGGCAGGCAGGCAGGGCAGTGACGAGGATACTGGAAATCGGAGGAGGGAGGGAGGCAGGCAGGCAGGCAGGCAGTGACGAGGATACTGGAAATCGGAGGGAGGGAGGGGGAGGGAGGAGGCAGGCAGGCAGTGACGAGGATACTGGAAATCGGAGGGAGGGAGGGAGGGAGGCAGGCAGTGACGAGGATACTGGAAATCGGAGGGAGGGAGGGAGGCAGGCAGGCAGTGACGAGGATACTGGAAATCGGAGGGAGGGAGGGAGGCAGGCAGTGACGAGGATACTGGAAATCGGAGGGAGGGAGGCAGGCAGTGACGAGGATACTGGAAATCGGAGGGAGGCAGTGAAGAGACTGGAAATCGGAGGGAGGAGGCAGTGAAGAGCATACTGGAAATCGGAGGGAGGGAGGCAGTGAAGAGCATACTGGAAATCGGAGGGAGGGAGGCAGTGAAGAGCATACTGGAAATCGGAGGGAGGGAGGGAGGCAGTGAAGAGCATACTGGAAATCGGAGGGAGGGAGGGAGGCAGTGAAGAGCATACTGGAAATCGGAGGCAGGGAGGGAGGCAGTGAAGAGCATACTGGAAATCGGAGGAGGCAGGCAGGCAGGCAGGCAGTGAAGAGCATACTGGAAATCGGAGGAGGGAGGCAGGCAGGCAGTGAAGAGCATACTGGAAATAGGAGGAGGGAGGCAGGCAGGCAGTGAAGAGCATACTGGAAATAGGAGGAGGGAGGGAGGCAGGCAGTGAAGAGCATACTGGAAATAGGAGGAGGGAGGCAGGCAGTGAAGAGCATACTGGAAATCGGAGGCGGGAGGCAGGCAGTGAAGAGCATACTGGAAATCGGAGGAGGGAGGGAGGCAGGCAGTGAAGAGCATACTGGAAATCGGAGGGAGGCAGGCAGTGAAGAGCATACTGGAAATCGGAGGGAGGCAGGCAGTGAAGAGCATACTGGAAATCGGAGGAGGGAGGCAGGCAGTGAAGAGCATACTGGAAATCGGAGGAGGGAGGCAGGCAGTGAAGAGGATACTGGAAATCGGAGGAGGGAGGCAGTGAAGAGGATACTGGAAATCAGAGGTGGAGGAGGGAGGCAGTGAAGAGGATACTGGAAATCAGAGGTGGAGGAGATGAGGACACACAGGTAGGAGACTGCAGTATCAGACCCAGGAAGACTCCTGACATCAACCCAGATGCCACCAAACTCTGAGCTTATTGACTGGAACTCTGGTGTGACTGAGCCTCCTCTGACCTGTTCCCTCACCACTGCGGCAATCAAGGATTTTCTGGATAGACCAATGGAAGTTCCTGCATGGCCCTCACACACACAGTCAGTAGAGAGGTGTGTAAGGATGACAACTGAAGCAGCACAACATGTTTACTCACAAGAGAGGGAGGCATACATCAGTGGCCAGGTGGCCAGTAGGGAACTTATGTCCAGGAACAAGAACAAGAGCAAGGCAAACATGGCATCCTTGGTAGGGGTGCACCAGATATGAATTTTTCATATCCAGTCGGATACCAGATATGCCGGATATGGCCATATCTATCCAGCTGGATATATATTATTAAGTACCGTATTATTTTTACACTCATATTATTATGTTTTGTTTTGCATTGGGGGCAAGTGGCCCCCCCCCCCCACAAATATAAGATAAATAATAATTTAAGTATATTCAGATATTTAATTGTTTTGTTCTCTTTCAGGTTCTTGTGTTGTATTAAACTAGTAAGTGTTAATAAGGACAAGTTGTGTGTGGTCACTGTATGCAACAAATGATCCTAGTGATATCACTGCAAAATGTAATATTTGCCAAAAGCTTATCAAATGTGGGATGGAGAAAGGTGGCCAAGTCTTTTAGCACAACACCTCTTCATAATCATTTGAAGATTAATCACCCAAAAGAGTATGCTGAAGCCAAAAATGAAAATGACAAAAAAAGAATAGCTGTGACCAAATCAAAGGAAATAGGCATAGGTAAAATTTATATGGGCTAGAGTCCAGTGTTTCCCAACCGGGGGCCATGGCACATTTGAAGGGGGCCACAGGAAAATGTTATTTTGTAAAATAGAGTTAAATCTGCATATTACCTACTGAAAATAATGCTTATGGGGGCCACAGGAAAAAATAAGGTTCCTAAGGGGGGCCATAAGCCAAAACCGGTTGGGAACCAGCTAGACCATCAACTTCTACTGGTAGTACTCTGAAAGAAAAGAAAATTGACCAAATGAGTAAGCAGATCTCAATAGAGGAAAGCTTTTCATCTAAAAAAATATGGGACATCAATGACTCTAGATCTGTGATGATTCACCGTAAAATTGGCATGATGATGGCTTTAGACAACCAGCCATTTACTTTAGTTGAAGATGATGGTTTTATTGATCTAATGGCCTACCTCCAACCCAGATATCTCTTACCAAGCAGAAGGTACTTCTTTGATACTATAATTCCTCATCTTTATAATGAGTTCAAGTCTAAAATTGCTCAAGCTGGAAGTAGTAAAGCATGTCAGCTTTTCTTCAGATATATGGACATGCACAACCTCTCAAGAAAGTTTTATATCATCATCATGTCACTGGATAGGTAAAGATTTTGAAAGATATGATGCTGTGCTACATGCCTCTCATTTATCAGGGTCACATACTGGCAAGAATATATCTGAAAAGTTTTGCTCTATGTGGGATAGTTGGCATCTTGATGCAAATAAGAGGAATTTATTGGTGAGGGATGGAGCTAGTAATATGGCTCTTGGTAGTGACCTGGCTGAAATACCTTCAATACACTACAGCATTCATTTACTCCAACTGGTTATTAGCGACTCAATTATGGTTCAGAGGAGAGTAATTGATATCCTTGCAAAAAGTCACCGCCTTGCAACTCACTTTAATCATTCTCCTTTGGCCTGTAACAATTTCAAATACATTCAAGTGCAGCAAAATCTTGAGCCTCTCCTATTGGTTCAAGATGTCCCAACACATTTGGAACAATGCATATTTGATGCTAGAAACATTATATAAATTAAAAACTCCACTGCAACTGTATTTGGCTGATTGTAGTGAATTACCTACCATCACATCCTTCAAGTGGACACTGATACAAAATCTCCTTAAAATATTAAAACCATTCTTCCAACTAACTCAGGAAATGAGTTCAGAAAAATCAACTTTGTCTTCTGTAATCCGAAGCATTTGCATTTTACAAAGATTTCTTTCAAAGATTGGCGAGGCATTCCAGGACAAATACCCACAAATTAAAAAATTTGTCACCATTCCAACCTGGATTTTAATGAAAATTGACATATGGCATTCTTCCAGGTGCTGATTTTACTGGTTCAAATAAAAAAGTTCTAGGACCCATAGTTATTGAGATAAGTGGTAAAGTGGGGGCCCATAACTTTAATGGGCAATAACTCCCAAACATCTTACCGTAGACCTATGAAACTATACTTTTTTAGAATCAGCATGAAGAGATCTATTAAATGATACCACATTCAAATGTGTAGAATAATGAAAATTTTCCCCCTTTTATATTTTTGACCCCCCCTCCCTAGACAGTGAAATCCAAAACTTTCATTTATTAAACTTCCATTAATTGTTAAAAGATACAAACAAAAAATGTGGGTATCAAGTTGCAAGATGTTTTAAAAATTATTGAAAAAATATGTACATTGACATTTGTATATTGTACATTGAAATTTTGACATTTTTACGCAGACTAAAATAGAGAACTACAAATGATATATTTACTAGTGATGGGATGATACCAAAATTTTTAACGATTCCGATTCCGATTCTCAATATTTTTAAATATAATTCTATACTTGTTTTTCTGGAAATTGTCATATTTTACTCTGGTAAGATTAACTATTTACATTATGAGTATGGTAATATAAATTATAAAAGATTGGTTTAAAAATAAAAATCGACTAAGTTGTAACAATTCATTTTAATCTTCTTGATTACACATCATGGATATACATGTTTTAATGTTTAGCTACAATACAATAAAAATAAAATTTGTTATCCTCTCTCATTTAAATTTTAAAGTTTACATTGCAAAACTGGTTCAATTAAAAGTTAAAGAATTGTTTTAAGAATCGGAAATCATGCTACAATTCTCTCGATTCCAATTCCTGAAAAATGCTCGATTCTTCCGATTCTCGATTCCAATTAATCGTCCCATCACTAATATTTACATCCTATGTATAACTCATATTCACGCACTCTCTCTCAATGTTTGTTAATTATGCTTATTTTTATTACAGATGTGCTTATTTTGAGTCAAATCACATCTTATTTTTGAGATTTACAATTGTGTTTTTTCAGTAATGAAAAATGGTTAGATATTGTGATGATCCTTTACAAAAACATAAGAAAAAGATACACAAGGATAAAAGAATCAGCCAATCACTTAATATCGATGTAAATGGAACTACAATGGAATACTGTACTATGTAGCAACTGTAGAAAATTATTGACTCAAGAGACCAGAGTTGCTATCAACATCACAAAGTGAAGAGTCTGATCACAATCAGTCTTCTGAAAATGTTATTTCAGAAAGTGATGAATATGATCCAAGTATATCAAGTAATGCCAAAGAGGAGGTTTCTCAAGTTCTAGAAAGTCTTGCTATACTTTTTATAATTTTTTTATTTATATTATTTATTTATAATACATTTACTTTCAAGACATTAATTTCATAAGTTTTTCAGCAACTGCTGCAAAACTATGTTGACATTAAATTTATTAAACTTATGACATTAATTATTATTGTCCATATACAGGGTGTCCCAAAAAAAACTATACTCTTTATAGCATCATATATTTTATAATTAAAAAAAAACCAAACAATATATTGTTATAGCAATTGCCAATGAAAGGTAAATTAGTAATCTAAGTGATCAAAATGTTATAGCGAGTTGTTTGCATATAAAATTTAATTAACTACGCCAAGTGCTCAAAATGTTCTCCAGCGGAATTAATGCACTTTTGAATGTGTCAACTAACTGATTCGCAGACATGGACTAATGTGGATGCTGTGATGGTCCCGCACTTTTCCCTAATTGCATCCTTAAGGCATTTGAATGTTGCAGGTCTTGTACATAAACTGCATCCTTCGGGTAGCCCCACAAGTAAAAATCAAGTGGAGTCAAGTCCAGTGAACGTGGAGGATACTCACGCTTCCTCTTCGTCCTATCCAATGGTTAGGCAACATTTCATCGAGGTACCTTCTGACATCACAATGATAATGAGGAGGGGTTCCATCTTGTTCAAAGTAAAAGTCATCGTTTCCAAACAACTTTCAAACTGCAAGTATAATTTCTGTCCGCAGCATGTCGAGATATGCGGCACCAGTAACTGTCCCATTAAAGAAAAATAGTCCAACCAAACCCCTGGATGATAAACCACACCATGCTGTTAATCCTGGTAAATTAACATGTTTATCCACATAAACGTGTGGATTATCAAGTGACCAGTACCTGCAGTTGTGTCAATTTACTGCGCCATTCAGCTTGAAGGTAGCTTCATCAGACCACACAATTTTGTTGTATTGAAAGTGCATTCATGCTGCCGGAGAACATTTTGAGCACTTGGCGTAGTTAATTAAATTTTATATGCAAACAACTCGCTATAATATTTTAATCACTTAGATTACTAATTTACCTTTCATTGGCAATTGCTAGGTTTTTTTTTTAATTATAACATGATGCTATAAAGAGTATATAGTTTTTTTTGGGACACCCTGTATATCAAATGGAGTCAAATATTTATTAATTCAAATATTTCAGATGGTTTGGGTTCCTCAAGAAAATAAGCAAAAGCTATTTAAACAATAGAAAAAGCGGTAATTATTCATTTTTTGACCGTGTCTCTTTTTATAATGAGGGCAAACGTTTCTGGTCAATTTGGAGGTGCTCTGCACGAATCTGCCATCCGTTTCCTGTGCAAATGCGTAGTTTTCGAGATATCGTCATCTCAAAAACTACGCATTTGCACAGGAAACGGATGGCAGATTCGTGCAAAACACCTCAAAATCGACCAGAAAAGTTTGCATTCATGCTAAACACAACCTAACCTAACCTAACCAGTCACCTTATTTTGGAGGATATAGTTTTGCAATTGCAGTAAGGAAGTGATGCAGAACTGTAGAATCATCAGGATGTTCTGCCGGTAATGAGGACGTCTATTTCCAGCACGTAAAACCCACAATTTCACATTCTTCCATTTTTTTTATGGCACCTAAACACCTTCGAGTCTTGTCTTAAAATACAGACAGTATTACATTTAGGGCAAATCACGGATGTCGGAATTATGCCGTGATTGGAAAAAACCAACTTTTATTTTCATCAAGGCCAACAAGGCGGATTAGGTCCTCAAAATCAACTTCACAAGATTCACATGTCATACCAGTAGAATGAAAACCACCATACTGACCAGAAACAGAAAAAAGTAGCCAAAGCAAGAAAAAGTAGCCAAAAAAAGCCAAGAAAAATCTCCAAAAGAGTCCAAAAAAGATAGCCCAAATAAACAAACCAACCGAAATTTATATACATACATATTAGATAGAAAGTATATTTTTTAAAAAAGTACATTTTATACAAATTTGCACAAGATAATATATATATTTTCTTATTCAGCGTTGATTGGTTATTCAATATATATTGCTGTTATAGCTGGGTGTGACTGGGTCAAAAAACGAATAATAGCTGAAAAAGCACATAGTTCTTTAAAACAAAAGCTAGAAACAAGTTTAGAAATTGAGATTCCAAGCCCATCAAAAGCTACAAAGTTGGATCATGAAACTCAAAGGTATGAATTTTAAAATGATACGCTATTATTAAGTAGGAATATACCTAAACTAAAACTGAAGCAAAAACACAAAATGTAGGTATTCACCTTTGATAGTAGAAACTAGAAGCACAACTCCCTAAAGATTGGAGATCAATGGGCCCATTAAATCATTTGGAATTCATTTGGTCACAAAATAATATTTGGTTTAATTTGACTATCGGGTCATTCTCTGTCAGATCAACCAGTGCCTAACACCCTCATCTCTCAGATTTTGCTGAAATTTGGTTTATAGGGAGTTTGTGGGCCCTGAATCCATTTATGAAATTATAAGGTCAATCCAACCAACGGTTCAAGAGATATGACCTCGGGAAATTTGAGGTCACTTGCGAGGTCACTAACATTTGGCAACCCATAACTTGGGTAATAATGGTCACAATTGTATAAAAGTATATATATTTAGAATCAGAAAACGACAAGGAATCCAAATATGCAAGTTTTAGAACTCTAGGTTGAAAAATAAAAAAGTTACACTGTAACCAAAATTTGAGGTCACGATTTGACCTCTGGGGTATCAAATGAGAACTTTTTTTTTAAATGTAAAAAATGAAGGCATAGGCATTGGCTATTAGAATCAGCAAAAAAAAGTTTGTTTATGTTAGTATTTTTCATGTAACTAACATATAAGTGAACACCATATTCATAAGTTGTGCGTCAATTCTACCTATTTTTTCACACTTAAGCTCATAATTTGACCTATAGAAATTAAAATTACATTTTTTTATAGATATAAAAACAAAGGCAAAAAATGTAAAATTGTATTTCACTGCTAATCTACACTGGCAATAATAGTTATAATAGTGAAAGGGGAAGACCTACTTAGAGGATTCATGTGCTAGCCTAATACAATTTTTGCATGCTCGATGCTCATCAATTTCTTTTTGTGGAAAAATGTATTGAATTCTGCTGCCTCCTCTTAGGGTAGGACAACTCATTACAGTTAATATATGATGTCCTGGCACTGCACATGAATCCTTGTTTGATGGATAATAATATGCACTTGATCCTGATGACCCAGAGGGATGTAGAAAGTTCACAGTGAAATCATCAAACTTCACAATATTCCTCCACAATTCCATACCAAACTTGCATGTCATAAATGCAGCCAACATACTCTCCTGGTTTGACACATTTTAGGTTACCAAGCATTGCAGGTTCATTAGTAAAATGACTTTTCCTTATTCTTTTCTCCAATGCCACTTGAAATGGGATACACCATCAGTTCTTCCTTGTTTAGGGGAACAAATCTATGATATTTCTGAGTTCCAGGAATAGCCCTACTATCCTTGAATCGATGTTCCAACCGTTCTTCTGCATCTTTCAAATCAGCTGTAGTTACAAAGAAAAAATTTATCTTCTTGCTCAAGTTTTCTTCACAAAACTGAAACATGTGTTCTGGTGTAAGAATTTGCCTCTCTGTAGTTCTCTGCAAACTGGCACGAGCAGTAGCTCTTTTTACTGTTCCTCCAATCCCATCACATGCATTTTTGCCATGGGATGTAGCAAAGAAGTGCCATTCACAAGACAGACCAAAATCCTCTTCATGGTAACAGAGATTTGTGAAGTTGTATCTGTTCTTATATTGGCCAGCACATCCATCTGAGAAATAGTGCACCTTCTTCAATTGTGGGCATCTGAATTTAACATATGTCATAAGCTTCAATATGAATGAGTAAACCATTATAGTGTTGTGTTTTAGTGATGCAGATAAGAAACAGACACTAAAATGGCTAAGTTCCTGGTCTGCAGATGATCTATAACAGATGACAAAAGGGTGAACTGTACACTGTGAATTGTCCCAGTGAAACCCTTGGGCAGCATCCTGGACAATGAAAGAATAATTCTCAGAGAAATCACCTACTATAACTACCTCGCTCTGAGGTGGTAGTGTTTCTTTCAACTGCTTGAAGTACTGTGATTGTTGCCGAGCAACAAAGTGATGATGAACCATGCGGGATATTTTCATGCTTAGGGATGATAAGTATTCATGAAGTGGCTCCACCTTATCAACCATTGTACAACGGTCAACAGTCACCCATTGCTTGTAAGATATTTCATTTGGAGCTGATTTCACACTGTCAAGTAACTCAAGAAAATCCAGGACACCCTCTTCTCTTGGGCAATCATTGCAAAGTTGCATCATGCAAGTGTCTCTTTCTGTACTGCAGACACTGTAATCCATAAGATCCTTGTATGAAAGACCTCTTTCTCCCAATGCAGCCAGCTGCAATTTTGGATTTTGATGGTATGTGCAGACACAGACAGAATGAGTCCCACCACTACCGGCAAGCACACAATATGATGGCCATAATTTTGCAAATGTGGAAAATCCTATTTTGGGATTCTTTTCATCATTTTTATATAGTTCAACATCTCTCTTAAATTCCCGAGGACCAATCGTTTTTGCACCTTCATTGCACCTTCAGCACTGATAACTTTCACGCAATCCTTTTGGCCAGGACACATACGACTAACCTCTTCTGACTCATAGAATCTTCTAACTATATCTTTGTGTTCTTCAGATATCACTTTTCCTTTGCTCATTAGTGGAATCTTCGGAAGGATTCCATGTTCTGATTTAAGTGAATGGCTTCTTTTCACCATGTATGTTGTAGTTTGAAAGAAACTAGCTGTTTTTTCAATTGTGTATGGTGAGAGTGTCAATATTTGTAGTTTGTGATGGTGACATTTGCTCTCCAGGAATGACTGTTTCAATTCATTCATTAATTTGTCTAGATGTTTTTCAGATTTAGTTTCAGGTTTTGAAGTATCACTTACCTCCTCGGTAATTTGAACACCATAACTGAGTTCTAGCCTCTCCTATATAAAATATTATTTATAATGTGTTATATTATGGCAGATTTTCATACAGGTGTTAATTTTCTAATGTTTTGGCCTATATCCAGCTGGATACCAGATATTTCGCAATATCCGGTACACCCATATTTGTGAGTGACTATTTAGTTCATAATACAGCCAGTCTACACTTTTCAGAAGGCTCTTACTGCAGCTATAAAAATGGCTCTACCTAACAAAAAAGATTTTTCAGATGGTTGTGCTAGTCAATATAAAAATAAGTAACTTCTCTAATTTGACCTATCATGAAAAAGATTTTGGCCTTAAAGCAGAATGGAATTTTTTTGGAACAAGCCATGGAAAAAAATGCCCGTGATGGCATTGGTGGAACTGTGAAAAGAGCTGCTTATAAAGCCAGTCTACAAAGATTAACATCAAATCACATTCTTACAGCTAGGTCTCTCTACAAATATGCTGTGGCAAATTTGACTGGGATAGTTTTTTTTTCACTACAGAACAGGAGATTTCAGAGATAGCTGATAAGTTAAAGAGCAAGGTTTGACTCAGTTAAAACTCTGAAGGGGACACAAGGATTTCACAAAGTGGTTCCACTAGAACTTAACTATGTAAAGGCATATTTAACTTCAAAATCTAGCAATTTCATGACTTGCAAAATTGGAGAACAAACTGAATCTGAGGCAAAAATGCAGTATAATGTGGGTAGCTGTGTCATCTGCAGGTATGACAACAAGCAGTGGATTGGTCTTGTAACAGGTTTCTGAAGAAAACCATGACTATAAAATATCTTTTCTGCACAAGGAAAGAAGCTACTGCTGCTACTTCCCAGAAAAAGAAGATATTTGCTGGGTTCATAAAAAAAAAAATGTTTTGAAAACAGAGTCCCCCAAACATATTGCCAGGAGTAAAGATAATATATGGGTTCAATCAAAGAGAATTTGCTCTGGCTTCAAAGAAAATTTAAATATGGTATGCCGTAGGGTGTTTCAATTTTAGGGAGTAAAGTGAAATCTTTATATTATGAAAGACTACTACTGACCAAATGATGCATTTTTATGTGCTAAATTGAAATATGGCTTTAAAATCCAGATTTGACCACTCCTAGCTACTTATATTTGAAGTTGAAGTTTACAAAAAATCAGCAATTTTTGAAAGTTTTTTATTGTACAGTATATAACTACATTTTACATACAATTAAAGACATTTGATTATATTTCAATATTAAAACTTAGAAATAGGTTTCTTGAACTTTGCCAAGGATTAGGGGTACACCAGATATGATATCCAGCTGGATAGTGCGAAATATCTGGTATCCAGTGGTGGGCACCGTTAACCAAAAAGTTAACTTCATTAACCGCTAACCCGTTACCCGTTAACCAAAAAGTTAACTTCGTTAACCGCTAACCCATTAACCAAAAAGTTAACTTCGTTAACCGCTAACCCATTAACCAAAAAGTTAACTTCGTTAACCGCTAACCCATTAACCAAAAAGTTAACTTCGTTAACCGCTAACCCATTAACCAAAAAGTTAACTTCGTTAACCGCTAACCCATTAACCAAAAAGTTAACTTCGTTAACCGCTAACCCATTAACCAAAAAGTTAACTTCGTTAACCGCTAACCCATTAACCAAAAAGTTAACTTCGTTAACCGCTAACCCATTAACCAAAAAGTTAACTTCGTTAACCGCTAACCCATTAACCAAAAAGTTAACTTCGTTAACCGCTAACCCATTAACCAAAAAGTTAACTTCGTTAACCGCTAACCCATTAACCAAAAAGTTAACTTCGTTAACCGCTAACCCATTAACCAAAAAGTTAACTTCGTTAACCGCTAACCCATTAACCAAAAGTTAACTTCGTTAACCGCTAACCCATTAACCAAAAAGTTAACTTCGTTAACCGCTAATCCATTAACCAAAAAGTTAACTTCGTTAACCGCTAATCCATTAACCAAAAAGTTAACTTCGTTAACCGCTAATCCATTAACCAAAAAGTTAACTTCGTTAACCGCTAATCCATTAACCAAAAAGTTAACTTCGTTAACCGCTAATCCATTAACCAAAAAGTTAACTTCGTTAACCGCTAATCCATTAACCAAAAAGTTAACTTCGTTAACCGCTAATCCATTAACCAAAAAGTTAACTTCGTTAACCGCTAATCCATTAACCAAAAGTTAACTTCGTTAACCGCTAATCCATTAACCAAAAAGTTAACTTCGTTAACCGCTAATCCATTAACCAAAAGTTAACTTCGTTAACCGCTAATCCATTAACCAAAAAGTTAACTTCGTTAACCGCTAATCCATTAACCAAAAAGTTAACTTCGTTAACCGCTAATCCATTAACCAAAAAGTTAACTTCGTTAACCGCTAATCCATTAACCAAAAAGTTAACTTCGTTAACCGCTAATCCATTAACCAAAAAGTTAACTTCGTTAACCGCTAATCCATTAACCAAAAAGTTAACTTCGTTAACCGTTAAACATGTAACGGAAGTTACCGATAAACCATTAACATTAACTTTTATTATAAAAAAAATGAAAAACACAATATATATATAATTTAATTTTCCCTCTTCTTCTCGTTCTCCATTTTGTCCATGAGATGCATGTTGCCCTTCATGAAAATTAGCATGTCAAAGTTTTCATCAGACAGGGATGATCTCTTGGCCCTCAGGATGTCCTTGCCCATAGAGAACAAAGTGACATGAGAATTGAAATCTTACCTGATCAGTTTTATGGTTCTTGAAATGTATCAAGGAGACTACTAATAAGGTACTCACAGACATATTATAAATATACATGACTTACTTGACAACGATTATTTTTAAATATTCACTAGCACAAACATGTTGCGCAAGAGACAGACTGCAAATGAAACGAATGTAGTTATTTGTTGTAATTGTTACATATATATTATTGAAAGTGCCTTAAAATGCTCGTGATATTTCTTGAAAGAAGTTGAAACATTCAACTCAAATGGCAAATCTTTCCGCCTGATTTTACAGTCGACCATGTTTTTGCTCAAACCAATGCCATAAATAACTACCATATTTGGTAAGACACAAATTGTGGCAACGGAAACAAATATATCGCCTGATTTTGCACTGCGGAAATGGAAATTCGTTCATCACTATTAACAGTGGCGGATTAATTGCGCACCTGCTCAGCACTGAAAATAATAGAAACTTTTAAATGTTTATTTATGAATTTTTTGGGTTAACGGACTTGAGTTAACGGAAGTTAAATGTAACAGAAGTTAATTAGTCCGATAATGATTTTCAAAGTTAACTTAAAAGTTAAATCATTAAAGAAAAAGTTAACTTCGTTAATTAACGATTAATGGATTAACGGTTTGTGCCCAGCTTTGCTGGTATCCAGCCAGATATGCTGGATATAGGCCAAGACATTAGAAAATTAACACCTGTATGAAAATCTGCCATATAACATAACATTACAAATAATATATACAAAAAAATTAAAGCCCTCCAGGGCCCACCCCTAAACCAGTCCAGCAACACTTTTTATATTCTTGATGACAAGAATAAATAAAACATCTGTCCATCCTTAACAATTACAGTTTTATTAATATAATCAGAGCTTTTTATAAAAATGTTTAGGCAGTAAATTTTTTAAAAAGAGTAAAATATTGCTAGACCCCTGCACTTGCTTCCCATTCTTTTTTCTCCTTTTTTTCCTTTATTTTCAAAACAATACAAAACATTACAAGCTTGAGAAATGTAAACAGTACATTGAATACAATATAAAATACCTGGAATGAAATCAATGAATGCAGGGCAGTATTGTGTAGGTCAGATGCTGCAATTCAGCCTGGAGGTCTTCAGAATAAAAAAACTCAACAACAGTGATTTAGAACTTTCTTCCCATTGTGGTGCAGAAACAAGAGCATTTCTCCTCTTTTAGGCAATATTCAGGATTGCCTTGCTTCATAGATGTTTCCATATTCAGAAAACACTCTCTCTGAAGATACAGAGGATGCAGGTGTGCAGAGAAGCTTTGAAACAATAGTTTTAAGAAATCAGTCCTCCTGCTTCCAAATTTGAACCAGACAGCGTTTCCTATCTACAAGAGTTTCAGATGCATATTGGTCTAACTCCCCTGCAATCAGTAGAACAGGAGGTGTCTTTTTTTCAACCTTTCTTCTCTTGTAACTTATTTCCCCAGATTGCTCTCCTCTTGTGATCTCCATAAAACACAACAGGAATGTCATCTTCATCTTTCCTCTTTCGCATAGGAGAACTAGAATTTGAGCTTCTTTCACTTCCACTTTCATTAGAATCATTACCACCATCATTTTCAATACCTATGACTTCTTCAGTCAGTCAGGATTTAGGTTAGCTAGGTTTTCCATGAAACCTAGGTTTTTATCATGGTTTTTGATGTGTTTCATGACATTCTTACCTTCATTTTCGTTGTTAATGAAGTTTTTTTTCACCTTAAAAAAACAATTCCCCATAGGTTCCCTAATATTGATGGGGTAGGGGATGGGGTCTATCTTAACAACTGGTTATTTCCGACAGAAATGAAGGTCAGATTCGCATGAATCACATCAAAAACCATGAGAAAAACCTACGTTTCATGGGAAACAGCAGTCTGGGCTGAAAAGTAACAATTACCTAGTTAACACGGTATTATTATAGTTTCAATCACAACTCATTTTAAAAAATAGGTTTTCCAGTGGTTTCTGATGTGATTCATTAAAAAATGACATTCATTTCCATTGCAAATTACTCATTTTTGTGAAATCGGGGTTTTTGGGTGGGGGGCATCAAAAACGAGTGATTTGCGATAGAAATGACCCCCCTCACCTCAGTTTCTAATGAAAATTATTGCAATGCATAGAAAACAAATAAAACCTTTCCTTTAAGTACGGTACAAATTTTTTCAGTCAATCATATTTACAGAGATATTTGCTTCTGAAATTTTAATTAACAATATCCATTTGACGTGACATCACGTCAAATGCGACTTTTTTCCATCATATTGTAGGGGGTGGAATCACAAAAACGAGTAGCGTCAGTAGGGGTGAGTTGAGCCACCAATTTACATATTTCTATGCCACACCTATAATACCTATCATATATGTCTGATGGTTTCATGGAAGGATAGTTACTAAATGATTTATACTATGCTGTAGGGGTGATAGGCTAATTCTAATATTAATCATAAAAATGGAAAAAGTATGTTGCTCACTGTATACTCCAGGTCATGGGGTGAGTTGAGCATGGTTTCACTTGTGAGAGTGAGTAACTTTTTAAAACTAAAATTAGCTAACACTAGGAAGACTAGCTACATAACTATTAACATATTCATAGCTATGTAACATATATTGTTTGTCTATTGTTTCTTGGCCTTTTTGTAGGCCTGGAAAGAATGGTCCAGGCCTACAATATGGAACTTTCTTGCAGAACACCTCACTCACCATCCACCCATTGTCCGAGAAGGCATAATGCGTCCCAGGGTAAGGCTTAGACCCTCGCCATGTGCTCCAGGACTTCTTGCCTTTGAAGACAATGAATGGTGAGAGCTTCTCTCCAGCAGCAGATATTCCAGCCATGACTGTAGTTGCTTCCCTGCCGGAGTTTGCCGTTACATGTGATGCTTTCTCACCTGCAGGTGAAATGATTTTTGTCTTTTGTGGGTCAGTGAACAAACAGGTTTCATCAATATTCCACACACATTCTGGGTGCCCTTCAATGTTTAGGTTCCTCATTTGTTTTTTGACATTGTTAAAATACTCAAATTATTTCTGGGTTACTAGCTGCTGTTTTTCTAGTTTTCTCCAGAGCTGAAGGAATCTTAACCGAGAGTCCATACCTCCTCATGAAGCCTGTGAGCCAGTCATCCCCAGGCAAACCATCCTTGAATTTGCAATATTTACGTAAGTGATTGCCAACAGTAGTGTCACTATCGATGTTGGACTTCACATAGCTCTGGACGATGGTTTGCACTTCCTTCCTCATTTGCCCAAATCCCCATTGGGCTTTGATCTTTATGCATTGGGCAAGCTCCTGTTCAGCCTCACGAGGAAGAGACAGTTGGCCTCCCAATTTCTTTGAGGGTGAAGGGCATGGCTCAGGTCTGTCCAACCTTCTCTGAAGAGTCATCCTATCCACTTTGTATTGCGCAGCAGCTGCTCTGACACTAAAGCCATCATCTTTCACAGCTTTAATTGCAGCACTGAGCTTATCTTTATGAACTGGATCTCTTTTTCTCTGGTAAGTGCGAGGCATTTTGCCTTTCTTACTGTGCACTGCACCAAGCTAGCTTATTTGCATAGAAAACAATATATCTGCAAAGAAAATAAATGCATTAACATCATAATGGCATCCAAACTGGGATTTTTGTAACTGAGAAACATAGGCTCAACTCACCCCATGATACCAGAAATGCCTGGGGTGAGTTGAGCCATTACCAAAGTCAACACCAACTTAATGTTTGGACTGATATACCATTTTGGCTCCTAAAATTTAACAATATAAACCTTTCCCTACATTCACTTCAAATTTCCAGACAGTGACATTGAAAATAGTGTTGCCAGGCAAATTTGAAAAAAACTGTTTTTCTGGCTCGAAATTTTTTTGAGGTGCAAAACCATAGGATCACTTTGAACCTCAGTAAAACAGGTTTGTTTTTAATTCAACTCAACAACCTGTTGTGGTGTTATAGTACAAGACAAACTTTCAACATGTATATCCATCTTTCAGGATTTAATTTTTTTTAAGAATTGGGGGCCCCTGGATCAACTCACCCCAGGCAGTCAGGGTTGCTCAACTCTCCCCTACCGACGCTAATGAATGTCATTTTCGGATGAATCACATCAAAAACCACTGGAAAACCTAATTTTTATTTTTCAAAATGAGTTATGGTTGAAACTATAAATTTTTGTTTTTGTTTTGCAGGTTATTGCTAAGAGTTTAGAAAGTTACTGAATTTGCACCAAATTGAACCATGAATTACCTTTCAATGAATCAACGCATTGCGGCCGTGAAACATTACTACAAATGTAATGAACAACCAACAATGGCGGCACGCCGTTTGGCACAGGAATTCGATATTAACCCACCCCAGGGAAGAAACATACGATTGATTGTCGAGAAATTTGAAGCAACAGGGTCAGTAGCCACTGCAAAGAAGTGCAGTCATCCAAAAACGGCAACGAATGTAGCTAAGGCTGAAGAAGCCATTAGGAGACTGGAACAAAGTCCGCAAAAGTCAACTCACCGTTTATCTGCAGAGTTGGAAGTGAGCCAATCAAGTGTTATCCGTATCCTTCACCAGAAAAAATAGAAACCTTACATTCCACGCTTACTGCATGCCCTTCATGATGGAGATGACGACCGCCATCTTCAATTTTGCGAAGAGTTCTTAGCTAAACTAGACGAAGAGGACACAATGCTAGACAACATCTGGTGGTCAGATGAGGCATGTTTTAAGATTAACGGCACAATTAACAGACACAATTGTGTCTACTGGGCTGCGGAGAACCCAAGAGTGACAGTTGAGAAGGAGGTAAATTTACCAGGCGTGACAGTTTGGGCAGCCATATCTCCATTAGGGATAATTGGACCCTTTTTCTTTGAGGGGTCTGTCACTGCAGAAATTTACCTGGATATGCTGCAAACCTTCTTTTGGCCCAGGGTACAAGATCAGGACTGTTATTTCCAGCAAGATGGAGCTCCACCTCATTATGGACGTCATGTTCGTCAGTGGCTTGATGAAAACTTTCCCAGAAAGTGGATCAGCAGCCGCCGCAGTCCGATCGAGTGGCCGGCACGCTCCCCAGACCTTACACCTCCAGATTTCTTTCTTTGGGGGCTCATGAAAGACCTTGTTTATCGTGAAAAGCCTCGTACCATTCAGGAATTGAAGGCTCAAATCACTGCAAAGTTTGAGGAAATTGATATCGAACTCTGCAGGCGTGTGTGCCACTCTGTGCCTGCTCAGCTGCAATTGTGCATCGATCACGAGGGAGGGCACTTTGAAAATTGCAAGTAAAACAGCTTGGTACAGTTCCGTAATAATTTTCCCCCGAAGAAATGGTTAGATAAACATGTCATTCATTTATTTCTACCTTCTTGTACACTGTAATACAAATGGCAAACAAACAATCAACTGACAGAAATTGGGCGCTACTTTTGACTCACCCTGTATATATATACAGGGTGGGCCGTAAGTTTCCATACATAGGAAAAATAAACATTTTGTTATGGACAACCATTTTTATTTATATAATATGCTCTACATGGTTGCCATTGTTTTGAAAACACATTTCAATAAGTGTTCCCCACTGTTGATGAACACGCATTAGCACAGTTGACGTTATGCTTGTAATGGCGTTGGTGATACGTTCCTTTAGATGATTTATGTCTCGTATCTTTTCCTGATACACCATGGCCTTCAAGTGCCCCCAAAGATAGAAATCAAGGGGGGTGAGATCTGGGGATCTGTGAGGCCACTCCACAGGACCACGCCGACCAATCCAAGCATCCAGAAACTGCTGATCCAAATACCGACGCACGTGAAGACCATAATGAGGTGGAGCTCCATCTTGCTGGAAGTAAACTGGGAAGTTACCTTCCTCGTTTAGCAGGGATGGGAAAATCTCTTCTTGCAACATGTTAAGATACCTTTCGGCATTAAGATTTCCACTGACAAAAATTGGTCCAATAATTCTGTCACCCCATATCCCGGCCCACACCATCACTTTACCAGCACCTTGCATCTTCGTCGGACTCAGCCAGTTAGGGTTAGCATTACTCCAATAACGTATGTTTTGCCGATTAACCTCTCCATTGATGTAAAAATTTGCTTCATCAGTAAACAAGATCTTACGTCAAACGCATATTCTTAGGGTATCTGAAACATAAAAACAAACATTTAATTTTTCCTATGTATGGAAACTTACGGCCCACCCTGTATATATATATATTTTTTTTTTTTAAGTTCGGGAAGAACCGATTCGCCTCTATTTAAAAGGGCATATCTCAGCGGAAAAACAAAGAAAAAGTGAGAGGAAAAAGAAAGGGTGGAGGGGACAGTCGAAGTGGAAAAAGACCAAGGATGACAAGGACTGCAGGGTCGAGCCCCATCATCCTTGGGTGCTAGGGCCGGGAGGGCGCACGTGAAACCTCCAGGAACAAGCACGTACAAACGAGCACAAAGAGCACTCAAGAGCACGAGCTTAGAACCCCCTTGCGGGGATAGATATATATATATATATATACCTAGCCTATTTGGTTTTTGTTAATATCTAAAGTACATTTTTCTAATGTATTTTGGTGTGTTTGGTTCATACATGACCATTTCTAGCAAAAATAAACCAAAACATAGGAAAACTTGGTAATTATTCATTTTTTGACCCACTCTCTTTTTATGAGAGCAAATGTTTCTGGTCAACTTTGAGGTGTTCTGCATGAATCTGCCATCCGTTTCCTGTGCAAATGCGTAGTTTTTGAGATATCGTCATCTTGAAAACTACGCATTTGCACAGGAAACAGATGGCAGTTTCGTACAAAACACCTCAAAATTAACCAGAAAAGTTTGCACTCGTCATTTTTGTTTAAACTAATGAATTTAAACGAAAATATCATGACTTAACCTAACCAATCATCAAGGGCGTACAGTTGACCTAACAGGTGTCACGTACTGAATTGTCCGCAAAACATTAAGACCGATCAATTTATGATGCGTGATCTTTACGGGGACAGAGCCCCCATACCCCAGAGACCTAAATTATACAAATGATAATGTAATAACATGTGCCAACCTTGCATGGTAGTCCGCTAAATTTCACCTGCCCTTAAACTGAAACAACACGTTTACTTTTAAGATTTTTTTTATGGCACCTAAAGACCTTCTGGTCTTTTCTTAAAATACAAGCACTATTGCATTTAGGGCAGGTCAGGGATGTCTTAATTATTCTGTGATTCAAAAAAATGTCAACTCTTATCTTCATCGGGGGTAATATGGTGGATCACGTTTTCAAAATCAAATATGCATAACTGACACGTCATACTTCGTCACAAAAAAACTGAACTGAACAGACGAACAGTTGCTAAAAATGATTTATTTGTAAAACAGGACAAATTGAATTACGCAGTAGCAGCCAGAATCACCAAAAATAAGAAATATTCACCAAATAGTCTATATCTATATAGAAAAAACACCAAAAATAGGAAATATATTTTAATAAAAAACACATTTTATACAAATTTGTACAAGATAATATATATACAGGGTGTACATAAAGTCAGGATCTATTTTTGTAAAGCACTTGGAAATTATATGGAATTCAATCCTAAAATGATAAAGTGGTAACATTTATTAAATAATTAAGAGTAGGATTCGACGTGACACCCATCAGTATCCCTGCACAGCTCAAATCGTTCCACAGCATTTCTAAACACATTCTGGAGCATTTGCGGGGTTATGTTATCTGCAGCAGTTCGTATACATGTACGTAAGTTTTCAAGACTAGTAATCTTCGTCTGATAGACATGCAATTTGATAAAGCCCCATGCAAAGAAATCTAAAGGGGTTAAATCTGGTGATCTCACTGGCCAAGGTCTGTTGCTTCCGCATCCGATCCAGCGATTTGGAAAACATCCATTTAGATAATCCTGAACAATTTTGGCATAGTGACAAGGAGCACCATCATGTTGACAGACGACGGGGATAGGATTGTTAGTACCGTCGTCTATCAACATGACGGTGCTCCTTATCACTATGCCAAAATTGTTCAGGATTATCTAAATGGACGTTTTCCAAATCGCTGGATCGGACGCTGAAGCAACAGACCTTGGCCAGTGAGATCACGAGATTTAACCCCTTTAGATTTCTTTGCATGGGGCTTTATCAAATCACACGTCTATCAGACAAAGATTACGAGTCTTGAAAACTTACGTACACATATACGAACTACTGCAGATAACATAATACCACAAATGCTCCAGAATGTGTTTAGAAATGCTGTGGAACAATTTGAGCTGTGCAGGGATACTGATGGGCGTCACATCGAATCCTACTCTTAATTATTTAATAAATGTTACCACTATCATTTTAGGATTGAATTCTATATAATTTCCAAGTGCTTCACAAAAATAGATCCTGACTTTATGTACACCCTGTATTTTCTTATTCAGTTTTGATTGGTTATTCAATATATATTGCTGTTATAGCTGGGTGTGACTGGGTCAAAAAACGAATAACAACTGTTTTTTGACCCAGTCACACCCAGCTATAACAGCAATATATATTGAATAACCACTCAAAACTGAATAAGAAAATATATATATTATCTTGTGCAAATTTGTATAAAATGTTTTTTTTTTTATTAAAATATATTTCCTATTTTTGGTTTTTTCAAAATATATATATATCGAGTATTTGGTGAATATTTCTTATATTTGGTGATTCTGGCTACTTCTTCGTAATTCAGTTTGTCCTGTTTTACAAGTAAATCATTTTTAGCAATTTTTCATCTATTCAGTTTAGTTTTTTTGTGACGAAGTATGACGTGTCAGTTATGCATATTTGATTTTTTAAGATGTGATCTGCCATATTGCCCTCGATGAAGACAAGAGTTTAGACCTTTTTTTTAATCACAGAATAATTAAGACATCCGTGACCTGCCCTAAATGCAATAGTGCTTGTATTTTAACAAAAGACCAGAAGGTCTTTAGGTGCCGTAAAAAAATCTTAAAAATAACTGTCTCATTTCAGTTTAAGGGCACGTGAAATTTAGTGGACTACCCATGCAAAGTTGGCACATGTTATTACATTATCATTTGTATAATTTAGGTCTCGGGGGTACGAGGGTGGAGCCCCCATAAAGATCACGCATCACAAATTGATCAGTCCTAATATTTTGCGGACAGTTCAGTACGTTACACCAGTTAGGTCAACTGTACGCCCTTGATGATTGGTTAGGTTGTCATGATATTTTCGTTTAAATTCATTAGTTTAAACAAAAATGACGAGTGCAAACTTTTCTGGTTAATTTTGAGGTGTTTTGTACGAAACTGCCATCTGTTTCCTGTGCAAATGCGTAGTTTTCAAGATGATGATATCTCAAAAACTACGCATTTGCACAGGAAACGGATGGCAGATTCATGAAGAACACCTCAAAATTGAATAGAAACATTTGCTCTCATTATAGAGAGAGACTGGGTCAAAAAACGAAGGTAAATTTATAGTATTACACCGGTCTCCCTTTGGAGGTGAAATTTATGTTTTTCCTATGGTTTTTGATATGTGTTGAATGAATCTGACCTTCAAAGTCGTCGGAAATGACTCATTTTTTAGATAACCCCCCTCCCCCTAGCTGGCAATCGAAAACGAGTCATTTCTAACAGTTTTGAAGGTCAGATTCGTCCAAAACACATCAAAAACCATAGGAAAAACAAATTTCACCTTCAAAATTGACCTAACCTAAAAGAAAAATAGGAATGTTCGTTTAAAATATCAAAAACCATATGAAAAACAAATTTCACCTTCAAAATTGACCTGACCTAACCTATCCTAAATCACGGTAATTATATAGAAAATGGCGTAACCCGAAGTATGATGTAAAAAATATTTTATTAGGTCAATTTCGATGTGCTGAAGCCAAATCTGTTAACCATTTGGTGCAAATGCTTCAAATTAGAGTAAATATTATTTATATTTTACTCTTATTTTGAAGCATTTGCCTAAAAAATGGCTAACAAGCACATGAAACCTAACCTAAGAGTAAAATAACCACACATTAGGCACGACAACTCAGAAAGCAAAACACTATGTTTTTAGAAAAATAGAATTGCTTCATCATTTTCGTAATACTTTACAATAGCTTCAATATATCTAACAGAACACCTTTCACACTCCATTGCTATACAAACATTAAAAGGGTTATAAAATTGCTTCTGTTAAGAACTACTTTGACTCGCGGAGCAAAATTATTGGAACTAAAACATAAATGATAGGCAAATGAATGAACTTCAAAAATTTGTAATTTTATTTATAATCTGTAAAAATATAATTTGCACACCAAATGGTTAACAGATTTGGCTTCAGCACATCGAAATTGACCTAATAAAATGTTTTTTACATCATACTTCGGGTTGCGCCATTTTCTATATAATAACCTAAATCACTTATAGTCTTGTAGGCAGCCCAGGAATCAATATAAATCACAGAGCCAGGCCTAATATACTTCTGAATGAGTTGAATGAGTGTTCCATTCCAGTACGAAAGTAATTCAAATTCAAAATGGATGGAGCGCAGTGATTGGGCAGACATGTAACGAACACGCAAACGAACGTATGAACACACACTAGACACACACCAAAAAAATGTTTATATCTCGAAAATGAAGCATTTGCAACGGAAACACTATAGAAGAAAAGTGTCTTAGAATTAAAAAATCTACCTAATGAATATATAATAATTGCTGGACATTAGACGGGTGTAATACTATAATAATACCAAAACGAATAATTACCCAAAAAACGAATAATAACCTAATGTTTCATAACTTTATTTCAGTTCATTTGCGCAAGATATGAAGGTCACATCTGAACAGAACACACCAAAATACATTAGGAAAATATATTTTGGATTATTAATTTGTGTTGGAAACATTCAATAATTACCCAACTGTACACCCTTCATGATTAGTTAGGTTAGGTTAGGTCATCATGATATTTTCGTTTAAACAATAAAAATATCAAGACTTAACCAATCATCAATGGCAATCAACCTAATTAACATAAGTAATTTGAAAGGGTAAATATGGATATTACGGCCTCTACCAAGTTGACAATACTGGCTATTATCAAACATTTCAGCATAATTTTAGGAGTCTAATGGTATATATTATTATTTGTGCAATTGCGTATTTATAATGTTATAGGCTTTTAAAGAAATTATTTTCGTAACTTTTTTGAATGACATCATAAGTATATCTATTTGGGTAGAAAAAAACAAAAAATAAGGTATCATGGTTTCCATTTTCTTCATCAATTGATTTTCCAATATGGCGTGTAGAGGATGTGAAATATATTTCAAAGATGTTATTATGGAAATTAACAATAGTGATAATTCTGCTGTAAAAATTTGTTAAACATGGTGTGGTACAGTCGTATTTTAAATGCAGTGTGTGTGGATCTTTGATTCCATTGATATTAGGGTTAGGTTAGGTAGGTTAGGTTCTCTAGCAATTTGGACACTAGAATGCATTTTTCTAGTAGTATTTGATGTGCAATGTTAAAATCTGGCCTTCATTTTATGGGGAAATGAACCAAAATATGTTAAAACTTTGAAGTCTCATAACTTTTGATTGGTTCATTTCCACATAAAATGAAGGCCAGATTTGAACAAAGCACATCATACACTACTAGGAAATTGTATTTTGGCATCAAAATTGGGCGGAGGCCGTAATATCCATATTTACCATTTGAAAGTGTTTGAGTGCCATTTATTTTTGGTTGGTTGAATAATTTGGGACACCAAAGTAAGATATTGCCAACCTCTATATATCAAAAGTGCAGGGTTCAATTGAAGGTGTACTTCAAGAGCCCGTAAGTTTCGTAATAGATTAGGCTAGGTTAAGTTGATTAGGGTTGGCTTGATCGTTAGATCAGATTTTTTAGGATTAGGATAGGTAGGTTAGAATAAACTAGGTAAGGTTTACTAGCTTAATTAAAGACTATGGATTCTCTGAACTGCCTCTTGGTTCTTGAATTTTACCCAATTATAAAACCTAATCACATCTCGCTCAAGCCTAATCACACACGAACCAATTAGACCTACATAAGAGGGTAGGGCCTACGATAACCTAGGCTACTGGCTTACCAGCAGTTCTAGGTCCGAGTTAGGCTAACAAAGTTTCATGCTGAAATTAATTTTGTGAAGTTCTTCAATTTTTTAATATAGAGCCTACCAAAATAACAATACAAGAATCAACTGAGATATATCAAATTTGTCCTATAACAACTTTTAAGCAGCCTTGATCTTCTATTAAATTTAAGCTGAAGCATAACGTAAGAAAAATATTCAACACGAAGAACGAGAACAATTCGAAGGACCGGTATGTGAAATTAATTCGTAGTATGCAGAAAATTTAAAAATTTTTAACTATGGTAAACATATGCATTAATTCTACTCTCTAACTTTTTTCCAATTGGCCACTTTCAATATCACCTTAATCTGATTGGCTGGAAAATAATGTTGCCAACAAACGATCACATATAACTTGAATTATAGCCTCATTCTACGATTCACTTGCTTTAGTTGGCCGGAGCGGAGTGATAAAGAAAAAGTATTGTACGTTGCTTGAATGTTTGTATAACCTACCATCATCGTAGAATATGATGGAAAATAAATACATTTTCATTAGTAATTGGTTTTAATTAAAAACATAATTATTCACACTTACTTTGTCAAGTAGAATTATTAACTAAGAACTAGTTTATTATGTCAAAATTTTGCACAGCGCCGCTGTCAGAATCGCCAACAGTTTTAATACAAGAAAATTCTCAAAGTGTAACCGTTATGACATCATAATTACTTGCCACTTACAAATTGTTGTAGGTCTAAAATTTAACAAACAAACAAAACATCTTCATTGCCGATCATTCACAATCCATAGCAGAGGCAGATCTAGGGGGAAGGGGGTCGGCGACGTCTGGAGTCCCCCTCAATGTCATACAAATGCCCTATTTGAATGATGTGTATATCTCTGAAAATAAATTTTGCTTTTGTAAATAGATCATGGTTATTATAGAAAAAATGGAAAAACTATACACGCTTACAACATGGTATCATATGTGGTACATTTATTTCTTAATTAAATACAAATTATTAATTTATTGAATTAAATATCTACAAAATCAAAATTGCCTCGGAATTGTTGACATAGCCTATTGGGAATGAAAATAAATGCCATACATAGAACCCAATATGGAGGCATTGGGTCCACATAACAAGAAGAAAACTGCATTATTTCGTACCAAAATTTTCTATCGCTGACGCATGAAAATTACTTCGCGAGAAGATTAGATGTCTGGAGACTTTGTAAAGTCACGACAAAGAAATTTATATTAGCTGCCCAAAGCTGAGAGGGTTCCAAGCAAAGCTTTAGGCAAGGGAGACGTAATTAATCTTCCTATAAGTTCTGAGTGAATATAAACTAATAACTCAAAAAGGATAGGCCTATTCCTTCAGGTACTTAAATATAGTGTTGCCTATATTAATTAAACCAAATAAACTCGTTGCGTAACTCCATCGTCTACGGCCCTACATCGAAAGAGATCGTCGTGCCCAACAACCAGAGGCGAGGCCCAACGAAATAATAAGGTATGGTAATTTTCCTTCTTTACCATTAGGCAGCGCTAAAATACAGAAGCCAAATAAATTTAACATTAACCAAAAATACACTACTTAACGGGATACTTTGATGACCTCCACAAAGATACCTTTTTAACGATAAATCGTAGGGTTTTTGTCGTTAACTCTCCACCGATATCTGCTGGAAATTTCGAATGGACGAGGGTGATGGCAATAAACCATAACCCTATATAGTTTTTTTACATAGTGGCCCATATGTTGGGAGGGCAATTACCCATAAGGTCCTATATAGTTTTTTCATAGGGCGACTCGTACTGAGACCTGACCCTTCTAAAACTTACACTAACACAAACAGAGGTTAGGCTTAGCTTGTTAAGCCTAACCGTAACTCTACCTTACCGTACCTAACGCAGGGCCGGCGAGAGCTGCCACGGGCCCCGGGGAAGGATGGGTATATGGGCCCCCCTGTTTACTTAGTATTTTATTATGAATGTTTTTTGTGTACATAACAAGCAAACTGATTATATGTCCAAGTCACTATTCAAAAACATACAGTATGAATAAACGACTCGGAAGAAAACGACCATTTTATTTTTCGAATCAATTATATTAATTCTATCACCATACAATTTACAAAAACAGTCCATGTAGGCAAGACAATTGTTTACTGCAAGATTTTCATAATTAGAAGTGTACTTTCTTTGCCTTTTCTCTAGCAAAGTGGTAAATGATTCTGATGAAATTTAAAGTACGGGCTAACTGGCTTTCAGTTACAATGGTTCCCAGATCTCTCAGTCGGTCTTGGGCATTGGTGGACCGCAGATAATATTTTATCTGTTTCAGTTTGACTATGATAATCTCTATAAAATATATGTTCATTAATTATATTTCCTCTCTCTTATTTAATCAATTGCTTTATTAATATTTTTAGATTTTATCCCCCGTCTTTCCGGGCCCCCTGGAGGTCCGGGCTCTGGGGATTTAACCCGGCTCCCCCGCCCTCTCGGCGGCCCTGACCTAACGTAACAATCGGTGAAGGCTAAGGCCGATAATAACCATAACAAAGCCTTATTTATCAGGTTTAACTATGATAATTTAGGTCCTATACAAAATAGGCTAATTTACCCTGGGCATATTTAGTAGGCCCGCTTCAATTTAGCCCTACTAAAAGCCTACCTCTCAAAGTAGGCCTTACTTTTTACACTCAAGGCCTATCCTAACTAAACACAGTAAACTTTTAATTTAACCTATGTTGTAGCCAGGGATGTAGCCAAGGGGGCGACGGAGTGCCCCCCCCTACCTTGGAAAGTCCAGGAAAAAATCTGCGTTAATTACAACCAAGGTTCACCGCCCGCCAAACTATGACATTTAATAATTTGGTATCTATATATAATGGAAGGAGTATATATATATATATATATATATATATATATATATATACAACTGCAAAGAACACGCAGTATAAATAACGTAAAGAACGACGCTTGTATAGGAGATATTCTGCGCAAGACGAGAGAGAGAGAACGAAACAAATGAAAAAATGAGGTAACCACCCGGGAATCGAACCCGGGATCTTCCGATTGCCGGTCAGATGCGATACCATTACACATGGGCCTCACTCTTCCAAATGCCGTAATTCCTCTACATACTCGCAGAAACCAATGCCCCAAGGGGGCACCTCCCGCATGCCGTAACATTATATACATTCAACTGCAAAGAACACGCAGTATAAATAACGTAAAGAACGACGCTTGTATAGGAGATATTCCGCGCAAGACGAGAGAGAGAGAACGAAACAAATGAAAAATGAGGTAACCACCCGGGAATCGAACCCGGGATCTTCCGATTGCCGGTCAGATGCGATACCATTACACCATGGGCCTCACTCTTCCAAATGCCGTAATTCCTCTACATACTCGCAGAAACCAATGCTCCAAGGGGGCACCTCCCGCATGCCGTAACATTATATACATTCAACTGCAAAGAACATGCAGTATAAATAACGTAAAGAACGACGCTTGTATAGGAGATATTCCGCGCAAGACGAGAGACGCAAGAGTGAGGCCCATGGTGTAATGGTATCGCATCTGACCGGCAATCGGAAGATCCCGGGTTCGATTCCCGGGTGGTTACCTCATTTTTTCATTTGTTTCGTTCTCTCTCTCTCGTCTTGCGCGGAATATCTCCTATACAAGCGTCGTTCTTTACGATATATATATATATCTATATATTTAGACTTGTCCAAAAAACAAAATGTTTGAAATCATAACATGGTACCTCAAATTATTGTAAACCTTTATAAGAATAACTTCTGACAAAAATATCAGCTCATTTGAAGTATATTTAGAGGTGCCGCACTACTGTCAAAAATATCAGAAATAAAAAAAATTAGTAATATTATATGGATTGTGAAGTAATTATCTTCTGTAGGTATGTTACTTGTGTTGTTGAGATGATAGCATCATAGCAGTGTAGGAGAGTGTCAAATGGCATCATGCACAAACAGGATGTAAAATATGGCAAGTTCAGTAGCGACTAGAAAATCAACAGAAATGTGGCTTATTCGACAAACAATTGAGGCAATATGTGGAAGAAAGCTACCATCCTATGGTGACGTTCTGCCGCTTATTTTTCATCATCTACATGCCAAAAAGACGTTGAAAGATGCATCTAACGCTGTTTGCGCTGAAGTATTAAAATTTTGGGAGATGGCAAATATACCAACTGCTGACTATCGCAATGTTACGAAAAAAATAGAAAAGGAGCATTTTAATTATAGAGGACTTCAAAAATCTAAATCTAGACGTTCACAGACACAAATAGATAAAGAAACTTGTTTTCAAGAACGTTTGGACGATTTATTTGATATCGCCCATGCCAATGCTCTGCTAAAAATGACAGTAGAAGAAGACAGAGCTTTTCTACAAGCTCAACGAGAGAAGGGGAGGAGAGGCTACATAGGAAGTGTGGACAAAATATGTGCTCTCAAACAATCTAAGAGAAGATCTAGAGATGAAACATTTCAACGCCAAGTTAAGAAAGGAACTATGAGAAAGAAAATGAACACAACAGTGACTCAATTTTCGTCAAATAGTAGTTCCTCCGAGGAAGAGCCAAGTACATCAAGTACACCAGTCACCATAAAGAAGGAGAAACTTGGTAGTCATAAACCAGCAATGGTTGTATCAACAGAATTAGCAATGACATTGGACAGAAACAAATTAAGCGATCGCCAAGCAGTATCAGTAGTAACAGCTACTGCATCTTCTCTTGGATATGAAGTTGATGATATTGTTCTGAGTAGTCCAGGCAATCTAGAGCAAAAATAGCTTCAACCTGGGCAAAATTGCTTCAGAAGCTTTCTAAACTGTTTCCAGCTCAGGAACCATTGCAGAATAACATATCCAAAATCCGACAAAATTGGACCCCGGGAACACCCCCAAAAATGAAATTCAAAATGGCGGACTGGCAGTTTCCTACGAAATACAATAAATTTTAATTTCGCTTTGTAGAGAGAGTTATGACGTTTTTCTTGATCAGTAAAATGTTTTAAAACACATTTTCGTTTCTAAATTAACCTATATGACACTAAAAATTGTATTAGGCGGCTAGTATTAAACTATGACGTCACGTAATGTAAATAAAATATACTGTATGGAGTGTATGTGAGAATGGACATTGCTACATCTTTATAAACTTATATTATATACAACTCTTTAATTCCTACTACCCACTATCAAATCTGCGTATTTGTGCTTGTCATTTTCTTTAAAACTGTTATTATGTACTCCTTTTAAATACTGCAACACAGTTTATTAATTTGTGTTTTCTGTTTCAGACTGACTCGGTGTGCGTCCGCCTTCAAGAATGCAGACGCCTGAAGAATTGTGCGTGATTTGTAAGGAGAAATTGGACAGCGGACAGGAAGTGGTTCACATCTCGCAAAAAGGAGCAGATGGTATAAATGCATCCAGCCTAGTGTTGCAACCAAAAAAAAACAAGGAGGTTTTTTAAAAAAAACCGTTTTTTTTATAAAAAAAAAAACACCAACAAAAAAAAACAACGGTTTTTTTTTGGTTTTTTTTATATTAGCTAATTCTGTTGTGTATATATACTAGTGTAGTATATATACTAGTATATACTACTATATATATTCTGAAGAGCGAAGAAGATTGTTTTAAGGGAATTATTCCTAAACAGAGAAAGTTTCTTCTTAGAAGTATCCACCTGGCAGCAAATGTTCTTGATCCTCGCTACAAAGGATGCCACATCTCTGGAGAAGAAATAGTAAGTTGTTGATTTTACAACTAGCACCGAATATTGATTTATGTTCTTATTTTGCAGACATTCATTATCTATTATTTGATATTATTTTATATTTAATGTGTTACAAATTGTATTTCAGGTGGATGCCATGGAAGTCATACAAGAGATATCTGTAGCTGTTCCATCTGTGGATGATAGCAAGACATTGGGAGAGTTAGCTGACTACCGATCAAAGAGAATATCTTTGCAAAGCCTTTTGTCTGGAAGGCAGCTGCACAGGCGAATCCAACAAGCTGGTGGAATGGAATTTGTGGTTCGACCCAGCTCTCCAAGGTTGCAGCAAATATTGTCAACCTGCCCCCAACTAGTGCAGCTGTGGAATGCTCTTTCAGTCGCCACTCATGGATCCACTCAGTCAAACGGAACCGACTGACAACTGATAGAGCATCTAAGCTAGTTTTCATCGCTCATAACCATGCTTTGGGTGATCACAATGAACCACAAGACCATGAATCTGAAGCAGGTGCTCAGCAGAAGCAAAACATGTCCCAGACAACTCTCCAAGCACAAGAACGGCCATCATCAAGCAGAGAGTATGATCATGAAGGGAATGAAATGTTCTATTCAGAGTCTGAAGCAGAGTCTGAAAACTCAATGTATGATGAATGACTCTCTATGACTCCTCAAATGATGAATGATGATGAAAAAAATGTTGAAAGTGTATTTTTTTTAGTTAATTAATATAAATTTACAATGGATTTTATAATTGGGCTTGTGTCTGGAGCATGACTCCAGATTCCTGGGATCTATTCAGAGTCTGAAGCAGAGTCTGAAAACTCAATGTATGATGAATGACTCTCTATGACTCCTCAAATGATGAATGATGATGAAAAAAATGTTGAAAGTGTATTTTTTTTAGTTAATTAATATAAATTTACAATGGATTTTATAATTGGGCTTGTGTCTGGAGCATGACTCCAGATTCCTGGGATCTTGGGAGCATTGCTCCAGTAAATTTGACCATGAGAAAAAGTAAATTTGGGTTTGGGTTTTGTTCATCCGCTAGACGTTATACAATTTTTTTGCGTATACGTTCTTGTACAAACCAATTTTTTTAAATTACAAATTTAGTTATTTTAAGTTTAGTTGGTAATTCCATATTTAACAATTATTTTTATTTTTTGTTAAGCTTCAATGTTTTGATAATTAAAATTTTATTAAAACGTATATTTTTTTAATATAAAATTATCAGGATTGGACTATGTTCCATTGATCTCGGCCAGGTTTGATAAATTGGCCAGATAATTACTTGTGCGGTTTTAAGTAATCCACAATGACTCTAGAATTGAAAAGTTTAGTTAAGTTTAAACTTACTTTTACTTACTCTTCCTTACTTTTACTAAGTTTAAAGCACTTACTTTTACTAAGTTTAAAGCACTTACTTTTACTTACTTTCATTGTACTATATTTACTTACTTTTACTCACTTTTACCATACTATATTTACTAAATTCACAACAAATGCCTACATGCAAGGTCTAACATCGTCCACTGTTGCTGCTGCAATGAATAAATAAACTTAAGGTGAGTTATAAACTGTACATTATTGTATTATTATGTTTAGCTAAAACAATTTGTAATTGGTATGTCGTCAATTCAAGAGCTTACTATCATTAACCTATCTAGTGGTGTAAGGGAAAAAAAAGTAAATTCAGAGCTGTGCTCCAGTAAATTTTTTCAAATCTGGAGTCATGGTCTGGAGTTTTTAGGGGCAGTGTCAACCTTTATTAAAAGGAAAAATAATGAAAAATGGATTTAAACCTTTTTTGTTTTCGTTACTCCTTGAAATCAATGTTACAATGAGAACAACATACGTGTACTTTTGTTTCAAAATAAAGAAGGGATAATATCTATAATTCTATATACCAATTTTATAAAAAAAACAATAAAAAACATAAAAAACATAAAAAACATAAAAAAACACGATGTAAAAAAACAGTTTTTTTTGCAACACTAATCCAGCCGCAGCCGTGGAAGCGATGTTGTTGCAACAGCTGGAATAAGTGTTCACGTTGTATGTAGGAAAAGGTTTACGGATAAAAAGACCATTGAAATAAAGAAGCGACAGACCGCAACCGAGGCAATACCAAGGAAAAGTGCTCGTTTTCATGAATACGCATTTTCCAGTGCTACTCACTGTTTGTTTTGTGATACCTTTGTGGGCTTTTTTTCCAAACACAAACCAAAATCAGAGCATGTCAAAATAAGAACTACAGAGTTCTCCGAAACCATAAAAAGGTGCTGTGAAAGCCGCTGCGATGAATGGTCGTTTAATGTAAAAGGCCGTCTGGAGTATTATCTTCGTGATCTTCCTGCTGCAGATTGTGTCTACCATCACACCTGCAGCGTAAATTTTCGAAGTGGAAAAAACATTCCTCGCGCATACTCCTCCGACGATCATGATTCGAAGAAAGGGAGACCAACTAATGAAGAGCAACACCAAGCATTCCTTCAGACCTGTGCTTACCTGAAAGAGAATGATGATGAACAACTGTTGATTGGAGACCTAATTTCCAAAATGGAGGAATATCTTCAAGGAAGTCAGAGCTCTGTCTACGAACGCAGGCACATGAAGAGAAAGCTTTTAGAACGTTACGGAGACAAGATCATAATATCAGGTGAAAGTGGGAAGGCAGATGTAGTAACACTACGAGAGACAGCTAATGAAATTCTTATAGATTATCACAAAAAGTCGAAAGAATGTGATATAGATATAGAGCTACAGAAGATTTACCTAGTAGAAGCTGCTGCAAAAATAATCAGAAGTGATATCAAGTCTGTCGACTCGCCTAGAAAAGATGTGTATCCATCTTCAAATGACATCACTGCAGAAAGTGCTCTTGATTACATTCCCAACAGTCTGAAATTGCTATTATCAAAAGCATTTGCGGGACAGGATGCTTCAAGAAAAATAGGTGCAATTGGGCAGAGCATTATGCAAGCAACCCGTCCTAGAGGATTACTATGTCCACTACAGATCGGTTTGTCGGTTCAGCTACACCACAACTTTAGGTCAAGGTACCTTATTGACGTTCTCCATCAGCTGGGTTACTGTTCGTCGTATGCAGAAGTAACAAGATTCGAAAGAAACGCGGCGCTGGCAAGTGGGTCTGGCTCTTTTACTGTTGATGAAAACACTGCAGTCCTTCTAGCAGCAGATAACGTCGATCATGATGTCTGCACTTTGGATGGGAAGAATACCTTTCATGGAATGGGTATGATTGCCGCAATAACTCCGAAAATCAAGATCCACCCTTCTATTCACAGGCGTAATGTTGGTGACAATGACATTAAGAAGATTGCAACCGTTGACATTAGGGAATATAGACACGCGAGAAGCATGTTGAGGGACATCTCATTCCGCGAACTTCCAGTACCCACTGCCACCATAAGTCGACTTAGTCTTCTCTGGCAGATATCTTCAGCAGAAAGATCAGGTCCAAGTTGGTCCGGAACAATGCAGGCAATTCACGGTGGATCAAGTGTCTCACATCCAGGTGTGGCGTCGATCACGTTCCTTCCCATCATAGATATGTCGCCAACTGACATGACCTGCATATTTTCGACATTACTATATTTGAGCAAGATAGCACGCGATCAAAAAGTCCCATGCATTATTACCTTTGATCAGCCTTTGTTCTGGAAAGCTTCCCAAATCATCAATGAACAGAGAGACCTGCAGGACATTGTTTTAATGCTGGGATCATTTCACACTCTGATGAATCTTTTGGGAGCAGTCGGTACTCTTATGAATGGTTCAGGATTGTCTGAAGTACTTCAAGAAATATACGGACCAAATGCCGTGCAACACATGATGTCTGGAAAAGCTGTTTCAAGAGCGATACGTGGTCATATGATAGTAGATGCAGCTCTTAGTACCTTACTAGTCGCAGACGTTTTCCCTCGTAATGAAGATAGAACTCCTCATGACCTCCATAAGGAAGCTTGTGACCTGCTCGACGATGTTATGACCGCCAAACAATCAGTTGAGGATGTGGAATCTTCGAATGCATTGTCTCAGATTGCTACCACTTTGGATGCGAAGAAAACTGACCTACAATCTACTTCGCAAACAAGTCAACTCTGGTTGGAATATCAGCGAATGATCAACATTGCACGTTCCTTGATAACAGCAGACAGAACCGGCTCGTGGGATTTGCACTTGCAAGCTATGCTGGAGACCATCCCCATAATTGCAGCAGCCGGGCATCACAATTACCTGAAATCGATATACCTGTACCTGCAGAAAATGTTGTTTGCCTTCTGAAAATCCAGCCGTTAACAAAATGTTCCAGGAAGGTAAGTTTGTGGTAAGAAGAAGCGACAGATTATGGGCCGGACTCGGCACAGACCTGGTGATAGAACAAGTACTAATGCGTTCCCTGAAAAGCAGAGGCGGACTGACACGCGGAAGTGGATTTACAGACATCCAAAGGACAACGTGGCTCTTTTCTATGCCTCTGTGTTCCACTTATAACTTAGCAATGCAGGAATACACCAGAGTTTTGTTGGAAAGTAGTGAACAGCACAAGGAAATGAGGGGGAAGTAGACAAATCAGGGACAGTAATGACATGAAGAAAGTACTTGAACGTCTGGAATCCTTATCCCCATTCCATTCTACCTCGGGTCTCTGCAACATTGTAACAGGGCTAACTGCTGATCCTGGAGTTAACGTTCATCAATTGCATTTAATCGGTACGAACATTGTCGTAAAAATGATTGGGAAACAAGCCTTTACATATTCTGCCAAAAGATCTGACAAAGTGAAAACACTAGGATCTGCTTCTGCCGTTGTGATCACTGATGCTTCAGATATAGAAGTAGATCCTGCACTACTGTTTCAGAGAATGATGACTGTTGCCACTGGCGGAGACATGAATCTTGAAGATGTCGTGTTACGAACTGTGTGCATATCCTCCTGCATTGTTCGAATCACGAAGTATCTTGAGGAAACCCGATAAGTCTCAGCTAGCTCATGCAATAATCAAATACACTGACACTTTACGCATGGAAGTAGTTCAAGAAATTCAGTGCACAGACCAGTACGTATTGGATGGTGGATCTCTACTACATCGTGTTTCCTGGCGTCAAGATGAAACATATGACAGCATCGCCAACTCATATGCCGATTTCACTCTGAAAACATATGGAAAAGCAATCATTGTTTTTGATGGCTACAGCAGCTCTCCTACGATCAAGGACATGACCCACAGAAGACGCAGCACCAAGACAAGCAGAAATGTGAATCTCAGTCCAAGCATGAAGTTTGTTGGCCAGAAGGAACACTTCTTGGCTAATGAAAACAACAAGCAAGCATTTATTTCCCTCGTAGGTGAGATGTTGAAGAAGCACGGGTGTACTGTTCACAACGCAGATGGGGATGCTGGTGTGGACATCGTTCGTGCAGCAGTTTCCTCATCAGAAAATGCAACTACAACAGTAATAGGGGAAGACACCGACTTGCTGATTCTCCTTCTGTACCATGCCAAGGACAGTGGTTTCAAGTTGTACTATCGCAGCGATATAAGACGGGGACCATCTCCTAATCCTGTGTATGATATTCTCAGCATTCAATCATTGTTAGGCAATGACATCTGCAAGTATCTCCTGTTTGTGCATGCTTTCACGGGCTGTGATAGCACATCCAGAATTTTTTCGATCGGTAAAGCCAAAGCATTCGACACACTGATGAAGGTGGCTGAACTCCGTTCAGTTGCAAATACATTCTGTTCTGATTGTTGCCAACACTCTGACATTGAAGCCGCTGGAAGAAAGGCAATGCTTCTGTTGTATGGCTGCAAAACACTTGAATCCACTAACGCACTACGTCATCGAATGGTAGTTGAAAAGGTAGCTACAGCTAAATCTTTTGTTACACCCGAACGTTTGCCACCTACCGATGCGTCCACAAAGTACCACAGCTTTCGCACATACTTTCAAATACTAATCTGGAAGTCTACAGAAGAGAAGATCGATGCAGAACAGTGGGGTTGGTATGTAAAGAATAATTCCTACTACCCTACATCCTACGACAAGCCACCAGCTCCAAATTATCTACTCAACATGATCCGCTGCTCCTGCAAGACGAAATGTGCTACTTCAAGATGTGGATGCAAGCGTAATGGAATGCCCTGTTCAGCCGCTTGTGGCGAGTGCCAAATCAGTGGTTGCGATAACAACCCAAGTACCGGTAATCTATCCGATGATAGTGATGAAGAGGATTAATTTCTGTATGTTTGTGACCAGGTATCACTTCTTCTGTAATGAACATAACTTGAAACTGGGAAAAAAATAATTGTTGTATTATTGATTATAAAAATCTGTAAAAAGCTATATAACATTATATTTGCGTAATAACTGGTTGTGTTGTATATTGTTGAATTATTTAAAACATTACAACTGAAAGAAAAAGCATCAAATGTATCTCTATAAATAAAAGCGTAAATTATATATATTTTTTTTTCGTAGGAAACATTCAGTCCGCCATTTTGAATTTCTTTTTTGGGGGTGTTCCCGGGGTCCAATTTTGTCGGATTTTGGATATGTTATTCGGCAATGGTTCCTGAGCTGGAAACAGTTTAGAAAGCTTCTGAAGCAATTTTGCCCAGGTCTAACTACAAATTGCCTGGACTAGAGTAGAAATTCAATACGGAGAAAACGAATATTAGTTCGTCAGCAAATTACGGATGACATCAAGCAATCATTTGAAACTGATATTCCTCTAACAGTTCATTGGGACGGAAAGCTTATCCAAGATCTTACTGGTGATGATAGTGTGGATAGACTTCCAATTATTGTATCAGGCGGAGGAAAATCTAAGCTTCTCTCAGTACCTAAACTTAAATCTGGCACAGGAAAAAATATTGCAGGTGCTGTGGTCGAAGCTTTGGATGACTGGGGGCTACGAGATTGCGTGCAGGCAATGTGCTTTGACACAAATGCAAGCAACACTGGCGATAAAAAAAGAGCATGTACTCTTATTGAAAGCATACTTGAACGGCCGCTCCTCGGACTAGCTTGTCGACATCACATTCTCGAAATAGTAATAACATCTGTCTTTGACAAATGTCACGGCGCTGCCACTGGTGGTCCGGATATCTTGTTATTTAAGCGTCTTAAAAATAAATGGAAGACTTTTGACACAAACAAGTTTGAAATTGTTCAAATCGATGTATCGGAAAAGCCCAGTATAATTGAAAATTGCAAGCAACATTTGACTAAATTACAACCTCGAGCAGATTACCGAGAACTCTTAGATTTGACAATCATATACCTTGGAGATGTTCCTTTTGATGGCGTTAAATTCCATCAACCCGGAGCGTTGCACCGTGTGCGATGGATGGCGCGAGTGATATATGCAATAAAAATTTGTCTTTTCCAAAAAACAAATGGAAGTCACTAAACGTGAACTAGAAGGGATGCAACGTTTTGCATTATATGCTGCTCGATGCTACGTAAATGAATGGTTTTTAGCACCCATTGCTTCCTCTGCACCAGCTAATGACCTATCTCTTCTCAAGAAACTTCAATCCTACGATGATAAAGAAATATCTGTAGCTGCATCTAAAGCGCTCTCTCGCAATCTCTGGTATTTGAATGAAGAGCTCATCGGACTTTCTTTTTTTGATGAAGAAACGTCACTGGAAGTCAAGCGAGAAATGGTGAAGGCGCTGGATGTGAATGGCTCTCAAAATCCTCCTAAACGGATAAATTTGAATGTGAATGATCCTAACCTACAAGACAAAACACTAGCTAGCTTCGTCAGTTCAACAACTCGCAACTTCTTCACAAAATTAGCATTGCCAATGGACTTTTTGGACAGAGATCCTGCTGATTGGAACGCTAATGATGACTACAAAGCTGCTAGCAATTATGTAAAAAATATGAATGTCGTAAATGACAACGCTGAGAGAGGTGTTGCTTTAATTAAGAACTTCAGTGGCCATCTTACGAAAAGTGAAGAACAACAATATCTTCTACAAATTGTAGAGTAGCACCATAAGCGTTTTCCAAACGTAAAAAAATCTACAATAAAAGAGGGACTTAGATAAAGGAAATAAATGGAATAGAAACAAAATTAGAGGACTGTGGATTAGGCCTATAGGGGATACCACATTAAAAAAAACGCACCGATAACAGCTACCTCAGGGGTAAAAAATATTAATATAAATAATCCGATTGGAGAATAAAATGAAATGTTTGACCTCCGTGTGGCACCTCTAAATATTATCAGATTTGCATTAAAATTGGTATTTGTAATTCTTTAACAATTCTTCACAATATCCAGGGGTACCATATCAAAAATAATAAATTTGAAAATTCACCTTATATATATATATATATATATATATATATATATATATATATATATATATATATATTGGCCTAATCTTAACCACTTTGATGTTACCAGTTTATAGCGTAAAGTTAGCACTATAATAATAATAATAATAATGGTTAATTGATTGATAATGACTGATTGTTAATGATAAGCAGTGTTGGGCACTAAAGCGTTAATCCGATAACAGTTAATTAACGAAGTTAACTTTTTTTAACGGACTATTAACGGAAGTTAATTTCCATTTATCGTTATCGGACCAGTTAAGTTCCGATAACTCGATATTTAGTCTGTTAAAGTCCGTTAACACGTTAACTGCGAGTCATTCACGGAAGATCACCGCTCCGCGAATGAATTCAAACCGCCATAACTTCAGTCTGCCAATTCCGTCCTCTACCGCAGTGGAACGGCTCTTCTCTCTCGGCAAGGACATTCTGAGGCCCAAGAGGTTAAGACTGGCAGTTGGGCCTAACTTTGAGAAGTTGGTCTTTCTGAAGGGCAACCAGCACATTGTGTCATAGTCTTTAATAAATGTGCCTAAAATTTAATTTTACCTTTCAGTTCCCGCCATAATAATTCTCTGGTAAATTAAAATTTAGTTAATGGTTAGTGGTTACAAGGGTTTCAAAACATGTAATCAGTACATTTTTTTATTAAAAATAAAAAAAAGTTATTAAGCAAAAAAGTTGCAAAACTTGATAAAAATACAGTTAAATACCTATTTATTGTTGGATTTTGCATAAATAAACATTTTCTATGGGTTTTAAAGCTTTTTTCCTTGATTTTTTTAAATGTTAGTAAAGAAATAGTTATCGTTAACGGATTATCGTTAACTTCCGTTAACTTTGTAGCAAAATTATCGGATTATCGTTATCGGAGTTAAAAATTGGGGTTAACGGATTATCGTTATCGAAGTTAACTTTTTGGTTAACGGTGCCCACCACTGATGATAAGGCTGGAGTCACCAATTTATAGTCACTCCAGGATCACCCACTTATAGTGGTCTACGAATCACCGATTTGATGTGGTTAAGAAAATAGGCTTATTATAAGTTATGAATGATGATATTGGAATGAATGATTAGGGGTCACCAGCTTGGCCTACAGCCAAACAAACAATATTTAAATAGGAGAGAAAAATTCCCTTGTTGTTTTGTGTTTAATTAGGAAAATAATTCAATTATTTGTTCACAGTGATTAACAATTCGTTAACGGTATTTATAGTGATTAACAATTATATAACGGCATTTGTACTATGCTAAATATGACTGAGTATTAGCAATAAGAAAAATGGTTATACAGACTAATTGTTAAGTAATTACAACGATGATAGCACTAATTTAGGTAGGCTAATGAGATATGCCGCGTGAACGCAAAATTAATAATGAAAGCCTATTGACAACTGAAATAATGCACGTACAGTAGGTACAGTAAATGGATTACGTAATACATTAATTTAGATAGTCTAATGAGTTATGCACAAATGAAACACAAAATAAATAATGAAAGCCTATTGACAACTGAAATAATGTACGTACGGTAGGTACAGTAAATGGATTACATAATACACTAATTTAGATAGGCTAATACGATATGCAGAAGTGAACACAGGAAAAATTATGTAAGCCTTTTGACAGGTGAAATAATGCCCGTACGTTTGACACAGTAAGTGGATTAGGCCGTCAAGAATGAAATGCATAAAAGAACATATAAACAGTAGGATGCACGATAAGTAAATTATACCAGTGATCACAACTACAGGGTGAACAAAACTACAATATTAGTACGACACTTGAAATAGGCCTACTACAGTCTTAATGAGAGAGTTAGTTTGAACGGTATTGAAAAATCTTTTGGGGGCCTACGCGATTAGGCAGAGCTTGTGGAAGCAAGACGTAACAAAACAACGGTAGGCCGAGTGAGGGCCGACAAGAGGCTTACCTCAAATAATGGAACTCTGGAGCTTGAAGACTTACTTGTTGGGTTGACCGGTAGTAATGACCTTGGAGACTGAATGCCTAGATGAGGTTGACCGTATGCGTTTCGCCCGTCGAGAATGACCTTCAAGACGGTAGGGACCTGTTGAAACTACTTGTTGAAGGAATTGTAAAGTCGCCTTCAAGTGTTGCTTCGTTGTTGTTGTTGGTTAGCCGATCAGCCCACCCTGATCGAGCAAGCCGGGGGCACGCAGGTAACCGATCGCCCTGTCCGGAGTGGAGCAGAGGTTCAGCGCACTAGTGATGTTGTGTTGTGTTCGTTGTTGTGCTAGAGCGGTACAGTCTGTCATAATGTGCTCAATTGTTTGTGGTGTGTCCTGGCACAGGTGGCAGGTGTCGTCTGTGGAGTTGTCTAGTCTGTGTTTATATGTCTGTAAGTTGGGGTGATGTCCACATCGGAATCGTGCTAAGTTAACTCGATCCAATCTGCTCAGGCTGATCTCTGACCTGTCAATGGGTGGCGGTTTCGCACCTAGGACCTCATTCGGACCGAGGGCGTGGTATGGAATGGAGTATTTGGTTATAATGTCTCTCTGGTGTTACCTTAATGGTGCAAAGTGTTGGTGCATGATTGTACATGTAGTGGCAAGGGTGTTGTGGGTTAGTTGTCACTGCTGCCATGAATTGTGTTCCCCTCGTGTCTAAATGTTCCCTAACTTTCAATATTTTTGTTTCTGTGTGCAGGTGTTCTATTGGTGTTGTTTGAGTACATCCTGTAATGATACGAAGTGCGTTGTTTTGTAATGTCTGTAAGGTGTTTATGTGTGTGTTTGAGATAATGGGTGCCCAGCATTGGCTAGCATAGTTCATAACTGAGCGAATATATTGTTTGTATATGAGTGATGTTGTTTCCTGCTGGTGTTCAAAGTTTGTGCCTGTTAGTACCCTAAGCGTGTTAAGTCTTGAGGTACATTTGTTTTTAATGTCCTGAGTGTGGTTTGCAACAGATAATGATCAGTGGCGGACTGGCTAGGCTATCAGTCTGCCATGTGGCAGATGGGCCCCCCTAGAAAAAAGGGAAGTTGGCCCCCTAGACCTGAGGTAAAAAAATTGGCAGCCAATCTATTATACTCGTATATAAAGTTTAAATAAACATAAGTCAGTTGGGCCTGATGAGATATATCCTAGAATCTTAATTGAGGGTGTTGACAGTATTTCTATTACATGAAATAGATATAATTTATTTAGATTTTTGTAATTATTTGTTTGTATTTTTTTTATTTTGTATTTATTAATATTGTAATTTTTTATTTTTTTTTTATTTTGTATTTATTAATAGTATATAAAAAGGCAAATGTATTAATAACTTCTTTAATTTGTTAAAATTATTGCAGGTTTTAAACTTTTAGAAAGTAGCAAAAATTAATAAATTTACGTGCCTAAAATACAATTTTGCCAACCTGCCTGTTACTGCGACATTTTTAACTTCATTAGTTTATTTAATAGTTGCCTACATGCTTCATTAAAATCAATTCCAATTTATCAAAGTAAGTCTCTTATTTTTGTTATTGCTGTTATATATGTATAATTATATTTTACCTATTTCTATGCCCATATATAAAAGATATATAGAGTTATGTATATATTTTATATAAAGCTGCTATATATAAAGATAGATATAAAAATAAATAAGAAAATACATGTAATAGTATTGAGAAAAGATTGCAATACATTACATTACAATACAGTTACAGAATACATATATTCATTCATTATAGTATAATTCAAGCAATTGATAATGGATCGTGTTGTACAATCACTGGAATCCCGTTTCATTGACCATAGACAACTATATAAGGATATGTCATGCCTCGATCCATCAAATTATGAATATACAGTATTACTAAAAATGGTCTTGAAGAAGAAGCACTGGAAGGTATTCTTGAGCTTGCTCCAAGGATAAATAGAAGTGAAGTAAAATTAGAATTGCAGTCTTTTGCATCGAACTTTGAAATATTTAAGCTTTTGCTGAATGATGATAATCAAACAGACTTAATGACAAGGCATATGATAATCTTTACCAAGTGTACAAAGCTATCTGTACATTGTCTGTGACTCAAGTTCAGTGTGAACGGGCATTTTCTAAGCTTAAAATAATAAAAACAAAATTACGAAATTCTTTGTCGGAGGAGAATCTGGAAGCATACATGTTGATGTCTATAGAAAAGTTCATGTTGGATGAGTTAGACATGGAAACTATAATAGACCGATTTGCAAACTCGAGTAATGAACTTAAAAAACTACTCTTAGTATAGCATGTATGTATGTATGTATGTATGTGAAATGAGAATTACCCAAATGAAACTCAATTCAACTTAGGCTATAATCTACTAAAACTTCTATTGACATCTACTGAATAACTGCAAAATAACAAACATAAAAATTACTTAGTACCATTATACTAAACAGAGTCAACTATATGAATTGCTTTAAGATCAAGTTTAACGATAGTTAACTTAGAAAGTTAACTTAGTAATTTAAGGCAGAGATAAGCTACTAATTTATATACACCTTTTTAAATTACAATACGTACCGAGAAGACAACTATTATTAAAGGTTGCTTTTATGCAAGACCATTATCCATGATTGACTCTGATATATTATTTATGTTTTCATTATCATCTTTTATCAATCTTTACATTATAGAGTATTTTATGGAATACCTATACCTGGAGAAAATATAATACTATAGTAACATATAAGGTACACAAAATAATAATGCTTATACAAAAATTATAACAGTATGTATGTATGTATGTATGTATGTATATGCAGGCAGTACTTGTAAAATATTTGTACTTATTGGTAAAATAAATTTATAAAAAAATATTAACTTTTTTTTATTTAAACAAACTTAACTCATAAATAGGCCTGTTAGGATAGGACTGGAATTGAATTATGTAATAGGGTTATGGGCCCTCTGACCCCTTTAGCAGACAAAATTTTATGAGCCAGTCCGCCACTGATAATGTATGTGACCCCAAGTATTTTGGTCCTGTGAGTATGTGGAATGTTGGTGTTGTACAATCATCCGCATATGATGATAAGTTAAGCTTGTTATCTATGGGTGTTGGAATGTCATGCATGTATAAGTTGAACAGTGTTGGTGAGAGAACAGAACCTTGAGGGACCCCGTTCGGAAAAAGCTTGTTTTTGGATGACTTGTCATTAAATGTAACATGTAAGTATCTTCCTGATAGATAGTTGCTCAGCTACCTTTTGGTATTATTGTGCATGTTTGTGTTGAGTATTTTGTTTATGAGAGGGAAGCGTGGGATAGCATCAAATGCTTCATTAATGTCTATTGTTGCTAATAGTGTACGTTGAGCTGGTCGTCTGGAGTTGATGCCATCCATGATGTGCTGCGTGAGGTTAGTGAGTAATGTCGTGGTTGAGTGGTGAGGTCTGAATCCATGTTGAGTAGGCGATAGTGGCATGTGTGGGTTGGTGATTTGTAAGATTAGTCTTTCTGTTACTTTGGAAGGTGTGCATAGTAAAGTAATGGGTCTATCGGAAGCTGGTTCTGTTGGATTTTTGCTTGGTTTGAGTAGTGTAATAATTTTACCTTGTTTCCATATGTCAGGAATAATACAGTGTTGGTAGGAATATGTGCTGATGTTTGTGAGAGCTAGTATTCCCTGTGGGTCCAAGTGTTTACGGTGTGTTAGAATTGTTGTCTGGTCCAGTAGCCTTCTAATTCTTAACGTTTTTGATGATCTTGGTGGTTTGGTCTGTAATAATAATTCAGGCGCGGACTGGCTCAAAAATTTCCACCGGCCAGGTGTCACTAAGAGGGTCCCCAAAAAGCGGCAGTAAATTCTGCCCCCAAAAAAGTGTTTATGGATGTTTTAAAAATCTAATAATTTTGTCATGACCTGTAAATCCCCGTGAGTTTTGAATATAATTTTGAAATCAATCAAAATCAATTCTAATTAATACGCAGTCAGGGAATGACGAGGTGTACTTCTGAATACACGAAAGGCCTTGGAATCATTTTTCTTTTTCCTTGTGGATTTGCATTATATATACATTTCAACTGCAAAGAACACGCAGTATAATTAACGTAAAGAATCTAGTGAGGACCATGGTGTAGTGGTTATCATATCTGACCGGCAATCGGAACATCCCGGGTTCGATTCCCGGGTGGTTACCTCATTTGTTCGTTCTCCCTCCTCATCTTGCGCGGATGTTCTCCTATACAAGCGTCGTTCTTTACGTTAATTATACTGCGTGTTCTTTGCAGTTGAAATGTGTATATATAGTTGCGGCATGCGGAGGTGCCCCCCTCGGGGCATTGGTTTCTGCGCGTATGTAGGAGAATTACGACTTCTGATCGAGTGAGGACCATGGTGTAGTGGTTATCATATCTGACCGGCAATCGGAAGATCCCGGGTTCGATTCCCGGGTGGTTACCTCATTTGTTCGTTCTCCCTCCTCATCTTGCGCGGAATGTTCTCCTATACAAGCGTCGTTCTTTACGTTGATATATATATATATATATATATATATATATATTATATATATATATATATATATACAAGGGTGTCCGAGAATTATCTGTACAATTTTTGGCTGTTATTAAAAGTCAACCATGAAGTGTAGAAATTCCAGTGTTGTCCCATTTTACAAAGAATCTCATTAAGTCATTAAGTTTTTTCTGATACCACGTTTTGACAAGTTTTTTAGAAATGTACGCGGGTGACAGACATTGATGATTTAAAAGCAAGAATCACAGCTGCTATTGAGCGAATTGACGTGGATATGCTGCAGCGTACATGGCAACATTTGGACAGTGGTGGGCACCGTTAACCAAAAAGTTAACTTCGTTAACCGCTAATCCGTTAACCAAAAAGTTAACTTCGTTAACCGTTAATCCGTTAATTCGTTAAACATGTAACGGAAGTTACCGATAAACCGTTAACGTTAACTTTTATTATAAAAAAAATGAAAAACACAATATATCTATATATAATTTAATTTTCCCTCTTCTTCTCGTTCTCCATTTTGTCCATGAGATGCATGTTGCCCTTCATGAAAATTAGCATATCAAAGTTTTCATCAGACAGGGATGATCTCTTGGCCCTCAGGATGTCCTTGCCCATAGAGAACAAACGCTCCACTGCAGCACTGGAGGGGATGGCTGTGTTGAACTTGATGAACAAGTCCACCAACACTTGCTCACCCAAGAAGGCAGCATCTGTCAGCAAGTCCTTGGAGTTGGTCTCCAGCCAGGTCTTGACCAAGTTCTGGGCCTTGCCCTTGAGTGACCTGTGGCTTCTGCTGCTCTCTTTTGTCTGGATGACAGCACTGAAAAGTCATCCTCCTCCTCCTCCTCGTTGTTGCTGCCCACTTCGTTGGACTGCTGCTTCATGGCCTCCTCGACTGTACCCTCCATGCTTTTCCTCACCCTGGCGACCTTGGTGTTGTCATACTTGTCCAACCAGATGAGGCGAAACCTGGGATGGAAGGCAGCAGCCAGCTGGCATTCGTCATCCTCCAGGAGGGGCCCAAACCTTTCGTCGATGCCTGCCAAAAGTGCGTCGACCAAGGCGGATTAATTGCGCACCTGCTCAGCACTGAAAATAATAGAAACTTTTAAACGTTTATTTATGAATTTTTTGGGTTAACGGACTTGAGTTAACGGAAGTTAAATGTAACGGAAGTTAATTAGTCCGATAATGATTTTCAAAGTTAACTTAAAAGTTAAATCGTTAACGAAAAAGTTAACTTCGTTAATTAACGATTAACGGATTAACGGTTTGTGCCCAGCTTTGCATTTGGAGTATCGATTGGATGTTTTGCGAATCACTAATGGTGCACATATCGAATGTTTGTAACAACGTTACTTTAATAAAAGAAACTTTTGAAAATACAGATTCTAAATAATCTTGTTTAAGAATTTTACGTGTGTTATCAAGAATTTTATTAAAAGATGAAATTGTACAGATAATGTTCGGACACATTGGAATTTCTAAAAAACTTGTCAAAACTTGGTATCAGAAAAAACTTAATGAGATTCTCTGTAAAATGGGACAACACTGGAATTTCTACACTTCATGGTTGACTTTTAATAACAGCCAAAAATTGTACAGATAATTCTCGGACACCCTGTATATGTTCATTACAATATGACAGTTACTCATGAAAATCATAAAAAAACGTTGAAGTAGAAAGATACTTTTTTTAATCCCAAACTAAAGTGTCACTTACTTAAACTATTACAGAGGGGCCCATTATCAACAGTAGGCCACAGGCCTTTCTTCTTTTAGTTACGCCTCTGATAATAATAATATATATATATATATATATATATATATATATATATTATATGTATCCCCGCAAGGGGGTTCTAAGCTCGTGCTCTTGAGTGCTCTTTGTGCTCGTTTGTACGTGCTTGTTCCTGGAGGTTTCACGTGCGCCCTCCCGGCCCTAGCACCCAAGGATGATGGGGCTCGATCCTGCAGTCCTTGTCATCCTTGGTCTTTTTCCACTTTGACTGTCCCCTCCACCCTTTCTTTTTCCTCTGTCTTTCCTCTCACTTTTTCTTTGTTTTTCCACTGAGATATGCCCTTTAAATAGAGGCGAATCGGTTCTTCCTGAACTAAAAAAAAAAAAAATATATATATATATAGCGCACAATATCAATGAATAACGTTTTCAAAGGCGTTTAGAAAAAAGGTATATGAGGAAATTATTGGGGGTGTGGATTGTAGGTTTGGGTATGCAGGTTCTTGGGATCTAGGCTGAACTGGTTGGGCCCTGTTGGCCTTTATTCAGCTCCTAAGGTATTTATGTGTTTAAAGCTTAAAAATATAAAAAATTAACAATTACTTAAATAAAAATTCAGTAAATTACTCACGTTATAAAGACCAAGAGCAAAAAATCGGCGCGCCAGCACAAATGCAACACCGCTTAAAAAATATTTACTTTATTTACTTAATTTTATTTTTCACGCCAAAAATAGTGTCCTAGAGTGCTGATTGGTTATACTAGAAATCTCAGAAATGCGTTTGGCAACATAGCGATTTTTAACATATTTATTTAATTAATTTTCAACAAATAAAATAAATATATTATAATAAATTTATTTAAATACAAATTTATTTAAATGGACATAATTTATCATCGAATAAACTAAAGTTAATAATCCTAAACAATTTAAATATCAATTATTTTACTAGAATTAAAAAAAGTGGAAAATTTTTAATGCCGTTTTTTTGCCGCCAACGTACGTTGCCGTGTTAGCACTTTTTTTGACCCCTGTGAACACCCCTGAGGTCTTATATAGTAATCGAACAAATTTAGGGCCCCCAACGGAACGTGGCCGGTGGGCCGCCGGGGCTAGTCCGCGCCTGCCGGACATACCTCTAATAGTACTCTGAGCCCATGGGGAGAGGGTGACAGAAGAACAAGGTTATCAGCATACATTAAATGATTAATTTTTTCCTTTCCAATGACACAGCCAGTACGTACAGTTTTTAGTTAATTGGTAAAGTCATCCATATATATACAGAAAAAATAAGGTGATAATATACTTCCTTGCCTAACACCATTAGTCACCTTAAAACCTGGTGATACAGTGCTTTTCCATCTTACAAACATGGTCTGCTCTGTATACCAGAATGCAAGTATCCTAAGTATATATTTAGGTACCCCTCGACACAAGAGTTTCTTGAAAAGTTTGTGATGGTTAACTCTATCAAATACTTTTGATGCATCCAAAAAACAGGACTATACATTGCTGTTTGACATCTTGTACTTTAGGATGGCTTCCTTTAGCATATAAATACACATGTCAGTACCATGTTTCACTCTAAAGCCAAATTGAATGTCATAAGTCTGCAAGTAAATGCTTATCCTATTATAAATGACATATTCTAACACTTTAGAAAGTATACTGGCAAGTGCTATTAGCCTATAATTATTCTTAGCACAGACACTAGCACCCTTATTTTTAACAACTGGCAACAATAGAAGTTATACAACTGACAAAATGGACTGTGGCAAGTACCCATGTACCATACAACTTGTGAAACACATTGCAAGCATAGTTATTATACGAGGGCTACAACATTTTAAATGTTCTGCTTGTATGCCATCTAGGCCACAACTTTTGTTATCATCTAACTTATGAATAGCCTGCCACATTTCTGAGTCATTAATTAGTAGTTCCTCAGAGCGTTCTAAATTTAGGCATATATTTAGTCTATTCCCCCCCCGAGACAATTAAATAGGGTTTCATAATGATTTTTCCACAGTTTTGCAATGTTTTTTGCACCATGTTACACTAGGGTGGCCCACTTTTCAATTTTTTTTGAAAAGTATAGGTTATCGTAGTTTTCCCATTATTTGGCACTATACTAGCACATTGGTACCATTTTTACAAAAATTGATCAATATTTAGGGGTCTCGCATCGACCTTGAAATTACGAGTTTTTTTAAAAAAATGCATACTTTTTAACTTTTTACTGAATCAAGATAAATCATTAAGTAGGGATGTTTTCTGAATCCTCTTAATGAGAGAAGTCGTTTGGTGTGCCTTCCAATGTCATACGACTAACGGTTTAAAAGTTGTGCCTGTATACAGGTAATACCAATGTGCTAGTATAGTGCCAAATAATGGGAAAAACCACGATCACCTATACTTTTAAAAAAAAACAGCAAATAGCAGACAAATAAGGAAGAAAGAAACAATAACTTAAACAATCACTTTTGCATTGTATTGACCACTATCACACGTCACTGGCTGCAACGTTGTCCCTCTGTGCTATGTCATCGTGGTGAGTGATGACTTCTTGAAGTCGCCGAGCTCTTTCCGGTTCTTTTCCACCATTTGCAGAAGATCCTGCAGCTGTGCCTCGTCCTTTGTGACCGTGTTCGCATAGTCTTGTATCAGTTGGACTCCTCTTTCAGCGACGTCATTGGTGACCTGGAGATTAGAGATCACATCCTTCAGACGACAAAAGTCCTCGTTCTCGTCCCACTTATCAGTTGGCAGGATGAGCCACGAAGACCCATACATCTTCAGACCTGCAAATAAGAACCAGGAGGACTCGTCGATCAGGTCGGGGAGTAGCGTCATCTCGTCGACTGAGACGTTCTCGTATGTGAAGTCTTTGGGTACAGGGAGGTGGGACAGCTTCTCTGCCATCTGTTGCTTCACAGTGCCATCCACCTTGTTGCTGCATAGAGCGAAGATGACGGTCTGAGGCCTCAGATACCAGAAGTGCCGCCTCATCACTGCCAGTGACGCTTCTGCCACCTCGCGGTCCACTGCCCTATACCTCAGAAAACGCTGGTATAGTACCAGGTCATTCAACAGCGCATCAGCTGCTACAGGGGCCGCCAACCAAGCTGGTACGTACAGCCGAGGACCACCCGAGGACCACGTTGATCGAGGTAGAAGTCAATGTCTTCTTTCTTGTCCTTGTCGGACAGCAGTCGATTCTTCTTTATATCTTCGACAGTGTCAGATGCTCCGATATCCCACAGCTTGTCCACACTGTCCGAAAACTTCTGCCGTTTTCCTCCGGCGTCAGTTTCTCGTTTTCTGCTCTTTTGGAGTAAGTGCCACTCTTTCCACAATGCCTCTAGCTTCCGTTCGCAGTTGAGCTTTGTGATTGTTTTAATGCGGGCCATGTTCCAAAACTTTAAGACGTTGTTTACGGTTTCTTTGAATGCGTCTTTCCTGTTAGCAGTGTACTGGATAACACTGAAGAAGTATTGCAAAACCTGCCGTGTTGTTGGCAATTTGCTACCACTGATGGAGGACGACGGTTGGCCAACTAAAAAAATTTCCGAGGCCGATCTTAGAGAAGGTAGCGATGTTATTTTCGCCTTTCCTTTTGATGACTCTCTATTTGTAGCTTCAAGAGTTCTTCCAGTTATGGTTGCCATCGATTTGTCCATGACAAAGGATGAGGAACAGACAGAATTTCAAAATGTTATGATCTGCAAAAAAAGAAATAGGTTAGGTACCTGGCACAGGCATAGTGCATTTTCTAATTGCCTATATACATTATACATTCCGCCCGGGTATGGTGACTCATTTTTTTGAAAAGTATAGGTGATCGTGGTTTTTCCCATTATTTGGTACTATACTAGCACATTGGTATTACCTGTATACAGGCACAACCTTTAAACCGTTAGTCGTATGACATTGGCAGGCACACCAAACGACTTCTCTCATCAAGAGGATTCAGAAAACATCCCTACTTAATGATTTATCTTGATTCAGTAAAAAGTTAAAAAGTACACATTTAAAAAAAAACTAGTAATTTCAAGGTCGATGCGAGACCCCTAAATATTGATCAATTTTTGTAAAAATGGTACCAATGTGCTAGTATAGTGCCAAATAATGGGAAAAACCACGATCACCTATACTTTTAAAAAAAAATTGAAAAGTGGGCCACCCTAATGTACACCCTCTATTACATTTGGCAAGGTAAGATTACTATTGTTAATTTTATTAACCTCCTTCCAGATTTCTCTACTGGAAGTATACTGTAGATTACAATAAATTTTATACCAAAATAAAAAGGCTTAAATTTTAGTCATAATAATTCATGCACGTTTCACATACTTTCATGTCAAATGAAACTATTTTTTTTTAGTGTAACTTTGAGCATTTTTAATGTATTGTCCTTATATAATATTAGTTCATCAACTTTAGGAAAAAGTTTTATTAAAGCTTTCTAAATAAGTAAAAGAGACTGAAAATCTATTTAATTTAATGTCAAAAGTTGCTGAATACTGCGAATTTGAAGCTCTCTGGATAGAGATAGTGTGCATAAAACAATGACCCAGTTTCACAGACTCAGTGTTAGTACAGTAGGTATAACTGTAGAGGTCTCAAAGTAAATGCTGATAGTGAGATCAATAAACTTTTATCTGCACATGACATTTCTTGCTTTCAGGAAACTTGATTCTCTAAACAAGAGTGCAAAAATGGGGAAATTGGGGAGGGGTGCGTGGTCCTCGCTCGTGGGCTCGTTTGCGCATTGGGTACGCTCGCAAAGCGTTCTTCCTACAGTCCTATACCCACGCTCGCCTCGCAAACATCCCCCTGCAGTCCTGCCTTCGTTGTTAGTGCGTGAGTGCATGAACGTTTGCCCTATTTTTGGTGATTATTGATTTTAATCATGGGCCCTAAGCGTCAACTAAGTGGGGCTAGTGAGTCTGCTCATAAGAAGTGGAGAAAATTGATGACTTTGATTCAAAAGTGGATTAAAAGAGGAGTAAATAATAAACCTAATACAGTTACTAACTGTATTAGGTTTATTATTTGTGTACAATTTGTGTACATATTTCCAACTTATGATCGGTCAGGCTCGCAAACCTAAACCCTCTATTTCCCATAGGTCCTGGTCCCCAATATCGCGAGCTCCTTTATATGCCTTATGAGTGTGCTGAAAATGAGGAGGTAGTTTTAAATAGAGTTTGCAAACTAAATATACTGCTTGAGGAGCTGGTCTCTTCATGTATTATAGTAGTTGGTGATTTTAACAGCAATATCAATAAACCTTGTTCAGACTTTGCTAACCTTCTTATCAATTACTGTAAGACATGTGACTACAAACTTGCCAGTAAATTGCTACTCCCTAATGATTCATTGAGGTGACGTGTGTGTGTACATGGGCGCGAATCCCTATGGGACAGTGAGGGTACATGTAGCCCCCGCCCCGACTTTTTGAAGGCCGGGGTCAAAATATCAATTGTACCCTCCACTATTTGGGAACTAATTATTAGGAACTCTTTGTAGGCTAACGGTATTCCAAAGTAATAAGAAGAATTATAATACATGAATAAATACTATGATATATATATATATATATATATATATACAGGGTGTCCCGTAAGTCTGGACCCATAGGGAAAAATAATAAAATTACAAAATAGTCCAAAAATTTATTTATAATATATTTTTTTACTATTTTTATTATTATTTTTATTATTTTTTTATTATGATCTTACTACGCTGGAGTTTTATTTGTGGGGCCACTTGAAAGCCAAAGTGTACGAGGTCAAACTTCAGAACATTTTCCACCTTAAAGCACGCATTGTGGAGGCGTGTCAAGAAATTTCTGCGACTGTGATTCAGAAAGTGCTGTCGCAGTGGAGATTACGTCTTCAACTATGTGTGCGACACAACGGCGGACACTTTGAACAGATTATGTAATAAATTTTTTGACTATTTTTTAATTTTATTATTTTTCCCTATGGGTCCAGACTTACGGGACACCCTGTATATATATATATATATATATATATATATATTATATATATATCATAGTATTTATTCATGTATTATAATTCTTCTTATTACTTTGGAATACCGTTAGCCTACAAAGAGTTCCTAATAATTAGTTCCCAAATAGTGGAGGGTACAATTGATATTTTGACCCCGGCCTTCAAAAAGTGGGGGCGGGGGCTACATGTACCCTCACTGTCCCATAGGGATTCGCGCCCATGTACACACACACGTCACCTCAATGAATCATTAGGGAGTAGCAATTTACTGGCAAGTTTGTAGTCACATGTCTTACAGTAATTGATAAGAAGGTTAGCAAAGTCTGAACAAGGTTTATTGATATTGCTGTTAAAATCACCAACTACAAAAATAATATACTATAATAATAATAATAATACAGGGTGTTTCAGGTCAACCCTAGAAATATAGAAAAGAAACACTTCATATTTGTTACGAAATTACTCTGACACACTCCAAATAACAAATACAAACTACAAATTGGCGGACTTCGTAGTTCGTATTTGGTATTTGTCATAGTAATTTGGTAACTAATATGAAGTGTTTCTCTTCCATATTTCTAGGGTCGACCTGAAACACCCTGTATAATATAATATAATATAATATAATATAAATAATATATATATATATATATATATATATATATATGATGAATAAAACCACGAAGGAAAGGAAACACAAAATGGTGCTCAAGCGCTTTCGTCTAATGACATCCTCAGGAACACTGAAGTACATAAAAGGGTAACAGCCTATATATAGGTTACAGAAAGAAAAAAAAGAGAAAAATAAATAACATACATACATACATACACACACACACATATACATACATATCTATATATACATATACATACATACATACATACATATATATATATATATATACATATATATATATGCAATAAACAGAGAAGTAAAAATAAAAATTAAAAATTAAAAATTAAAGGATTATCCGTGAGGCGTACAGATTTGTAAGGAATAATATCGATTTTTAGCACAAGATCAAATGGATTATAAAAATACAAATTTATATTGGAATACTGCCCGGGTTATAATATAATATTATAATATAATATAATATAATATAATATAATATAATATATATAATATATATTATAATATATATATATATATATATATATATATATATAATATATAATATTATATTATATTATATTATATTATACAGGGTGTTTCAGGTCGACCCTAGAAATATGGAAGAGAAACACTTCATATTAGTTACCAAATTACTATGACAAACTTCAAATACCAAATACGAACTACGAAGTCCGCCAATTTGTAGTTTGTATTTGTTATTTGGAGTGTGTCAGAGTAATTTCGTAACAAATATGAAGTGTTTCTTTTCTATATTTCTAGGGTTGACCTGAAACACCCTGTATTATTATTATTATTATAGTATATTATTTTTGTTATTATATTTTAAGAAGTACATGTACTAAATATCCATTTATTTTGATATCCAAATGTACCCACCACTTTTTTATAGCGATTTGCGCCTGTATAATATAATACAATATAGTATAATATATATATATATATAAAATAGTATTTAATATTTATTCATGTATTATAATTCTTCTTATTACTTTGGAATACCGTCAGCCTACAAAGAATTCCTAATAATTAGTTCCCATATATACTGTATATATTAATATATATGCACACACACACACACACACACACATATATATATATATATATATATATATATATATATATATATATATATATATATATATATATATATATATATATATATGCACACACACACACACACACACACACATATACAGGGCGTCCCAAAAAAATGTATACACACTTTAAATAATTATAAAGGCAGTGTTTATTAAAATACATTTCATTTTCAAAATGTAATAGAATCTACAGACATTATTTAATTGTTTTGTCAACGCCTGTTTTCAAACTGACGTCCGTTCTGGTCCAGGCACTGCTGATAACGCGAAGCAATGGAATCGCAAACATCACGAAACATTTCGTTTGGTATTTGTGTGCATTCTCATTCAATGGCTGCTCTCAATTCAGCGACTGCTGCAGGTTTTATAGCGTACACTTTGTCTTTTAAGTATCCCCATAAAAAAAAGTCTAGTGGTGTGAGGTCTGGTGAACTCGGAGGGTATTCTACGAAACCCCTTCGTCCAGTCCACATCCACATCGTGCCAAGTACCACTCGCAATACTCCACTCTTCGGTCCGGATCATCTTCATTAATAGCATGGACTAATCTTGGAATGTAACTTTTCCATTGACAGCGCTTCAAAATGCGTTGGACAGACGATTCTGAAATTCCTACCTCACGACTCGCTTGCCGCACAGATTTTCTTGGACTTTGGTGATACGTTTCCAGTACTCTTTCTTGCTTTGTGGGGCTTGTCGATGTCCGTGGTCTTCCGGAACGCTTCTTGTGGACATTCTGAACAGTTCCATCGGCTTCAAACTTATCTCTAATTCGAGTGATGGTAAGTCGCGTTGGTGGATCTGTTTGAAACTCCCTCCTAAACTGTCTTTGCACTTCAACTGCGTTTTCACACTTCCAGTAGCATTTTAGAATGAATTTCCTTTGTTCAAAGCTTAGTCTGACTGCCATTATTAATTCTAATGGGTTTAACTTGGAAAGAAAGAAACATCAATTGAGCTATCAGCTGTTAAAGTGTGTATACATTTTTTTGGGACGCCCTGTATATATACTTCTATAGCTATGCAAAAAGGAAAACAAAAACGCGCGCCGCTGTTGGGTCCTTAAGGACGGGAAATAATGAACTAACCGACGATCCAAAAGAAATATCTGATACATTGAGAGCTCAATATGAATCAGTTTTCAGTACCCCAAAAAGTGACAAAGCGATACCTGACATAAATGCATTCTTTGAAGAGGAATTGCAAGGAGAGTATATAACAGACTTTGATTTTACACCAGAAGATGTAGCGAGAGCTATAAGACAAATGAAACCACATTCAGCTGCAGGTCCGGACAATTGGAACGCATTATTGATTAAAAACTGTAAAAATGAAATAGCTACACCTTTATACTGGATATGGAGAAGATCCCTAGACACTGGGGAAATACCGAGCATCTTGAAAAGAGCAAACATTGTCCCTATATATAAAGGAGGGGACAGATCTCAAGCAAAGAACTATAGAACAGTGTCATTGACGTCCCACCTCACCAAAGTATTTGAAAGAATAGTTAGAGAGAAAATTTATGATTTCCTGGAGACACGGGAAAGATTCAACGAAAATCAGCATGGATTCCAATCAGGTAGATCATGCCTATCACAACTAATAGAGCACTACAACAATATCCTAGATGCATTGGAAGGCAATGACAACTACGATGTTATATACACAGATTTTGCTAAAGCTTTCGATAAATGTGACCATGGTATAATAGCACATAAAATTAAATATATGGGAATAACAGGCAAAGTGGGAAAATGGATCTACAACTTCCTTAGAGATCGTCTGCAGGTCGTCAAAATTCAAGGTATATCATCATCAGAATTGGAAGTACGCAGCTCAGTACCACAAGGGACAGTACTGGCCCCACTCTTGTTCATTATCATGCTGACAGACATAGACAGCGGAGTAAACAGCAACAGTATAGTAACATCCTTTGCAGACGATACAAAGATCAGCAGAAAAATCAGCGATGTACATGACATGGAGGCCTTGCAGAGGGACACGAACAAAATATACAAATGGGCAGAAGACAACATGTCATTCAACGCCGAGAAATGTCAGCTCTTGAGATATGGTAGAAAAGATGAAACTTAAACAGACTGCATATTATGCTCCAGATAGACAGGAAATTCAGAGAAGCACGAAAGCGATTGATCTCGGGATAATAATGACAGATGATGCGAAATTCGAAACACAAAATCAGATAGCGATAAATAAAGCAAAAAGAGTCGCCGGACGGGTACTAAGAACGTTCAAGAGAAGGGACAGGACAGTAATGATTCCCCTGCTAAAAACACTGATTATACCAAAACTTGAATACTGCTCAGTTTTGACGTCCTCATATAAAAAGGAAGAAACTAATAAACTAGAAGAAACGCAAAGGCATTTCACAGCCAAGATTGATGGCTGCAAAGAACTCAACTACTGGGAAAGACTACGTAAACTAAATCTGTACTCACTGGAAAGAAGAAGAGAGAGGTACATCATAATCTACATATGGAAAATGATCGAAAAACTGGTACCAAACCTAAAACTAAACCCAATTACCATTCAAACAACACTGGAAAATAGGAAAGGCAGAATGTGTAGTGTTCCCAAATTAAAGGCCCGACAAGGGACCTCCTCAACTCTGAAGGAAAATAGCTTGGTTGTCAGGGGGCTAAGACTTTTCAACCAGCTTCCTAAGGACCTCAGAAACGTAACGGGGGTCAAAGTTGAAGTCTTCAAGAAAAGACTGGATGCCTGGCTCAGGACAGTACCAGAGAGAGCCGGGCGTGCCTGGCTATGTACGGTGGAGAGCGCAAGAAAGCAACTCGCTCCTCCACCAGGCCAGACCTAGAGGTGGGGCCACCAGCTTGACCTCCGTGTGAAGAGAGACCAACGCACGAAACAACATAAGGTAAGGTAAGGTGTATATATATATATATATATATATATATATATATATATATATAATATATATATTTATAATATATATATATATATATATATATATATATAGAGAGAGAGAGAGAGAGAGAGAGAGAGAGAGAGAGAGAGAGAGAGAGAGTCTAAAAGTCACTGAATGGAAAAGTCACCAAAAGATAAATAAATGGCAACAAAAAAACATAAACATTAAGACGCGGCCTGTTCTGTTCATGGGCTGACTTGAGCAACCAGGGGTATCATTTCAAATTGGCTTGTCGGGGGAGGGGCGAAGAAGACAGTGAGAGGCCCCTCACATGTCAAAATTTATTAAGTGCTGCTCACAATGTAGCCTACTTTATAATCAAATTAATATAAACAAGAATGATTAAATGGTATCAGCTAGACTGGTTATTTACAGTTAACTATCAAATTATTAAGTTAAGCAATAAATCATGAAATTTATATCACCTAATGTAGTAGAGGGTATCTTCTAGACTTCATTTTTGCAAAATCATCAACCAAAACATCAAAATTAAGGTTTTTAACCAGTTCTTTTTCAGAGGCCATCAGAACCAAGTTATTCAGTCGATCATCTCTCATCGTAGTTCGTAAATAGTGTTTCACCAAACTCAACACAGAAAACAATCGCTCATTACTAGCAGTGGTTACTGGAAGAGTGATGATTATTTTTTAAATTTTCAAAATTTCAGAATAAGCTAATTGTAAAAGTTTTAGTTCTTCATACAACTGAATCAGATTCTTTGACTTTTCACTTTTGTTAGAAAGGTGTCTTTTGACAACAGAAATTTGAGAATGCAAAAGGATTTCATCCACACCAATGCTCTGATACGAGTGTTCAATAGAATTAAGTTTCCCTAATTCTAAAAAGTCTCCTGAGTTACAGTCAAAGAAAGAAATAGCTGTTAAAAGGGGTATGTTTTCTGAGAAGGCTTCTCAGGAAACGCCCCTTTTAACAAATATTTCTGCCAGAGGTCTACTTACAAATCGTTTTCTATTACACCACATGAGATATTATTTTCCCTAACGACGGAGGCAATTTAAATGTCAACCGTCTCTGCCCCATCCCCCTTCTCGGGTCCCTGTCCCTACCCTCTCGTTTGAAGGCTGGTGGACTGACACCAGCCCATCACAAGCTCCAATGCTCCTGCGCTCATTTGTTTTCTGTTTACTGTGACGTCAGACATTACTCACAGAGAGTTTTACATTTTTGTTATGTCATAATTCATTGTCATTATTTTGTTCAAATTATTCTAAAAAGTTTTTAAATTGTAAGCAGTTCATTATATTGGTAATCCACAAAATATTAGGTACCTTTTTTAAAGAAACTATCATTTGGAGGGCCTTGGAGGGCCTCCTGCTGAGCTTGGGGGGTGACCACCCCTCACGATTCCCCCCAAATGACGCCTCTGTGAGCAACATGCAATTTTCTATCTGCAGGAATCGTTGATTCGAGATCCTATTTAGTGTTTAACCTAAGATGACGAGATGCTGATTAGGTTAAGTTGCCTAATTATTATGCCAATTAGGGGTAATGTCTATAGCTTCTAAATTGGTAAAGTAGGACTGGGTTGGTCAAGTTTTGTTAACGCTGTCGCAAATAGGCACCGAAAGAACAATTGATAGCCCTAAAAAGTAGCTCTAAAATTATCGAACCAGTCACACACGCTAAGTGGGCTGCCCCGGTAGTTCCTGTACTAAAACCTGAGAAGTCGGTGCGGTTATGTGGGGATTACCGTTAACAGCAAATAGAGCAGTTCTTCTAGATTGCTACCCTATACCCAAGCCTGATGAATCATTTAGCTCTCTTGCTGGGGGTAAATATTTCACAAAACTAGATATGTCCCAAGCCTATGCTCAACTAAGTTTAGATGAAAATTCTAAAGAGCTAACTATCATAAATACGTACCGAGGTCTATATAGGTACAATAGGCTATGCTATGGAATAACATCGGCTCCGGGTATTTTTCAGAGAATAATGGACCAAGTTCTAGGTTACATTCCGGGTGTACTTTGTTTTCTAGATGATGTCCTCATTTCAGGTTCATGTAAACAAGAACACCTAACTAGATTAACCACAGTTCTAAAAAGACTCCGGGATGCCGGACTTAAGCTAAAGAAAGAAAAGTGTTCTTGGGTCACTAATGAGGTTTCACATTTGGATATTTGGGGTTCCGCATAGATGCCTCACTGCCTCAGGCATTCATCCAACGGTGGATAAACTAAAAGCAATAAAAATGCACCACCTCCACAAAATATCACACAGTTACAAGCTTATTTAGGTCTCCTAAACTTTTATAGGAAATTTTTGCCTAATGCATCGACTTTCGTTGAACCCCTAAATAAGTTATTACGATCTGGGGAACAGTGGAGATGGGAGAAAACCCAGAAGGAAGCATTTGAAGCTTCCAAGGACGTACTACTAAAGTGCACTCTCCTAGTGCATTATGATCTTAAACTTCCTCTCGTAGTTTCAGCAGATAGTAATTTTTATGGAATTGGGGCAGTGTTATCTCACCACATTGATGGTGTAGATAGGCCATACCCGTAGCCACGTTGAGGCAGACGAGGCGGCCGCCTCGTCTGGCTTAACGGACATTTTGGATCAATGAGAAAATTGAATTTCAAAGGAAATCTGAGGAAATTGACAGAAATAGGATTTTACCTGTCTCGTACAAATTATATTATTAATTATTATTAATTTAATAATAAATAATTATAATTAATAAAATTATATATAAAATAATTAATAATTTATTATTATTGTTATTAATTATTAAGTACAAAAATTCGATTTTACCTAGAGTCGTACAAATCCAGCGCTCTTTAGCGCTTTTTAGGCAAAATTTATTATTGTCCAATTCACTCTCAGTTACCATACGCTCAAAGTGCATGATTTTGTGCTAGGATTAAAAAACTCTTCTGAAGGAGCATGGCCCCCGACTCCCTAGTAGGGCTATTTTCGCCTCGTCTGTTTTTAAGCTCTGGCTACGGCCTTGGGCCTATCTGTTTTGCTTCAAGAACACTAACTGAGACTGAAAAGCGATATGCACAACTTGAACGTGAAGCCTTAGTCTTAGTATTTGCAGTAAAAATATTTCATTTCTCTCTATGGGGTCATGAATTCAAACTAATTACTGGCCATAAGCCTCTTTTAGGTTTATTTTCACCTAATACAAATATTCCAGTTATGGCCTCAGGTAGGATTCAACGATGGGCACTGATTCTACAAGCCTATAAATTTGACGTAGTACATCGATCGGTGCTCGGACTTTTCGTCGCCGGACTTTTCGTCGCCGGACGTTTCGTCGTCGGACGTTTCGTCGAACGGACGTTTCGTCGCCGGACGTTTCGTCGAACGGACGTTTCGTCGTCGGACGTTTCGTCGAACGGACGTTTCGTCGACAGACGTATCGTCAAAAGGCTATTTCATATTTCTACCACCCCCATCTCAGATAATGTAATGGTGCAATTAGAGGTTAATCAACCAACCAGGTAATTGCGCACTTAGAGGTTAATAAACCAACCAGCGTCCACAGCCGGGTAAAGTTTACGTTCCCCCTACATTATCCTAGTGTAGTTTACATTCCCCTACATTATCCTACTGTAGTTTACGTTCCCCAACTTTGTCCGCGTATACCTAATCAAATAAAACGTTAAAACTAACGAAAATATTACGACTTAACCTAACCAATCGTCAATATATATATATATATATATATATATATATATATATATATATATATATATATATATATATATAGGGGTGATGCAAAAGTGGGGGAGTAAAATTTGTTTGTTTCAAATTTTTGAGATACCCTCTCATTTGGTTTGATTTGATGGAAAAATGATCCTGGGGAAATTTCGGGTCAAAATTCGAATATTTGGAGGTCGCGCCCGCCATTTGAAAATTTGCTGATTTCCATGACACCCAGGAGGTACAGCAAGCGTCACGTTACTTTTTTTTTGAGTGGAAGTTCCCCAGGAGGCCTATCATACCACCTTCCTCTTTTCCATTTGTTCATAAAACAGATACAATACAATAGATATTTACAATAGATACATAGAATGGATATACTCGTAAATTTTACTGTTGCGTCAAAGATACGAGAGTTTTCTTAGTTTTGTCCGGAAGCTTCTTCCGATAATTTGATACAACTTGCAGTAGATATTGCTTCTGTTGTTCATCATTGGTAATTAATTTGTTATAATCTTCAATCAATTTCACTCCTCTTTCAGCAATATCATTAACAACTTTCATGTGATTCACTACGTTCTTTGCAACCCAATAACTCTCATCGAGAAGCCAATCTTCTACTGGTTTGCTCAAGAACGTTGAAGACAATCCGAGTATACTGAAGAAGGACTTTGTGTTAGCAGTTACAAAATCTTCAAGCTGCTTATTGTCAATAGTTTTGATGTCTATTTGTGTCTTCTTTGGAGGATCTGGCTCCGAAGATTTTGTAAGAGCCTCCTTCATTTTTCTTTTGGTGTCAAAGCTGATTTTATCATCAAAGAAAGCCAATGCGATCAACTCTTCTGAGAGATACCACAAATGATTCTTGAATTTTTCTAAAGCAGCATTTGCTAGTTGTTCATTTGTGCTTTTGTAGCTGTGAAGATTCTTGAGAAGACTCAGATCATTTCGTGGAGCACTTGCTGCGCAGGGTGCTGAAAACCAATGCTTAATGTAAATTGAAACAGAAAACCAACAAATTTCTTTTAGATTTCTTTCTTCTATTGCTGTTATTTTGAACTGACTTTTGAACATAAAGATTTTCATCGAATAAATGACTTTCGCCATCCAACGGGCTCTATGATAAGCCCCAGGCTTCCTGAATTTTATTCCAGTCGTTGGAGTACCGCCAAGCAAGATGATTGTCAGTTCCAATAACTCTCTGTAATCGTCGCGAGGTTGATCTTCATTGATTTTTCTTGCTGCAAAGTTGATGATTTCCTCTTTTTCCTTTTGTGGATAATTTTCTAATTTATTGTATGAAGTTAGATTAATCTTATTCCAGTTTGTTTTGAATCTTTTGAATAACTGAATGTCAGGGCCTGATGAAGCCTGTAATGCAGGGGATACCACTGCTTCCAACATGATTTCAAGGATATGGTGTCGACAAGGACACCACAACAAATCTTTCTCCATTTTCTGTTCAATTAGGACACAAGCTCCGTTTTTACGACCTGTGTTCGATGCAGTTGTATCGAAACACATGCCTTTTACCTTATCTATTAGATTCCAATCAATGATCGCCTGATGTACTGCATTTGCAGTATCCTTTCCTGTGCCATGATCTATTTTTGGCACTCCAAGCAGTTGATCTTCTCCACTGCCAGAGATTAGGACTGGCAACCGATCAACAACCTCATTCCCAGTAATGTCTTCGAGGAGTTTGCCATCCCAATGAACAATCAAGGGTTTGTCAGCTTGAAATTCTTCTTTCAAGTTTTCACTGAACTTCTTTCTTGATTTCTGTCTTGCCCTGCGAATCGATGAGTAGCTAACATTGTAATTCTCTGGATCTTTTCCAACATTTGCGATCGTTGGAATAATTATTAAAGAGGCTGATCGGTCGCTGATCTTAGCAACATCCAATGAGGAAAGCAGATTTTCATTCATAATCTTGAATTTTTTTCTTGGAAGGCCTCTTTTGGATGTTGAGGACTGTTCCAGATGTACTTCTTCTTCCGTAGATGCAGGTGAATCACTGCAGGAACTGCTGCTGCTTGCAAGAACAACTGTTTCATCAAATGCACTTGATTCACGTAACCTTTTCTTATCCATTTTTTCATGTCTCTTCGCAGCTTCCTTTCGACGTTTTTCTTCATCCTTATCAACTGCCATCATTTTACCCTTTCGACCTTCCCTTTGTAGCCGTAGAAACTCTCTATCTTCTTCGATAGTTATTAACTCGTTAGCATTTGCATGCGCAATATCAAAGAGTCCATCCAATTTTTCTTTCCATGTATTCTCTTTCTCTATTGAACACTTCGATTTTTTTCCTTTGCTCTTCTTCAGCCCTTGCCACTCATCATACAGTTTATTTAATTTCTTCACAACATTACATTTCTGGGTAGTTGGTATTCCTGCTCTCTGCCACACTTCCAATACATCATTAACGGTTGAAGTTAATGCTTCTCTGACGGTGTTATTCTTGACATGTTTATAATTCATGAATAAGGAAATTACTTCTTTCTTTGATGGAAGCTTACTTTGATTCAATTTATCTATTTGTTGACCGATCAGCCAGATATCTGTTGAGCTTCTTGATCTCTTTTTCGTCACAATTAAGATACAGGAAATAGAAGAGAAATTGAGGCGGAGAGACTCACTGATATAGCACCTCTCCCGGACACTGCCACAAGCACACTGCGCTACCGATTTCCTTGAATGCTGTTTGCTGTTTGCTCATATACGCATCACCTACCACTGCCTGCAGCAAACCTGCACAAAACCTGCAACCTGCAACAAACCTGCAACAAAAATAAGAACAAATTCAAAAAATTTGATTTTACTCTAATTTTTTGTAATTTTCAATTTTTCAATTGGCGGGCGCGACCTCTGGATGTTATTTGTTTGACCTGGAATTTCTCACAGGGTGTTTTTGTGACAAATTGGAACAAATGAGGGGGTATCCCTAAAAATCCACGATGGTCATGATTTGTGCATCACCCTAATATATATATATATATATATATATATATATATATATATATAGTGATGGATCGAGTGGTCGGTTTTTCACAACCGCGGTTGCGGTTGTGTTTGCGGTTGTCGAATTTTTTCCAACCGCGGTTGCGGTTGCGGTTATCATATACTAGGAAAAATGCGTAATTATTAACTGGATTTAGCCACTATAGTGCGATTTAGCCACACTTGGTACATAATATATACTAAATAGTATTTATTTAGTAAATACCTTATGTTGAACACAAGTTTTGCAATACACCGCTACCGCTATTTGTGTGTTGCAAAACTTGTGTTCAACATAAGGTATTTACTAAATAAATACTATTTAAATGAAGTATATTCTAAACTTATATAGCTATTATGAAAGAATAGGTCAAATTAATTAAAACCATATTTTGCACTAAGTGTGTTACCAGGATGAGGGACGAGGACCCATCGCACTGTTCATCCCGCCTACCACTTTCTCCAGCCTCCACCCATTGGAAAGTTATGGATTATTATTCATTTGAAAAACTGATGTCAAACTTAATGACAGGCAGTGTGAATTTCAAGAATAATATTTTTGCTGCATTTTCACCTTTCAAGCGGCAACGCCTCTCATCGTACGTTCCCGCTCCACGCATAAGGAGACCCATCATTTTCTTTTTAAAAAAAGAAATATTTCTAATTAACCTAAAATTAAAATTAACTAAGCTTTTACAACCGCAACCGCACTTATGGAACGGCGGTTGCGGTTACGGTTGCGATTGTGAATTTTTGTGCGGTTGTAGTGCGGTTGCGGTTGCGGTTGCGGTTATTCGATCCTTCACTAATATATATATATATATATATATATATATATATACACACTGTATATATATTGACGATTAATTAGGTTAAGCCGTAATATTTTCGTTAGTTTTAACGTTTTATTTGATGGATTCATTTAAAAAATGTCTCCGAAAGATCCTAGTGTAGTTTACGTTCCCCAACTTTGACCTAGTGTAGTTTGTGTCCCCTTTTGTGTCGGGGAAACGTAAACTACACTTGCTCCTAATATATTAATATAATATATTAATATATAAATAATATATAATTACTAAATATATATATAATTACCAAATATATATACCTAAATACCTAAAAGCAATACCCAAAAGCTATTGCACATAATTTGTAAGTTTATAGGGGCACAATTTTAAAATTTCTTTCTTCCGAAATTTAAATAAATATACTTTATTTTTAAATGAAAATACAGTTCTTTCCAAAAAAAAATCCCGTAAAGGAAAATAAACCTCCGTTCGACGAAACGTCCGTCGACGAAACGTCCGTCGACGAAACGTCCGTCGACGAAACGTCCGGCCACGCATCGATCAGGCAAACTTCTAGGTACGGCTGATGCTCTAAGTAGGTTGCCTTCAGAAAATCCAAATGAATGCGTACCTATACCTACAGAATGGGTTCACTTGGTGGAGTTTTTGGAATCCACTCTAGTACCGTAACTGCACTACAGATAGAGCAGTGGACAAAATCAGACCCTATTCTGTCTAGGGTCATCCATTACTGCTTAGTTGGTTGGCCTACTAAGGTTGAGAGTGAATTACAGCCTTTTTATTAACGTCAGTCTGGACTCTCAATCCAAAATGACTGTCTCTTATGGGGCCACAGAGTGATAATTCCGAATGAAGGCAGGTCGAATTTAGTGAAGGAACTTTATGCTGAACACAAGGGTGCAACAAAAATGAAAGAGCTGGCGAGAGCTTATTTCTGGTGGCCCGGTTTAGATGGAGAACTCGAATCATTGGTTCGTTCCTGTCAAAACTGCCTAGAGAACAGAGATCTCCCAAGGAAAAGTCCACTTCATCCGTGGGAATGGCCTACTATACTTTGGCATAGGATCCATGTTGACTATACAGGTCCTATAAATAATATTTATTTCCTAGTCATTGTGGACGCCTACTCTAAGTGGGTGGAAATTTTTCCAACCTCTTCCACGACTTCGGGTGTTACTATTCGCTTACTCCGTTCGTGTTTCGCTCGATGGGGTTTACCCGTAGTTCTGGTTTCCGATAATGGTACTTGTTTTACCAGTGAAGAATTTCGTTCTTTTGTCCACCTAAATGGCATTAGACATGTCCGGTCTAGTATTTTTCAGCCGTCTACTAACGGTCTCGCGGAAAACATGGTCCGGAACTTTCAAGTCGGCCTTGTGTCATTCTCATGAGGAGGAAATGCAAGTGGTGTTGGATAAATTTTTTTTAAAATATCGACTAACACCTCACATAACGACTGGGGTGTCTCCTTCTAAACTTATGATTGGCCGGGGAATTCGTTCAGTTTTCGATCTATTACATCCAAACGAAACGTTACAACGAGTTTTACGCCATCAGGAAAAACAGAGTTGTACCATGACACTAAAAAAAGGAGAGTTATAGAAGCGCAACCTAATGATCCAGTTATGATTCGCAACGATGAGGCTGGACCAAAATGGGTTCCTGCAACGGTGCAGGAGAGAACGGGCCCTGTTTCCTTCAAGTGCCATCTAGAAGATGGTCGTTGTATTAAACGCCATCAGGACCAGATATGGGAACGTGAATTGTAGGATAACCAGAGTCTTCCGGAAGAGAGACCCGATCCTCTGGAAAGTGGTTCAATTCGCCCGCCTATACAGGTTGCACCTATTCCTAATATATCAACCCCGCTCCGCAGGTCATCTAGGGTTTCTCACCCCCTTGACAGACTAAACGGTAGGGGAAGTGAGGTGACGTATATATATATATATATATATATATATATATATATATATATATATATATAACGGGTGTGCCATAAAAAAGGGGTACATTTTAAAAAGGCTATAAAATCAACATTTGTCATTTAATTTTAATAAAACTTCTACACAATAGAGCATATGTATTTATCTATATGTAAACAAGTTTTCAGACTAAAATATCAAATAATTCAAATTCTATCAACATTTAACGAAAGAGTATGATTTTTCTACTTAACATGCACAAATTATTAAACCTTTTTTATATTTTTTATAAAAATAATTTTTAACGTAAAATTTATCTGAAATTATTAAAAAAATTGTTCGAAATGCTTTCCTTCCATTTCAATAACTTTTTTTTATTCTTGGCCGGAATTCATCTATGGCTCGATTTACTTGTTCCTGTGGAAGCTCTTCCCATTTTTGAATGATGATCTCACGTAAATGAGCGACATCTTTTATTCTAGTCCTGTAGACTCGCTCTGCTAAGTTCTCCCATATTCCGGCCAAGAATAAAAAAAGTTATTGAAATGGACGGAGAGCATTTCGAACAATTTTTTTAATAATTTCAGGTAAATTTTACGTTAAAAATTATTTTTATAAAAAAATATTAAAAACGTTTAATAATTTTTGCATGTTAAGTAGAAAAATCATACTCTTTCGTTAAATGTTGATAGAATTTAAATTATTTGATATTTTAGTCTGAAAACTTGTTTGCATATAGATAAATACATATGTTTTAGTGTGTAGAAGTTTTATTAAAATTAAATGACAAATGTTTATTTTATAGCCTTTTTAAAATTTACCCTTTTTTATGGCACACCCGTTATATATATATATATATATATATATATATATATTATATATATATTCTAAAAGTCACTGAAGGGAAAAGTCACTAAAAGAAAGCTGAATTGCAACACAAAAAGATAAACAGCGGAACTGTGTCTGTTCGTTGATTTGAGCTGAACTAACAGCATGTATTTTTATATCGAGCTAAATCGTTGGTGCTAAGTTTAATTTGGTGGTGTTTCTAAAATATTAATTTAAGCAGGAAGTTGTCTAATTATTATATCAGTTAGGGGTAATTCTATAGCTTCTAACTTAGTAAGGCAAGCTAATTTATTAGGTTGTTTGTGGGACGCTGGCATCTATGGTAGGCCCTAAAGAAGATCTAAATTAAAGCACCTGTAATAAGGTAGGTTGATTTTCCGCATTTTTTAGATATCGACTTTGGACTAGTCGAGATAGTTAGGGCTTAATATGATAATAATTGACAAAAATTTCAGATCCCTAGCTTTAACCATTTTTTGAGGAAACCGTTTCAAAAATCGTCAAAAAATCGTACCGAAAAATACCGCATTTTCGCAATTTTCTGCCGAAAAAAACATCCTATTTTCATTAAAAAATCATAAAAAAAGTTACCCTTTTATCGAAAAAAAAGTAAAAAAAACGTACAGAGTCAAATAGACACATTTAGATCCCAAGATCATCATAATTTTCACTGTAAGAGCCCTTAGAAGCAAAGGAAGGCCTCATCTGGCGGCTTAGGGCTTTGGCCAGAATGTGTTTGTGCTTTGATTCGAGTCCATAAACAGTATGAGAAGCTTCAGATGTCAGCTTCACGGCCCTTTCACACTCTGAGAATGTGAAGGCAGATCAGGCAGCTCCAGCATGGTGCCATTCAGCAATGCTTCTTGAAGCTCCTGGTCAGAAAAGTCTTCTGTGAGAGCAGGTTCACAGTTGCCACTTTGAGAAAGGTTGATTAGTTCTGACCAGTGGGTAGCTTCAATGTTGATGGCTGTGATCTTCTTCAGCCTCTTCTTGGCTGGTTTCCCACTTCTGAAAGAATAATAATTAATTTATTTATTTTTTATTACAGTTTAAGATGTAATCCCTATTAGTCTCAGAATTGCTGATTTAAATTAAACTTAAATTAAAAAAAAAAAACCCGAGTTCTATAAATCCCCATAATCGAATTTTTTTTCAGAAAGAACGTAAGATTATTTCCATTATCAGAGGGGAAGGGGGGAATTGGGATAAGAAAATGTGGAAAAGAATTCGATTATGGGGATTTATAGAATTCGGGCCTTTTTTTTTAAATAAATCCCCATAATCAAATTTTTTTTTCACATTTTTTAAAATTAATAAATGCTTACCTGATGGACAGAATTTTCTTGAGAGCAGCTTCTCTCACTTCCAAGTCATCAGACTTCATCATGGAGTACAGCACATTCTCGGGCAGCAAGGCAAAAGCATTGTACTTCAGGTTCTTGAAAGCAACACCCTGGATTTCTTCAGACTGCTGCTTGATCCTCTGGATCATGTTGAAGATGTACAGCTGCTGATTGTGGAACTTGCTGTCCCTTTTGATCTCAAACCAACTGACTGCATACACTTCCACAATGAACTTGATGGCCTGGTAAAGTTTATCCTGTAGTTTTGGAGGGTAAACACCTCTGATCCACAGACACATCAATCTAATTGCCAAAGTCAACCATCTTGCATGGTTTAATGGTCCAATTTTCCAGGCAGCAAATCTTAGGTTGACTTTGCCCCTGGAAATTCCAAGCACATACTCCAAAAGCAGCCTCTGGTCGCTACTGAGATCATTCAGTGTCTGAGCAAATTCCATGTCATCCAGGGGGCCACTGAGTTTGGTGAATTCCACTTGTGGCAGATCTTGGTAGTCAATTTCACAGTTTTCCCAGCGGACCAGTGAAAGCAGTGGGACTTTTGGTACTGCTCTGAAAGGAAGCTCATTCTGATGGAGTGAACAGCCAATGGTGTGCAATTTCCGCTCAATTTTATTTTCCAGAGCTGTTACAAGGCCTCCCTCCTAGCCAGTGTTTGTATTTGTGTTGTCAAGGAGGACAGCCTTCAGGGTATGAACACTGTTAAACTCCTCCAAGACACTAGCAACTTCTTCACCAAGAAGAACTCCAGTCGCACCTTTAATTGGGATGACTGTGAGTAAGATATGTTCCACTTTCAGTTTCCGGCTCCTTTGTGAAAGTCAAATGGTGCTCTTGTCCCTTTCCTTTCTTCAGCTTAGTCTCCCCATTTTCATCCTTAACTTCTCTGTACAGCAAAGTGTCCTTGTCAACTTTCCCATCAACCCCAACACAGACTAACTTTTCCAGACCCTCATTGTGCTTTTCATCACTTTTCACTTTCATTCTAGCTTTTTCCCTGTCCATTTTCGATTTATCAAATTATCTGTTTCACATCAAGGCCAGGCTTAAGCAGGTCCATAGCTTGTAAGTCCAGGAGGAAGGCATTAGCAAGACTTGCCCCAAGACTGGAAGAAACATCACCGCTGATCAGTTCCATGGCATATCTGGGGGTTTTCAAAAAGCTGTAACCTACACTTCGGTGCCTCCTTGGCTTGAACTCTTCAGCTTCACCACCAGATGGCTGAAATGAAAATAAAAAATAAATTACTAAAGCGAAAATGGGGGAAAATAGGGGAAAAAGTAGGGAAAAATATGGGTAAAAATCGACGAAAATGGGCGGAAATAAGAATAAATTACTTAAACGAAAATGGGGGGGGGGAGTGGGAAAATAGGGGGAAAATGGGTAAAAATTCAGGTAAAAAGTCAGCGAAAATGGGCGAAAAAAAGAATAAATTACTAAAGCGAAAATGGGGGGAAAAAGGGGGGAAATAGGGAAAAAAAGTAGGGATAAATTTGGGTAAAAATGGGATAAGATATAAGAAAAAAAATATATTACCTCTCCTGATTCTCCTGAGCTGGATTCAAAAGAAATATCTTGTGAAGGTGTGGAAACAAAAGTGGCCAAATCCACTTCCTGCTGCTGTTGAATCTGGCTATGTAATCTTTCTGCTTCAGCTGCAGCCCTCTGGTCTCTCTTCACAGCATCTTTATCCACAGATCCCAGCTGGAAAGAGCCCTTGGGTCCTATTTTGGCCCTCTGATCTCTCAAGTATTCCCTCTCCTCTACTGGAACCTGAAATATTAAAGTATATTAAATAGCGGATCTAAAATAAGAGATAAAATCCTGAAAAAAAAATTATTATTAATTTTTATTACCAGGGGGGGGGGGGGAAGGAAGATTACAGGAGGAAAATGCTGATATTTTCAATTACAAGCATTGAATTTCCTTCCATTTAAAAGGCACCTAATCGCACTAAGTTAGGCCAGTTAAAAGTTAAAAAAATAATAGCATTACCTTCTTACTGGGAGGACAAGTGCAGATTATGTGCTGTGTTTGACAATTTTCTTTCTTGCACTTCACAGCATTGTCATCACAGGGACGAACAGGTAGCTTACAGGTGCAAGCAGAAATGTCAAAAAGTTTATCCAGCTTTTCCTCCAGATTCTGCAGGTTCACTGCCTGCCAGATCTCAATCACATCCTTTGCTATCATTTTAGCAGTATCATAGTCTTTCAAGTCCGGGTAGCTGTTTTGGAGGAAATAACTGTACTGAATAACTTGGCGGAGGGTAGGAGGTTCTGTTTTATCCAAAGGGGAAGGCTGGCCACTGAATTTTTTGGCACTATCACTTTGAGTTAACACTGCAGACTTCCGTTTTTTACCCATTTTTATGAAATATCTGAAAATAAACACAATTAAATGAACGCATCATAAAATAACTTAATTTAATACACATTTTATAGGTAAATATCATTAAAAAATACAAAATAATACACTAATAAACATCTATAATGCATTTACAATAAGTTTCAAGCATCGTTTTGTTAAAAAAGTCGAATTTTAATTGATTATTTTGATGAAATAAGGTCCGATATTTTGTTTGTTTACATTGCGCGAATGCCGCGCGCGCGATTTTACGCGTAAAATTCGGCAATTTTACAACTTAACCCTTTACTTCCTGAATTTTTTGTATGGAACCAAAAAATTTTTTTCACACAAAAGTACCTTTATGAAGGGTCATATAAACAATCAAAACCTCAATTTTCAGATTTGTATTGAAAATAAACAAAAATCATAAACGGGACTAATTTGTCCTTTTAGGCATACGAGATCAATTAAAATTTTCCTTAAAAATAGAAAACTAAATACAGCTGCTAAATTTTTAATATTTTCCTTAGTTTCCTTAGTTTAGACGTTATAAATTTTACGTAGTAACTTTAACTAATACTTATTTGTAAATAAAATATATTTGGGATGAACAGGCCTATGCATCCCAAAATAATGCACCCAAAATTATAATAACATTAAAATTTGGAAAAAATATGATTATTTTGAGTTCCTATAGTGTTATGGGTTTATTTTGTGTGAAAGTCTAGGAAACAATTTCTTCTTGAGTCGCAACATAAATGTACCTCACACTTTTTGCAGTACATTGTCACCTTTCCGTGACAACCAGGTAGTTTGCATTTTCCCCTATTGGACGAAACCATAGGGAAGTGTCCCATTTTATCTTTTCTTATATCTGTCTCTGGAATTGGCTTTGTTGCTCTCCCGGTTTTCTTCTTCAACTCAAAGGCTTTTCCCACAGTGTTACAACTTGGTCTTCCTCTTCTATTTTCCATGTGTTTACCACCATACAAAAGAGAATTGGAAAGTCGAATTTTGAATTCACAAAGAGAATTTTGCTTCCTAACATTGACATCGAGTGCACTTGCTGCTCGTTTATACAACAACCAACAATTTACCACCGTCAAATCAATCAAATGAAAGATGAGTCTTTGGTAGTATTTTTTTGACCTGAAGGACATCCTGTAATATGCAATCAATTGGTCATTCAAGCCAATACCCCCCATGTGTTTGTTATAGACTGTAACAATAGCAGGTCTAGGAATTTCAATTTTTTCCTTTATCTTTCTGTCAAACCTTGAACACTTATCTATTGGGTGTGCGGATGCAAATGTTGATACAAGGCATACTGGTTTTGTGTCCAGCCACTTCACCGCTGTGATATTGGTACTATCCTCATATTTGGTCTTCCACTCATCAAAAGAACCTCGACCAAGAGCTTTTAGTTGTTTGTCAGATATAAATGTCAAATTTGGTAGTCTATTCTGCTGTACAGTGCCGCAACACCATATTCCACGAGAAGCAAGATGATGAAGAAGAGGCAATGATGTGAACCAATTGTCGAAATACAATTTATGATTCTGAAAAGGAGGAATGCTCTCAGCAAGATGAAGTACAGCATTAGAACTTGGTTTGAGGTCTGGAACATTGGGATTATTTACAGGTTCTATTTTGCCTGTATAGGGCATAAAATCATACACCATACCCATGTGGTCTGCCAACACAAAGATTTTATAGCCCCATTTGTGTGGTTTTTTAGGTAAATACTGCTTCATGCAAGACCGTCCTTTGAAGGGAACTATTTGTTCATCCACACACAAATGTTCTGTCATAGCAATCTTTTGAAATTTTGATTTGAGGTGGTTAACTAGAGGTCTTACTTTGGATAATCTGTCATCTTTGTCAAGCTGTGTATTGTCTACAATATATAAATTTGATTTTATTTCCTCCCATCTGTCTCTGCTCATAACTGAATTTACCCTTTCATTTATTGCACTAATGCCACCCCAGTGAAGTCTAGTATTTGGTATTTTACTAACCGACATGTACATACATAACCCTAACCATTGTTCTAACTCCATACAATCAATGGCAAGTGGTTTATTCGCATTTTTCTGAACCGAGTATAGATTAGATTGCTCTACAATGCTACCCAATAGATCATCTGTAAAAAAAATTCGAAAGTAGTCTATGGGACTGAGTATATCTTCAGTATCATCATTACGCACATCATAGATAGAAACTGTTGGTGTGATCTGTCTTTCACGCATTTCTTCCCAAAACAGTCTCTCCCTGCTTATCCGTGGACGCTTAGTCATTCGTGGGGCAGCGGCTACAAAAGAACTACAAAAGAAACAACTTTGCTAAGTTTCCCATAAATTCATTACATTTTTTTAGAAATTACCATGAAAGAAAATACTAATTCAATGGTGAACTATGATAAAATTTTGAAAAAAGTATAAAGGTCTACTTACATCAGCAGTAGTAGTCCAAACATTCACTAAAAAAGCCCATACTCATCAAACATCATTCATACGCTGAATGGGACAATTTAGTCCCCTTATGAAGTGGTTGCATAATAACATTTCAGTAATAATTATCAATTTTATCAAAGTCACATGTTCTTTCACATAACAATCTCTCATAAAATATGTAGATAAGTCAACATTACATTACCTGGTTGAGGATCCATGACGTATCAAAATCTTCAGTTGTAGGAAATTTGCACAACATCAAATGCAGGCAGCATTTTCCCTCCAACTGAGCTTTAGTTGGATACCAAATATGAATTACCATACATCAATCATTCAAAAAAGATGCCAGAAGCGTCCCAAACAGCTTGCCAGCCAATACCAAGAACAGTTTGATGTTTATTAGTGTTTTTTTAAAAGAGGACAAATTTGTCCTTTTAGGAAGTAAAGGGTTAAAAATAATTAACAATCCTCAAAAAATACAATCATTTTCACAAATATGAGTTGGTGCAACATTTTTTTGTACATTAATACCTTTCTATCTAGACTAGTTCAAGATCACAGTTCCAAAATCAACCTACCCTAACCTGTAAGTACCTTTATTGTTATTTAAATAACTTAATAACTGGCGGGGTCTAATATCCCCCACGTTATTACACCTATAATGGGGCAAAGAGTTGTATTTTGATGTTTAGGTGTAATCTACTAAAACATGTATCATGTGGGTCTTTTGAAATGAATGGTCAGACTATACCTGTCAGACACATGTAAATACTTAGGTCATGTAATTACTCACGAGCTGCAAGATGAACTCGTGATATTGAGAGTCAACGTAAAAAGCTGTATGTGCACGGTAACATGCTAGTAAGGAAATTTGGTATGTGTTCAGAATCAGTTAAAACTTATCTTTTTAGAACTTACTGTACTGCATTGTATACATCCCATCTGTGGTGGAACTATACAAAAACTGCTTTGAATAAACTCTCTGTTGCTTATAATAATATTTTTGGTATGCTATGTAGGGAACCAAAATGGTGCAGTGCCAGTTTTATGTTTACTACGCGTAACCTACCTACCAGCCAAATGTTAATCCGGAAGAATATATATAATTTCATTATTAGGGACCAAAACAGCTCTAATGTGTTATTGTACAATGTCCTATCTTCAGATACTGTGTACCTCTCACCTCTATGGCAGTCTTGGTTCAAACAACTGCTGGTTTACAAGACCTTATTTTTGTAATGTAGCAAAGATTATATATGCCTAAGTTGTATTATAATAAGTGCTATAATAAGTGGCTATGTTATAATAAGTGTTATAAGTGTTATAAAATGTCTCATGTAATAACAATATATATAAAATTGTCAGATAATTAATCAAACAGTATGCCAGTACGCTAGGTTAAGTTGTTGTCATGCATTTAAATGTCGGCTCATATGTAGACTTGAAAATTTAAAAAGAGCCCGAGTAGTCTTGAAGAGCTGGAGTCGCCACTGATATATATATATATATATATATATATATATATATATATATATATGAATAGAAACGACATAAGTGTTAAGGAACGTTTCTGCACACTTATGTCGTTTCTATTCATTTATATACTGCGTGGTCATTGCAGTTATATGCGCATATTCACGATTTGCGAGGGTGCCCTCTCAGGGCATTGGTTTCTGCCCTATGTGGGAGAATTTCGATTTGTGATTGAGTGAGGTCCGTAGCATAATGGTAGAGCATCCAACCGGCAATTGGAAGGCCCTGGGTTCGTTTCCCGGGCGGTTTGCCTCATTTTTCATTATTCGTTATCTCTCCTCCTCGTGTGCAGAAACGTTCCTTAACACTTATGTCGTTTCTATTCATTTATATACTGCGTGGTCATTGCAGTTATATGCATATATATATATATATATATATCACCTCAGTTTTAAATTTCTGTAGTTTAGGTGTATTTTTTAAAGTTTTGACAAAAACTGTTTTAGACATGACAGTTCGAGCAGAAGAACTGTAATTCCACTTAGACCTACTTCTATAATATATGGACCCTTACTGAGCGGACGCCTTCCCTGGGCTCTCTGATATTGTTTCTACTTTTGGATATTGCCGATTAATTTACTTTTGGCATGTTCTGAATTTTATATATAAGGTTGTAACATATATATTCTGCTCGATTTTTTAGTTCATTCAGAACAAAAATTAAAGGACTTATAAGGACAAATTTGCTCGAATGTTTAGTTTATTGACAACAAAAATTAAATGACATAATGACAAATTAATCGTCAATATCATTCCCTTCTTTTTGTATAACCTCCTCTCACCTGTAGAAAAGTTTTTTTATGCCACGTTCGAAGAAATCCCTTGGTTTCCAGTTAAAAAAAACGATCACTTCGTTTTCGATAGCTTTCCTGGATTGCAACTTTTGTCCATCTAGGTGGTGTTGTAGACTTAAACTTCTCAATAAATGGTAGTCTGAAGGTACGATGTCTGGAGAATAAGGTGGATGAGGCATTTTTTCCCAAACAAATGCCTCCAATTGGGCAGTGGTGATTCGAGCAGTGTGAGGGCGCGCGTTATCCTCGTGGAATAGAACACCTTTGCGATTAATTAATGCAGGACGTTTTTCTTGTAATGCCATCTTCAATTGTTGGCGTTGTTAACAGTAGACTTCAGCTGTGATTGTTTGGTTATCTGGCAGAAGCTCAAAATGAATAATTCCTTGTATATCCCACCAAACGCATAGCAAAATTTTCTTTGGATGGGGTCCATTCCTTGGCTGAGGTTCAGGCTTTATTTTACGGCTAAGCCACTAATGTCGACGCTTAATATTGTTATAGAAGACCCATTTTTCATCCCCAGTGACGATCCGATTCAAAAACGGTGCCTGCAGTTGCCGAGAATGCAGTGATGTGCAAATTCGATTCGATGTTGAAGATTCGCTTGTGACAAATCATGCGGAATCCATTTTCCAACCTTCACTACTTTTCCTAACAGCTTCAAATGACGATGAATGGTCATATGGCTAACGCCGAGTTGCAGGCTAAATTCTCTTACAGTTACCGTTGGGTTTTTCTCCACTGTTGCTTTCAGTAACTCTTCATCTAACTCATTTGCTCGTCCTGTTCGTTGATAATTAATCTTTCAGACTGAAGTCTCCACTTCTGAACTTCTCAAACCATCTCCTACACATCCATTCGCTCACAACATCATTTCCATAAACTCTTTGAATGTTTCTTGCGGATTCACTAGCGTTAGATCCTTTATGGAACTCCTACAGCATCACATGTCGAATATGCTCTTTCGTGGGCTCCATGTTTTTTCAATTACTGTAATATCGTAGGGGTGGCGTTGTAACTGTATGAAAAACACCAGAGAAAATATTCATTAGCCTAATCCTACACTAGCCCAAGCCTACACTAGCCCAAGTCATTCTGATCATTCTGTATCGTGATAAAACCTGTGCAAACCTGTCGCCGCGTGTATTTTGCAACATTTCTAAAACTATTCCACATTATCTTGAGGTTATTCTATTATCTATCGTCCGTTTTCTAATCGAGCAGAATTTATGTTACAACCTGATACTTGCGTTTATATTCACAGTGTTATAGTTAAGTAATTGAATATTAGGTCAGATAGGTCTTTAGTTCTAGGTATTACCCCTAGGCACGGTTTGGGTCTTAGGATTACGTCAAAAACAATATTTTTTAATACTAAACTAGAAGAGATTTGTGCTCAGGAAAATGTACCCTTCGTAAAGCTGTGGTCAGAATTTAGTGATCCTAGCCTTTTTATAAAAGAAATAGGGAAATAGGGAATGCTAGGCTAGGTAGGTTAATCGATGAGAACGTTCGAAAGCTGTATAGGTCGAAGCCTTCTTTAAACGTTGTGGGTCCGGGAAACGCGGGCCTGACGTGAAAAATAGTTTAAAACGCCGATCCGTGGTAAAAAATAATTTAAACGTCTTTTATTGTAACGCGCGTAGTATTAGAAATAAATTGAACGAATTTAAGGCGATAGTTTATTCCGGCAACTACAATGTAGTTGCTATAACCGAAACGTGGTTAAATACCGTGACTCGGGACGTGTTCGGGGAACTTGATATACTGGGTTTTAAACTTTTTACTGATGATAGGTTACATAGGATTGGTGGCGGCGTTTTGCTGTACATTCGTAATTCCCTTAGGACTATCGAGGTTAAGAGAGATTTTCTGGCAGCAATTAATGCGATATGCGTTGAAGTTAGGGCGCGTAGTATTAGCTTTAATTTTCTTGTTGTTTATAGACCTCCCGTTCATCCCCTCGATACCGATACTAGATTTTACTCACTTCTTGGTAACTTTATTAATAATCGGAATAGTATAATTGTCGGAGACTTTAACTGCACTAATGTTAATTACGAGACTTTTACTGGTAATGATGAGGGTTTGAGACTGATTGAGTTCATGGAAGATAATTTCTTAGGACAGATGGTTACCGAACCAACGCGCGGTGACAATATCTTAGACGTGGTGATGACGAACGACGGTAATATAGTCGAAGGTTTAGAAGTAGGTGAGAGTTTGAGATGTAGCGATCACCAAATTATTAGGTTTAAGCTATTGATAGAAAACAGTAAGGATAGTAACGTAATAGAAGTCCTCGGTTTTCGTAGGGCTAATTTTGATAGTTTTGCGGACAGGATGAGAGTAGTGGACTGGCTAATTTATTTATGGGTAATGACGCAAATTTTAATTGGGAGGCGTTTAGAGAAAGTTTTATGAATATCGAAAGGGAGTTTATTCCTCGTAGGCCCAAGCGCGCTAGAAGTCATGGTAGGCCCAAGTGGTGGACTAGGGAAATAGGGGAGTTCATAAACGAGCGTAACAGAGCGTATAGACTTAATAAGCACAATGGCACGGTAGCTAATTTTAATAGATATATCGAGCTTAGACGTCAGGTTAAAAGATGTTAGGAATGCTAAGCGTAATTTAGAGATACTTATAGCTGCGGATAGTAAACATAATCCAAAAACGTTTTTTGACTAAGTGAATAATCGTAAACCGATAAAAGATAACATAGGCCCTCTAATGGACGTTAACGGCGCTTTGGCTTCCGACGCTCAGGCGATGGCGGGTATTTTTAACAACTTTTTGCGACAGTTTCTACCGTAGAAGACGTAAATACTGTAATGTCCCCGACATGGACGATATCGTTCCATTTAGTAGCGAGACTATTTTGAATGAAGTTACTGTTTACGAGGGTGAGATTGCGCATTATATCGATAAGCTAAAAGTGAGCAAGGCTCCGGGCCCTGACGCGCTTTGTCCCAGACATTTGAAAGATTTGAAAGGCGTTACCGTAGGCCCCTTAACAAAATTTTTAATAAGTCACTGGAAGCGGGGATTATTCCTGAAGACTTCAAATTAGCTAACGTTACGCCTATTTTTAAAAAAGGCGACCGCACAGTAGCTAGCAATTATAGGCCTATTAGCTTAACGTCAATTGTCGGTAAACTTTTGGAATCCGTAGTTTGGGATCGTATCGTCGATCACTTAATAAGTCGCGATTTGATTAATAATAGTTAGCTGACGTTATTTATTTAGATTTAAAAAAAGCGTTCGATACAGTTCCGCATAGAAGATTAATTGCGAAGGTTAAAGCGTACGGTATACGCGGTCAGGTAGCTAACTGGTTAGAGGAATGGCTTTGTGCTAGGAAACAGAGGGTCGTTGTTAATGGTAGTGAATCGGAGTGGTTGGATTTAGGTAGCGGTGTCCCACAGGGTTCAGTGTTAGGCCCATTGCTATTCGTAATCTACATTAACGACAATGATGTAGGCTTGACCAGTATTGTGTCAAAATTCGCGGACGATACTAAAATATGCGGTAAAGTTCTTAACGTGGCCGATAGAAATAGGCTCCAAGACGATGTAAATAGGATTATGGAGTGACCGGATAAGTGGCAGATGCAATTTAACGTAGACAAATGTAAAGTTTTGCATATAGGTTCTCGTAACAATAATTACACGTACACGATGGACAAGAGACAGTTAGCGAGCGTTGACGAGGAAGTAGATTTAGGCGTACGCGTATCTAAGGATTCAAAAGTTAGGAACCAGTGCCTGGAGTCTTGCGCAAAAGCTAATAGGATCTTAGGCTTCGTAGCGCATAATTTCGAATTTAAATCGAAAAATATTATATTGCCCCTTTACAAGTTCCTAGTCAGGCCTCATTTAGAATATGCCGTTCAGTTTTGGTACTCGTATTGTCGTGAGGATATTGATAGGTTAGAAAGGGTTCAGCGTCGCGCCACGAAACTAATTCCGTCATTGCGCAACAAGTCTTACGAAGACAGGATTAAAGAGTTATACTTGCATTCACTCGAAACTAGGAGATTAAACGGGGAGCTTATTGAAGTTTTCAAAATTGTTAATAAAATCGATAACGTAAATTTTGACAAACTGTTCACTTTCGATAATAGCAATATTCGTAATAACAGATTTAAGTTAGGTGGCAGACGATTTATTACTAACATTGTTAAAAACTTTTTTACATTTAAAGTAATTGATAAATGGAATAATCTTCCCGCGTCCGTCGTGAACTCTACCAGCGTTAATATGTTTAAAAACCGTTTAGATAGGCATTTTAAAAATATTAACGTTGTTTAAAATAATAAAACAATTAGCAACAGGAGCTCTTAGGAGCTCTTAGGTAATGGTCGAGGATGAGTCTGTTGACGATTAATGCCAACTTGTGACATGCCAGCGTGTGATATGCCAGCAATAAAATTATTAAAAAAAAAATTAGACTAACACGAACGTAGATGTAGCTCGTAGCGTAAACTAACCCACTTTTTATTATACTCTTCCTACTTTTTCCCCCCCTTTTCTTATCCTCTCTTTACTTGCATGTCTGTATCCCGACGTATCGGGGTACCAAGTTACCACATTCTCTCCCCTTAAAAATTGGAACCTTAGGGATATTATTCGTCCGATAATATAATTATATCTATCCACTTTTCTTCGAAAATGACAAAGGAAAAGAAAAATGGACTTCCAAACGAGGAAGGCGAAGCGAAACAAAGCAAACTTATCCCTAATATCGTATATACAACAGAAATGAAGCGAAAAAACAAGCTATTTCAGTTTGAATAAACAATAAAATCATCCCAAACGAAGATGCAAAACTTGCTTGTCGATTTCGACATATTACTCGAAATGTTCGAATTCACTAATTTAAACCAAAAAGAAAAGCACACAAAAAAACAAAAACAAAACTATTCGCGCTCCAACGCAAAATTCGTGCGCGAAACGAGTCAACAAACAAACGTAGCACGAACTATATATACACATACAAGTTAGGTACAATTAATTTAAGAGTCCACTAAAAAATGAAACTCAAATCCAAAATTTCGTTTTCTGCTAAAACAATGAGACAATTTAAATTTAAAAAAAAATTTAATATTCACTTTAATTTTTTTTTTTCAAATTCCATAAATTACCATATACAGTACTTTGCAGAAACCGTTTCGTTACAAAAAAAAAATATATATAAAAAATTCCTTATATATTTAAATACACAAATACTGCATGCAAAAAACAAACCTGTCAATTTTTTCCTCTTACAACAAAACAAAAAAAATAAAAATTGAATTAAATTGATTGTAAACACAGACAAACAAAAAAATCGTTTTTAACTCGCAACAAAGAATTAAATTGTTTCCAACAAGTATAGTTCACCTATCCATACATACACACACACACACATATATATATATATATATATATATATATATATATATATTATATATGTGGGAATGAACTCAGAATGGTTCCCTGAGTTTTTTATGATACACACAGACCGTGCATGGAACAAGGAACTCTTCTGGGATAATTAAATCCACTATAGTCCGAATAAGTAATGGTAAATGACAAATACCATAGTTTTTCTTTTTCATGATGCAAGCTCGACGTGGGCAACAGGTCTCTCGCAATTTATGGGACCTCTTTGCGAGAGACCCGTTGCCCACGTCGGGCTTGCATCATGAAAAAGAAAAACTATGGTATTTGTCATTTACCATTACTTATTCGGACTATAGTGGATTTAATTATCCCAGAAGAGTTCCTTGTTCCATGCACGGTCTGTGTGTATCATCATATATATATATATATATATATATATATATATATATATATATATATATATATACAGTTTATACACCCAAAATACTGCAAGAGAAAAAAATCGTTTTACACTCACATCGAACCGTACCGTTTACGAACAATAAATATATACTGCAATTTATTTATATATGTAAAACACTGCATGCAAAAAACACAAATCTTCTTGCAACAAGAAGAAGAAGAATAGTGAAAAATAAAATTTCCAACCCTATACGTTAATACGGGGATACTTTTTTTTCTGTACTTAAATTCCTTTTATTAATACTAATGTTAATCTTACTTGCCAAAAACACTTTTACTCCAGTTACCGAGATTTCTCTATTTCCTTTTATTCCGTCTTGAAAGAGCGTTTGTTTTTCGTTTTTATTTGTCTCGTCTTGAAAGAGCGTTGGTTTTCGTTTTCTTTCCTCTTCAATGCCGACTATTCCATTGGGCAGAGTTTTGAAGAACGTTTCGAAGTTTCTTTCAGTTTTCAATTTCGATACTTCCTCCACTCTTCGTTGTGGGAATTTACGTCAATGCTATGCGTCGCATATGACGTCCAATTTTCGTAATCAATTCCAGTGCGGTTCGTCCGTTTTTCGTTGACGATCAAAGTCTTTGAAAATCTCCAATTTCGATAATTCTTCCACTCTTCTTTGTGGAAATTTACGTCAATGCTATGCGTTGCATATGACGTTTCCAAGAGAAATTAAATTCGTGAAATTTCTCTCTGCGTGCCCAATAATAATTTTCGTCACGGTCCTCTCTTCTAAACAAGTGAGTGATTCCCGGCTGACTTCCTTGTAACGGGGTTTCTGACTGAACAAAGATTTTTTCAAATCTTGCTCCTCGGCGACAGTATCACAAAATGGCGGATGAATGATTTCTTCTAATCCTGGCAAGGTCGCCAAATGTCGGATATGACGATATCCTTTAAGGTATTCTCAGTATGTCGCTTCCTCGCATCAACAAGGAAGTTTATGCCGTTTAATTAATCTGACTGCGAGGTTCCGGGACAACACTTTATACTCTTGCCCAATTGCGTCCTCTCCCTCAGTTCGTTGAGAGAGTGGAATGCCTTTCCCGGAAGGATATAAATTACGAGTTTTCCTTTGTCAGTCTTTATTACACAAGGTTGGAATCACTTTTAAACTATTAGAATTCTTTTCCAATACAGAGTAATTAAAAAATCAAATCCTTTTCACTACACTTGTTTAGAGAAATGGTAAAAAGAAACAAATGCTTACATCAAAAAGCTAAGGGGCGCAGCCGAACCGGCTGCACCAAGGGCGAAACACTCACTCCATCTCAAAGTGGTTTTTCACTCTGCCCTGGAGAAAACTCCCATGGTGCCACGTATTACAAAAGATTATTTAACTTGCAAATCCGTCTCTAATAATGATAGTAGCAAAAGAATTTATATAATTGTAGTTTTACACTTATCTTTTATGAGATTTATAATAGCCTAAAAGAACATTTAAAATTTAGAAATCTCTGTTTGAGATTTATAAATGTGGCACACTGGAGTCATTTAGGGTTATCGAAAAAAGGATGGCAAGCGAGTGTAATGGCATCGAGGCACTTTATACAATATTAAAAATTTAACAGTCATATTTTAATTTATATGAACAGAATAATATCTTTTAAAGGATTAATACTTTAATTTATACAAACAGAATGATATTTTTTTAAATTTTAACAAATTTATTTTCCTGTGGAAACCCTTTTCCATATATAGATACATATATATATATATATATATATATATATATATATATATATATAGAGAGAGAGAGAGAGAGAGAGAGAGAGAGAGAGAGAGAGAGAGAGAGAGCGTCTAAAAGTCACTGAATGGAAAAGTCACCAAAAGGTAAATAAATGGCAACACAAAAACATAAACATTAAGACGCGGCCTGTTCTGTTCATGGGCTGACTTAGCAACCAGGGGCATCATTTCAAATTGGCTTGTCAGGGGGGCGAAGAAGACATGAGAGGCCCCTCACATGTCAAAATTTATTAAGTGCTGCTCCTAATGTACTTTATAATCAAATTAATATAAACAAGAATGATTAAATGGTATCAGCTAGACTGGTTATTTACAGTTAACTATCAAATTATTAAGTTAAGCAATAAATCATGAAATTTATATCATCTAATGTAGTGGAGGGTATCTTCTAGACTTCATTTTTGCAAAATCACCAACCAAAACATCAAAATTAAGGTTTTTAACCAGTTCTTTTTCAGAGGCCATCAGAACCAAGTCATTAAGTCGATCATCTCTCATCGTAGTTCGTAAATAGTGTTTCACCAAACTCAACACAGAAAACAATCGCTCATTACTAGCAGTGGTTACTGGAAGAGTGATGATTATTTTTTAAATTTTCAAAATTTCAGAATAAGCTAATTGTAAAAGTTTTAGTTCTTCATACAACTGAATCAGATTCTTTGACTTTTCACTTTTGTTAGAAAGGTGTCTTTTGGCAACAGAAATTTGAGATTGCAAAAGGATTTCATCCATATCAATGCTCTGATACGAGTGTGCAATAGAATTAAGTTTCCCTAATTCTAAAAAGTCTCCTGAGTTACAGTCAAAGAAAGAAATAGCTGTTGAAAGGGGCATGTTTTCTGAGAAGGCTTCTCAGGAAACATGCCCCTTTTAACAGCTATTTCTGCCAGAGGTCTACTAACAAATGGTTTTCTATTACGTCACATGAGATATGATTTTCCCTCACGACGGAGGCAGTTTAAATGTCAACCGTCTCTGCCCCATCCCCCTTCTCGGGTCCCTGTCCCTACCCTCTCGTTTGAAGGCTGGTGGACTGACACCAGCCCATCACAAGCTCCGATGCTCCTGCGCTCATTTGTCATTTGTTTACTGTGACACCAGACATTACTCACAGAAAGTTTTACATTTTTGTTATGTCATAATTCATTGTCATTATTTTATTCAAATTATTCTAAAAAGTTTTTAAATTGTAAGCAGTTCATTATGTTGGTAATCCACAAAATATTAGGTACCTTTTTTAAAAAAACTATCATTTGGAGGGTCTTGGAGGGCCTCCTGCTGAGCTTGGGGGGCGACCGCCCCTCACGACTCCCCCAATGACGCCTCTGTGAGCAACATGCAATTTTCTATCTGCAGGAATCGTTGATTCGAGATCCTATTTAGTGTCTAACCTAAGATGACGAGATGCTGATTAGGTTAAGTTGCCTAATTATTATGTTAATTAGGGGTAATGTCTATAGCTTCTAAATTGGTAAAGTAGGACTGGGTTGGTCAAGGTTTGTTAACGCTGTCGCAAATAGGCACCGAAAGAACAATTGATAGCCCTAAAAAGTAGCTCTAAAATTATTGAACCAGTCACACACGCTAAGTGGGCTGCCCCGGTAGTTCCTGTACTAAAACCTGACAAGTCGGTGTGGTTATGTCGGGGATTACAGTTAACAGCAAATAGAGCGGTTCTTCTAGATTGCTACCCTATACCCAAGCCTGATGAATTATTTAGCTCTCTTGCTGGGGGTAAATATTTCACAAAACTAGATATGTCCTAAGCCTATGCTCAACTAAGTTTAGATGAAAATTCTAAAGAGCTAACTATCATAAATACGCACCGAGGTCTATACAGGTACAATAGGCAGAGCTAGGCAGTAACGCGTTACAAGTAACGGCACTTACGTAACGCGGTACTTTTTTAGTAACGGTAGCGGTAACGGCGTTACATTTCAAATCAAGTAACTCTTTCAGTAACGACGTTACTTTTTTAGGGAAATACATTTTTTATCGTAGCTCGCAATTAGTTTCTTTCGATCCTCACTCATTATTTATTAACCGTTAAAAATTTGTCCCTTCACTATGAGCGAGGTGTGCATGTTGGCCGTTGGCATGCTGGCAGCCTACCCCGATCCACCCTCTCCCCCTACATTGACAGCATTGCACTGTCAAAGTAAAAAGACGAAGAACCCTAAAAAAAAAAAAGAGACTGAACCGTTCTCCGTGTATGAAACGCATATTACCGCTTTTCTTTTGAAAAGAGGGAGCGTCGAGCGTTTTGTGTTTTGTGTTTAGTGTATAGCTTGGGTTGTGTTTGTAGATGTCATTTTGGTCTGAATTTTGCTCGTCCCGCCGCGCTCGAAAAAAATCTGGACCTCACTAATTTCTAAACCCTAGTTACGGCCCTGGGGAAGGATATACTGCGTCCGAAACGAGGCTCGCTCTTAGATGCAACTTTTGAGAAGCTTGTTTTCTTAAAGGCCAATAAAGATCTTTTGAATAATAGTTCTTAAGTTTGTATATTTAGCTAATAAATTTCAATTATCATTGCCATGCACAATAACTCATTTCTTTAGTATTTCGTATTATTGTTTTGCAAAACTAAACTTTCCTGGTATATTCTAGCATTAGTAAATTAGTATCAATAGTATGCTACATCCTCTTTTATGTTGCAATTCCTAGTAATAAATCTTGCAGTAATTTTGTTTCACTTTTTTGAGAATATTATGCCTTATAAGTCATAACAACGCAATAAAGGCATGCACAGACTTCATAGCCTATGCATTAACCAGTGGATACAAACTAACACATACTCGCACAAGCGAATGTTTATATAATATAATATTTTATGTATATATAAATTATAATATACCTATGCATATATATAATATATTTACATTTCATTAAAAGTAACGGTAACGAGTAACGGTGCCATTACTCGTTACTTTTTAAAAATGGTAACTGTGACGATAACGGCGTTACATTTAGACTGTAGTAACGGTAACGGTAACGGCATTACATTTATAAAGTAACGAGCACAGCACTGACAATAGGCTATGCTATGGAATAGCATCGGCTCCGGGTATTTTTCAGAGAACAATGGACCAAGTTCTAGGTTACATTCCGGGTGTACTTTGTTTTCTAGATGATGTCCTAATTTCAGGTTCATCTAAACAAGAACACCTAACTAGATTAACCACAGTTCTAAAAAGACTCCGGGATGCCGGACTTAAGCTAAAAAAAGAAAAGTGTTCTTGGGTCACTAATGAGGTTTCATATTTAGATATTTGGGGTTCCGCATAGATGCCTCAGGCATTCATCCAACGGTAGATAAACTAGAAGCAATAAAAAATGCACCACCTCCACAAAACATCACACAAGCTTATTTAGGTCTCCTAAACTTTTATAGGAAATTTTTGCCTAATGCATCGACTTTCTTTGAATCCCTAAATAAGTTATTACGATCTGGGGAACAGTAGAGATGGGAGAAAACCCAGAAGGAAAGCATTTGAGGCTTCCAAGGACGTACTACTAAAGTGCACTCTCCTAGTGCATTATGATCCTAAACTTCCTCTCGTAGTTTCAGCAGATAGCAGTTCTTATGGAATTGGGGCAGTGTTATCTCACCACATTGATGGTGTAGATAGGCCTATCTGTTTTGCTTCTAAAACACTAACTGAGACTGAAAAGCGATATGCAGCACAACTTGAACGTGAAGCCTTAGTCTTAGTATTTGCAGTAAAAATATTTCATTTCTATCTATGGGGTCATGAGTTCAAACTAATTACTGGCCATAAGCCTCGTTTAGGTTTATTTTCACCTAATACAAATATTCCAGTTATGGCCTCAGGTAGGATTCAACGATGGGCACTGATTCTACAAGCCTATAAATTTGACTTAGTACATCGATCAGGCAGACTTCTAGGTACGGCTGATGCTCTAAGTAGGTTGCCGTTAGAAAATCCAAATGAATGCGTACCTATACCGACAGAATGGGTTCACTTGGTGGAATTTTTGGAATCCACTTTAGTACCGTAACTGCAGTACAGATAGAGCAGTGTACAAATTCAGACCTTATTCTGTCTAGGGTCATCCATTACTGCTCAGTTGGTTGGCCTACTAAGGTTGAGAGTGAATTACAGCCTTTTTATTAACGTCAGTCTGGACTCTCAATCCAAAATGGCTGTGTCTTATTTGGTCACAGAATGATAATTCCTATTCATTCCTAACTGGGGAGTAACTTGATCAAATTTAAACCTTACTTAACCTACTTTACGTTATTTGACCTAAGTTGGTCTTGTTCGTAGAATGTCGGTGATTGGCAATGTAAATCCCTACGAAGACTCGGAGGAGGACTTCGAATCTTATGCCACAAGGGTGAAGTTATTTTTCGAGATTAAGTCCATTCCAGATGCTAAGAAAGTACCTGCTTTTCTAACTATAATAGGCCATAAAACTTTTAGCTAAGTCAAAGACCTAGTTGCTCCTAAAACACCGGACATTTGCACATACAGTGAATTCGTACAGGCCCTAACCAATTAATATAAACCATGAGTAGTTCTCATCTGTGAACGTTTTAAATTTTATTCTAGGCATCAGCCTACAAAAGAAAGCATTTCAGAGTTTGTTGCTGGTATAAAAGCCAATGCCCGTATTTGTAATTTTGGGGACAAATTAGACGAAATACTAAGAAAAAGATTTGTAATGGGTCTCAAAGAGGAGTTTACCCAGAGAGCAGGGCTTAAAATATACAAAAATCTGAACCACTACGGTTCCGTGATTCACGTGCGAGCAAGCAAGGAAAAATCGCAAAAGCAGAACTGTCGTAACAATGAAATGTGGATGTTGAATTAAACAATCAAATAAAACATCTTTATTGCGGATCATTTACAATCCATAGCCACTTAATCCAATATACAAGTACAATCTTACGTATACACTGAACTTAATACAAAAATAAGGCCAACATAGCCACTTAAAGATTATCAATAAAATAAATAAATACATACCTCGGTAAAAAAATTATTTGAATTTTATTTACTTGAACATAAAGTCCAAGCGTCTTGGTTTTAAAGCAAATTCCTTTAATATTCGGTCATGTAATTCCTTTTTGCTTTCTAAATCAATAAGTATTTCTTTTTCAATTGAAATCCTAGCCAGGGACGAGAGCCGTTCTTGAGCCATTATGTTTCTTAAATATGATCTAATTCGATCAAGAACAGAGAAACTTCTTTCATTTGAAACAGAAGTTACAGGTATGGTAAGAAGGAACTGAATCAGCTTTGTGGTTTCCGACATCGCAGACAATAATCCTAGTTCGTGAAAGACTTCTAAAATTTCATTTGCAGATTTGCATTTTCTAAAGTCACTGTCACGATAAAGATATTTCAATTCGTTAACTAAGGATTTGGAGTCAATTACATTTGGATATTTAGTTTGTAAAGCATTAAGATGATGCATTGGAAAATTTTCAGCAAATTCCGGAAATTTGGTCACACAATCAACTCAAAGAACGCAAACTCCTGAATGCAATCAAATCGTTCCCTCACTGACATTGTATAATGTCAATTATTTCGAAATAGTATATTGCTTTATAGTTCATTTGTTTGCCTCTAGCTCTTTTTCTCGGGGGAGAAGGCAGGTCTTCGGATTGTTCGAAGTCTGCCATTGTTTCTTGAAAAACTTTATTATGTGCTTTATCAGTACGAGCGCACTCAATAAATTCAATAAAGTCATTTACTTTCTGTTGTGCAAACTTCATGTCAAGCTGCTTGCATTGCAGAAGATCAAATCGTTTTTCGGCTTGTGGCAATATATTTCAAAGCAGTTAATAAAAAACAGAAAAGTGAAATCATGCAATTTTATAAGTAGATTAATTATCAGTTTGATTAAGAGTATCTTCATCCCATCCTGCACTGTCATTTAAAATCTTTTGAAATGCATTTTTCAGAGTTTCACGCTGCCTTTTTATTGCTGACACGGTTCTAGATCGATAGCACCACCTTGTTTCACAAAGTGATGGAATGCTGATATTAAGCTCTCTAAATAGAGCTTTTCGTTTCGTACTTGAAGAAGCAATAAATGCAAAAAACTTCACTTTTTTCTACGTGAAGGTCAAAATATGAAAATAAAAACCCACTCTAATAGACAGAGTTTATTTCCACGACAGTTTCGACGCCCACTGGCATCCTCCTCGGGTGGATACAGAAACACGAGGAGGATGCCAGTGGGCGTCGAAACTGTCGTGGAAATAAACTCTGTCTATTAGAGTGGGTTTTTATTTTGAAGAAGCAAATTTACTGAAAGCACGTACATTGGAAAAGAACATTTTAGCCCCGTTAACTTTCTCTGACATTTTACTTAATACTGAATTTAACTTATGTACATAGCAATGAATAAAATAGCCGAATTTAAAACCTTTTTCTCTCAGGCAGTTGAAGGCACGCTTATCGAAACATAAAAGGTTACCATGTATCGCCAGAATTAAAAATTGTGCTCTACAAGGCCGAAGGATATAAGCCTGAGTTGAAATGTTTTTTTTTTCTTTATAAAAAAAATTAATAGGAGGAAAAGCGTATTTTATTTAATGAGAATTAGAAGAAGGACTATTATGTAACCGTATGCAAGCAAATAATTATTCATTAAAGAACTTTAAATATACGATATTACTTATACTTTCTCGGGCGTAATGTCTTGCGCCCGAGTAAAGGATCTTGAAAGATTACACGAAAACTTAATGTGTCAATATAGTTTTTTTATAGGTAGTAAGGGTATCTAAATGCGCTCAAAATTTGCTTGCGTGACGAAGGCTAGACAGAAAAATAGTAACATACTACCAGCCAAAAACCATTTTTACAATTTGTATTTAAAACTTTTTTAAAAACTTAAATCTATAAATATACAATTTTATCTCTCATGCTTCTCCTTGCCCCCTTGTCTCTCGGGCTCAGCCCGAGAAGCCCGAGTGCAGGAGTCGCCACTGATATATATATATATATATATATATATATATATATATTAGGGTAGGTTGAATTTGGAACTGTGATCTTGGACTAGTCTAGATAGAAAGGTATTAATGTATAAAAAACGTTGCACCAACTCATATTTGTGAAAATTATTGTATTTTTTGAGGATTGTTAATTATTTTTAAGTTGTAAAATTGCCGAATTTTACGCGTAAAATCGCGCGCGCGGCATTTGCGCAATGTAAACAAACAAAATATCGGACCTTATTTCATCAAAATAATCAATTAAAATTCGACTTTTTTAACAAAACGATGCTTGAAACTTATTGCAAATGCATTATAGATGTTTATTAATGTATTATTTTGTATTTTGTTTCTTCCAATCTTGGGGCAAGTCTTGCTAATGCCTTCCTCCTGAACTTACAAGCTATGGACCTGCTTAAGCCTGGCCTTGATGTGAAACAGATAATAGTTGATAAATCGAAAATGGACAGGGAAAAAGCTACAATGAAAGTGTAAAGTGATGGAAAGCACAATGAGGGTCTGGAAAAGTTAGTCTGTATTGGGGTTGATGGGAAAGTTGACAAGGACACTTTGCTGTACAGAGAAGTTAAGGATGAAAATGGGGAGACTAAGCTGAAGAAAGGAAAGGGACAAGAGCACCATTTGACTTCACAAAGGAGCCGGAACTGAAAGTGGAACATATCTTACTCACAGTCATCCCAATTAAAGGTGCGACTGGAGTTCTTCTTGGTGAAGAAGTTGCTAGTGTCTTGGAGGAGTTTAACAGTGTTCATACCCTGAAGGCTGTCCTCCTTGACAACACAAATACAAACACTGGCTAGGAGGGAGGCCTTGTAACAGCTCTGGAAAATAAAATTGAGCGGAAATTGCACACCATTGGCTGTTCACTCCATCAGAATGAACTTCCTTTCAGAGCAGTACCAAAAGTCCCACTGCTTTCACTGGTCCGCTGGGAAAACTCTGCGAAATTGACTACCAAGATCTGCCACAAGTGGAATTCACCAAACTCAGTGACCCCCTGGATGACATGGAATTTGCTGAGGAGACACTGAATGATCTCAGTAGCGACCAGAGGCTGCTTTTGGAGTATGTGCTTGGAATTTCCAGGGGCAAAGTCAACCTAAGATTTGCTGCCTGGAAAATTGGACCATTAAACCATGCAAGATGGTTGACTTTGGCAATTAGATTGATGTGTCTGTGGACCAGAGGTGTTTACCCTCCAAAACTACAGGATAAACTTTACCAGGCCATCAAGTTCATTGTGGAAGTGTATGCAGTCAGTTGGTTTGAGATCAAAAGGGACAGCAAGTTCCACAATCAGCAGCTGTACACCTTCAACATGATCCAGAGGATCAAGCAGCAGTTTGAAGAAATCCAGTGTGTTGCTTTCAAGAACCTGAAGTACAATGTTTTTGCCTTGCTGCCTGAGAATGTGCTGTACTCCATGATGAAGTCTGATGACTTGGAAGTAAGAGAAGCTGCTCAAGAAAATTCTATCCATCAGGTAAGCATTTATTAATTTAAAAAAATGTGAAAAAAAATTTGATTATGGGGATTTATTTAATAAAAAAAAGGCCCGAGTTCTATAAATCCCCATAATCGAATTTTTTTTCACATTTTCTTATCCCAATTCCCCCCTTCCCCTCTGATAATGGAAATAATCTTACCTTCTTTCTGAAAAAAACTTTGATTATGGGGATTTATAGAAGTTTTTTTTTTTTTTTTTTTTTAAGTTTAATTTAAATCAGCAATTCTGAGACTAAAAGGGATTAAATCTTAAACTGTAATAAAAAATAAATTAATTATTATTCTTTCAGAAGTGGGAAGCCAGCCAAGAAGAGGCTGAAGAAGATCACAGCCATCAACATTGAAGCTACTCACTGGTCAGAACTAATCAACCTTTCTCAAAGTGGCATCTGTGAACCTGCTCTCACAGAAGACTTTTCTGACCAGGAGCTTCAAGAAGCACTGCTGACTGGCACCAAGCTGGAGCTGCCTGATCTGCCTTCACATTCTCAGAGTGTGAAAGGGCCGTGAAGCTGACATCTGAAGCTTCCCATACTGTTTATGGGCTCGAATCAAGGCACAAACACATTCTGGCCAAAGCCCTAAGCCGCCAGATGAGGCCTTCCTTTGCTTCTAAGGGCTCTTACAGTGAAAATTATGATGATCTTGGGATCTAAATGTCTATTTGACTCTGTACACGTTTTTTTAAACTTTTTTTCAATAAAATTGTAACTTTGTTCAGGATTTTTTTATGAAAATAGCATGTTTTTTTCGGCCGAAAATTGCGAAAATGCGTATTTTTCGGTACGATTTTTTGACGATTTTTGAAACGGTTTCCTCAAAAAACGGTTAAAGCTAGGGATCTGAAATGTTTTGTCAGTTATTATCATATTAAGCCCTGACTATCTCGACTAGTCCAAAGTCACTATCTAAAAAAATGCGGAAAATCAACCTACCTATCAATATACCTTAATATATAATATATATATATAATATATATCGGGTGGCCACAAAAAAACTTTACTTAATTCAAAGTTTAATAACTGCAACAATTCAAAACTTATGCGATTGAGCTTTGGCACACATTAACAGATAGTTATAATCTATAATTGCTGGAATTTTCAAATATGTAGGTTCTATAGTTTTGTTACAGTGAACAATTTAAAAGCATATGTCTAAAAATAGCATGCCGAAGAAAATGAATTTGAACTTAACAAAATTTACTTAAACAAATGGTCAATGTGACCACCTCCCTGTTGGTAAACTGCCCTCAATCGCTTCTTCCACGAGGAGATGCACTTTCGAACCTCATCTAAGGTGATATCCTCCCATGCTCTACTGATTTTCTCCTTAAGTTCATCTTCGGTGAATTTGTCTTTCTGGCTGCCGTAAACCTTCACCATGAGGGAATCCCATACTGAATAGTCCATCGGATTACAGTCGGGAGACTGAGGCGGCCATTCATCCTTTTTGATGAAATTAGGGGTCTCTTGCTCTAGATGATTTTGGGTCGCTCGGCTTGTATGGGCGGGTGCCCCATCTTGCTGGAAAATGTAGGCCTCATCAGGATACAGCTGACAACAATCAGGAAGTAACCCATTATCTAACAGGTTGATGTAGCGCTCAGAGTTAACTTTAGTTTCGTTTGTGGCAATAAAATGAATTCGTGTTTTCCCCTACCATGAAATTCCCGCCGATACCATTACTTTTCTGCTGAATCGTGAGGTTTCATGATAAAGCCTGGAGGGAGGAATGTCCTTTTTCCTTGAACCATAAACCCTGTCATTTTGCCTGTTTTTGGCAACCTCCAACGTGAAATCCTTTTCGTCTGTAAACACAACTTTTTGCACGTCTTCAGCTGAGTAGCGTTCATATAGGGATTTACAGAGGGTCTTTCTACGCTGTCTTACATTCTGATCACGCCGAGAAACTCGAATTCTCTTGTAGGCCTTCAATTTCAAACGTTTACAATCCCTTGTACAGAGGAGCGAGAAATCCCAAGGTCGTACGCAATCTGTCTCTGGAGCGATGAGTTCCTGGTGTATTCTCCTGGGATTGAATCAGTTCCTCCACGGCAGCCTTATTTTCTTCTGTTGAAACACTTTTGGGCCTGCCGCTGCCGGGTTTTCTAGCTGTTGATCCAGTATCCTTTATTTTTCTTATTAAGTTATAAACACTTTCACGAGTCCAGTTCTTTGCGGGGAATTCTCGGACAATCCTATTTCCATTCCAACCTTTTTCCTTGACACATGCTTCTATGATGGCTTTATCACTTTTATTTAACGTCATGCTGGTGGGGTTTTAGCGGAAAAATAAAAGAAAGCAAATTCACATTAGGTTTAGCCTACGCTAGCGCACGTACGTGTCAGATGCACACTTGGCATGCTATTTTTAGACATATGCTTTTAAATTGTTCACTGTAACAAAACTATAGAACCTACATATTTGAAAATTCCAGCAATTATAGATTATATGCATCTGTTAATGTGTGCAAAATCTCAATTGCATAAGTTTTGAATTATTGCAGTTATTAAACTTTCAATTAAGTAAAGTTTTTTTGTGGCCACCCGATATATATTATACTCTTCTGGGTGGCTTCGCTGTAGAATGGGCCACGTATAACATACTGTACTCTCGATGGTGATGACCGGAAGAATTCTCGATATATTAATTCTCCAGGCGTACCACATAGAGCGCGATATTTAAGGGTTCGTAGGGACAAGGAAACTCGTCGGCAGAAATTTATTTTTACTGGAATTGCGTATACACTGAATATTGAAATCAAATTAAGCAAGTATTAAGTCTTACTGGATCGACTTTAAATCAATGGTTCCTTAATTCTAGTTATTATTAAGTTCTCAGAGTCGATAGAGACGGACTTCCTCTACCGTCGCCTAATTTATCTCAAGACTTCTTAACACGACTTGAACCCTGTACGGGTTAATTCTCTGCTTTAACCCGAAGACTCGCGGCTAACCTGGTTTATTCTATTCTCGTTTATTCGCTTCTGCCTTATTCTCTCTATACGGATTGGGCCTTCCAGCTGCAACCCGGAAATCCGAAATTAATCGCTCTGTGTCGGAATCTGTTTTAAGGGCGTGAAGCCCCTTCTTTTATATTAGAAAAAACGAAAGTCCTCCTATGTCACCGGACGAGGTGCTTACGACTTCTGTTTGAAAGGAAATCACGAGTGAATACGTCACCAGCGCTTGACTTCCGTTCAGAAGGAAATACTGAATAAATAATATAATTCTTAAATTAATATAAACCTTTTATATCGCTAGGGTGCAGCTCCACTTCGAGAAGGCGGGGTCCTTCATTTGTTTTCTAATGAGGGCGTAACTTGGGAGAATTAAGATGTTCTCCCTCCTTAGGAACGTATCTATGGTCGATATCTAATAAGAATATGCAAAGTACGCCAATTGTAAGAAATTAATTAAACTCTCTGTACTAATGGGGGCATCAGTAGATTTAAGGGAATAAGTTCTTCGTGAACTTGAACTTTAGGGACCTTGAGGGAAATAATCTAACAGCCATAATATACATATATATATATATACACACACACATATATATATATATATATATATGTTAACCCCTCCGTCTATGGCCCTGGGGTGGTTCGGATTGACGGGGGTTCTGGTTTAGGAGGCAAGCAACGGATAGGTGCCTTGAAGTGGTTTTTCTTCTATGTTACTCTCCGAGTTCTTCTATAGTGGCTCGGAGGACTCTGGTAGATTTGCAATCTAAATGCTGAAGGTTCCGGATTCTTCTTATAGCGTATCCGGAAAGTTTTCTAAGTTTTTCTGAAGAGAGCAAGGCTCGAAGGGGTAAAAAAGTTTCTTCACTGTAATTTACTGCTAAAAAATACAGGTAGTGCTCAGCCTCTGAATTAGCTTCTGAATGACAATGGATGAATTTGAATGGGTTTATATACCCAAAAACTGCTAACATTATTATTATTAAATGCTAAGAAGGCTGTATTATTTTTGCACAATATTTGAAAATAAGTAAATTTTTTAGCTGTGGTAAGGCTTGAACGAGTAAACAAAATATTTGAAGACGAAACCATATTTTTATCTTAAACCGCGACTTTTCAGATCTGATGTTATCATGATCTGCCAAGTTAACTAAAAGTGGAAATCGGACTATGCATCTTTACACTAAAATATGCATATGAGTGAAATTTTAAGGTTTAAGATGTACAATTTTAATGCTTAGGCAAGACATGATCTCATTGTTTATAACGAAAGAGAGTGTATACAAAATGTGAACATTGCAAAGCTTAACAGGATTCCTTATTAAGCGAAATCTAAAAAATGATTATGAGATTTTAAAAAACAACAGGTCACCAATTAGTTCAAATATTTTATCCAAACTCGCGTTGGGCGATTTTGGTCCTTATGTAAAAATGAATACACACACGTACATACATATGAGTATAGGCATTATATAAAGTTAAATATATAAGATTATACATGAACCATATAACACATGAATTTTTAAAATGGATACTTTTTCTTACAATGGATACAGAGACTATATAAATGAATACAAGAATTACATGAAGGATAAGATAATATAGGAATATGGGAATTATTTATGGTTCATTTTTACAGGGCTCTTCCCTCTAGAATGATATTAATATAATAACGTAACATCCTAACTAAGGCTAACTAGATGATAACTATTGGTTTTATAATACAGATTTATATATACAACATAAGTCGGGTGGTTTAAGTCTAGTTCACGTGGTCTGGGTACGCACTCTTGGTCGTGCATAAATAGTTTCATGTTCCGTGTCACTGGGTTTTCTTTGTTCCCAGAATGATCTTTTCATCACAAATACACCGAGGATAATAGCACACACAATAATGATACTAACGGCAGATGTTGAGAAAATGGTTACCGGTTGTAGTATTTGTAAGAGGTTGTTTTGGTTATCATCCGAAATTTTAAACCGGCTCAATTGATCATTCCATTCAGGGGCATGCAGTTCGGGTAGGATGGTTACAGGTTTTATGGAGAGATTTAAGATCTCTATGACGGGTTTAAATTTAATTTGCGACGGAAATGGGTATGAGTTATTAAGGGTAACCTTATACGGGTTGTATATTTGGAGGGCTTTTGAACGCAAGGAGCAACCAATTGGTAGCCGAATAATCATAGGGATTGTAATGAGGGAATAATTTGATGGACACTCGAGGGTAGCGGCAGTCCTGTTCGCGAAGGAAACCCAGATGTCTGGTCCAATTCGTAGTTGGATGGTTTTAGGGGAATGAAATTTTTTAAATGAACATACGGGGGCATGCCGGTCACGAATTAAATCGACAAAGCAAGACCTAGTAGTGGGAAGAATAACTGGTTTGAGTGGAGGGCAGATGAGTTGTTTATTTGGTTGCGGGAATCGGCAATGCCGGACGTCGCTATCTGACATCATAGAATAAGCTGATAGATCTTTGGTGAGGAAAAGGTAAGGTGGTACGGTGGGTAAATACAATCGATAGACATTAGAGTTATTTTGGTAGGGTGTTGGGAAAGGGTGAAATCTATATACGTCATAAGTGAGGAAATCGAAAAATGGTATAATTATGAGGTATGTGTAGGGGCGTGGTCCATGTACAGTCCAGGTGTATTCTAGAAATTGAGGGTAATTAGTGTGGTTGAGTGGGAATATGGGTGATAATTTTAATTGTGACTGGGCGGTGTGAATCAAGGACTGGAGTATTTCCCATGGTATTAGGGTGGAAAGAGTGATTTTTCCATGGGCTAGCTGGGTTGCACGCAAAACCTTGGAATGAATCGTAGTTATTCGTTGTAAGTATTTATCGATTAGGGTTACTTGTATGTTCATTATTTCTATTAATTCTAGATATCGTTTGTGTTCTTTGTATTGAGCTAACATGGATTCAAGGTATGTGAATCTGTCCGAAAGGGAGTGAAGGAAGCGATTGTTTTCGTGTAATGACCTAATAGTTTGTTCTAACATGTGTCCATTATATTGTCGATTCCGAGCGAAGAGATTCAATTTAAGTTCAACTCTTTTAATATCTTCTTCGGTTGCTAATCCGAATAAACCTTTGAACAGTTTCCCTCCTATATCTATCAGTCCCCTTTTACTTCTTTGGTTAAAGTTTTCGGAATTTTTGGTTTCAGTTTGTATCCATGGTAAGGCTAATATTTCTGATAGGGCGCGTGCTGTAGTTTGAATATTTTCGAGGGTATTTTCTAACAGAACGCGACTTATCTGATCTTTTCCTTGGAAAGAATTTTGGACTTTACTTTCAAACGTTTCTAATTGGGTTTGTATCTGAAGGAGATTGATTTTAATTCTAGCAGGGGGTTGCAAATTTATATAAAGGTCTGCATGCCCTTTCAAAAATTTACCTTCTGCAAGTTTTTCTATAACAACTCCGGTAGAAATTTTAATGCTAGGTCTACAAGAGTAAATAATTTGGAAAATTATAAGGGGGACAATTTTATTCATTTCTACGCCTTAAGTTATACGGAGCTGGGGGTAGTTGTGTGGATACTTGTGTTGGTGGGCGAAGGGGTCGGCCTCGTTTTGGTGGCAATGGGGGTCGACCGTTGAGCTCGGATTCTGAGCGGGTTCGTTTCTTATGTGAAGGTTCTAGTTCACGTGGGTGATGCATTTGCGGGCGGTATGTCGGGTCCGTGCGTCGATCATCAATCGGCGAGGGTGGTGACAGAGGAGATGGTGGAGTTGGAGGAGATGGTGGAGTTCCACTGAGTGATTCTCTCGAAGGGGTTTCTCCAGGGTCTGGGTCCGATGGGACGCTTGGCTCTGGGGCCTCCTCTTGTTCAGAGATTGCCTCGAGTAATGGTGGTATTACGAGGTACCAATCTTCGTCATGGGTAGCGGTTCCCGCGGTGACTACTTCAGTTTTTTATCCCTGCCCGATTTGTTAATATCTTGACCTTTTGAAGGATAGGCGGCTCGAACGCCTGGCAGCTGTTTTTTGGGAAGGTGTTGCTCGGAAGCTATCTTCAAATTGTCAGCGTGAATGATCTTTAGTTTGGAATGATCCCGGAGGTCGAGGATTTCATAACGATTTTTTCCGAGGTCTTTCATAATCCTATATGGGCCATCCCATTTCGGGTATAATTTGCGATGAGCCCCTGGCGGTTTCACGCTCTTCAGATAACATCGCATACCAACGATTATAGTCCGTTGACGGGGATGACGCCTATGTTGTTCTTGCTCCATCTGTTGGTTTCGTTGGTCGAGGGCATAGCGGATTATGTCAAAAATCTTGAAAGATCGTTCAGCTAGTTGCTGATTTGCTTCTGCCATTTCGGAAGATGTTAGGACTGCCGGGTCGGTTTGGTCGGGCAAATCAAAAGGTAGACGCTTGTCGTAGTGATATAGAACGAAATGAGGGGTGTCCCCGATGGACACATTATAGCCATTGTTGATGGCTGTTTGTACCATGGGAAGGGAATCATCCCATGTACGGGAGGATGCATCGACAACGTGGCGCAGGGCTTCCAAGATCTTTCGATTGTGTCTTTCCACTAAGCCGTTTGCCTGCGGGTGGTATGCCACAATGTGTGTATTTTTAATTCTACACATGTTACAAAGTGACTCGAACAGTTTGGAAGTGAAACTACGGGCGTTATCCGAGATTAGGATGGAAGGAGTGGTATGGTTTTGGATGACGCGTTCCACTAGGGCTCTTGCCACAGTTTCCGAGGTCTGATCTGGAATGGCGGCTACTTCGCTGTAACGCGAGAAGTGGTCCGTAAACACAATGATGTACTGATTTCCCTTTGATGTTTTGGGAAATGGTCCCAGTATATCCATTCCAGTTCTTTGCCAGGGCCTCTGGCATACTGGATATTTATGCATTGGAGCGGTGGATGGTACGTTGCCCTTATGCTTTAAACACGATGGACATTCGGCGATGTATTCATGTACCGTTCTGTTCATCTCGGGAAAATGGTATCGCTCCAAAAGACTTTTGATGGTGCGATCCGGCCCCATGTGTCCATAAAAAGGTGAGTCGTGACAAAGTCCAATGGCTATATCAACGAGATCCTTTGGTATCTCCACGAGGTCGTTTCCATCTTCGTTCCTGAAATGTACGAGCCCATCTTTGAGGTTGTACTGTTCTTTTACCTTCGATGGTTCCTTTTGTTCCAGGCGCGCCCGAAGGTTTGGGTGTGTTGGTCCTGTTGTTGGGAGTATTGCAGACACTCGTAGTCGAACACAGGAAGAAGTCCTATTTTATTCACTCGGGCGTCGGGCTTGAGTCTCGACAATCCGTCTGGAATAACTTGCAGTTTTCCCGGTTTGTATACGATTTTCGCTGCAAAATCCTGAATCAACAGAGCCCATCTACTCAATCGTCCTTCAAGTAGCTTGTCCTTGAAGAGGTACGTGAGTGGCTTATGATCAGTCTTGATGGTTACATCGTAGCCATAGACGATATTTCGGAATTTTTTCAAAGCCCAATATACCGCTAGGGCCTCTCGGTCCGTAGTGGAATAATTCCGTTGAGGTGCAGAGAGAAGTTGACTGGCATAAGCAATGGGTAATTCCACACCGTCTACGTCCTGTAACAGGACGGCTCCTAGTCCATAGGAGGAAGCATCTGTGGCTATGATGAAGGGTCTTGTGTAATCAGGATATTGTAAAATGGGATGACAGGTTAGTTTATTAATTAAAGTTTCAAAGGCATGTTGGTGATCGGATTCCCAGTTAAATTTCGAATTTTTCTGGAACAAATTAGTAATGGGTTTAGCAATATTCGAAAATTGGGGGATAAAGTTCCGATAGAATCCGACAAAACCAATAAATGCACGGGCGTCGTCGATGGTCTTGGGTACAGGGTACCTTTCCAGGGCTTCGAGTTTGGCTGGATCAGGTTTAATTCCTGTGGACGAGAGTAGGAATCCTAGGTATACCAGGGATTCTTGTAAAAAATTGCACTTTGCAAGCTTCAGTTTAAGGTGTGCTTTTCTCAAGTGTGATAGCACATTATGAAGGCGTTGAAAGTGTGTTTTTATGTCCGAACTATAGACGATAATATCGTCAAGATACACGAGAGCTTCGACACCTAATAGGTCGGAAAGGACTATATTCATCAACCTAGAGAAATTAGCAGGCCCATTTCGGACTCCGAAAGGTAAAACCTGGAATTCGTAATGGCCTCGGTTAGTGGAGAAAGCAGTCACTGCCCGAGATTCGGGACTGACCTCCATTTGCCAATAACCTGATGCTAAATCGAGGGATGAAAAAAAGTTCGCTTTCCCTACGTTCAGAATTGTTTCCTGCATGTTTGGAATCGGGAAACGGTCTGGGATGGTAATGTTATTCAGGCGTCTAAAATCTATACAAGGGCGAGATGTTCCGTCCTTTTTGGAGACGAGCATCAGGAGCGGACCAGGGACTAGCTGAAGGCTGGATGACATCCTGCTCCAACATTCCTTGATGTTTCCTCAATAGTGACTACTGAGAATGTGGAACCCGATAGGGAGGAATGAATGGGTCTGGAATTGGGTTCCAACTTGATTTCAAAAGGGACCAAATTAGTTCGGCCCAGAGGATCTCCGGTTAGGGCAATCACATCTTTATTTCTTATCAGGAAATCGAGAAGTGATTCCATTAGTTTGGGATCCTGTAAAGCTGGTGACTCCTGAAGGGAGTGCTTCAGACATTTCTTATATTCTTCTTTTAATATTGAAGGCTTTAATTCTAAGGAACTGGAAACATGATTTATCGTACTGATGGGGAAATCTGAATCTATTTCTACTGTGGAAACAGTTCCTATTTTCTGATTTGAAGTTAATTCTATAGGTCTTTCTCCTTTGTTTAAACAAACAACAGGGATAGCTGAATTCTGACTCTGACTAAGGACTTGGGCAATAAGAACATCTCTTTTGAAATTACTTTTCTCTGTAATCAGAGTACGCTCTGACTCTAATAATTTTCCTTGACTGTTAACTACTTTTGCTAGGAAACAAATCTTCTCATAAGGTGCTACTGTTATATGCTCGGTAGGGCATATGAAAAATTGTGAATCTGATTCTGGTTCGGCGACTAAAACTTGCCTTATTGGCTGAACTGAAGCTGGCTGACTGGAAACTGGCTGACTGGAAACTGGCTGACTGGAAACTGGCTGACTGGAAGCTGACTGACTGGAAGCTGACTGACTGGAAGCTGACTGTCTGGAAGCTGACTGACTGGAAGCTGACTGTCTGGAAGCTGACTGACTGGAAGCTGACTGTCTGGAAACTGACTGACTGGAAGCTGACTGTCTGGAAGCTGACTGGGTTGATCCAACTGGATTCAACAACTGAAACTGATTACCCTGGGGTCTGATTTCTGGAGCGGTTGTCCCTCTGGATGCAACCGGCCGACTTGATCTGCTATCAAGTAGAGGGGGTTTCCTATTTCTTTCGGAAATCTGAACTGAGCTAAGTCTATTAGCATTAAGTTGTCTGTCATCCTCGCGGAGATGGTGTGTCCTATTTCGACACTTTACTAACTTTCCGGCTGGGTAAATCTCCCATTGATTCCGGTTAAAAAAATCCATCCCTAGTAGGATGTCTGTCTGAAAGGTGGCGACTGTGTCCACTATACAACATTTCGCGGGGTATACCGCGTTTCCAATTTCTAAGTATAACTCAATTTCTCCATATGTGGGTATGGGTGTACCCGTAACTCCTCTAAGTTGGCAGGATGGTGCCTTAAGTTCATATTTATAATTGGTACTCTCTAGTAATTCATCTACGCATTGTTTCTTAATTAACGTTGCGTGTGCTCCTGTATCTAGGAGAGCAGTTAAATCTTGGTTATCCGTACTACAATTTATTATTAAATCTAAGAAGTCCGCACCTATTATCCTGATGGGGAGTTTGTGTGCGTATCTGGGCTTACTACTGTAATTTAGGAGGGAGGAGGTTGAACTGCTGCCTCCAATGTAGGGTCTAAAAAAGGGATCACATGGTCTTCTATGGGAGGACCTGGATCATATTCTACGGGGATATCATACGCTGAAGGGTGTTCTTGAAAACTGTTCTCTGGGGAAAATGATTCCTCCCCGGGTACTTCTACGTACCGAACTAGTTGACCTTGCTGGTTGTATTGGGGTTTATACATGGGGTAAGAGTGTGGGTGACCCTGTGGTCGTGATTTATTGGGTTGGTAGTTCGACTGAGGCTGGGAATGGACTGGTTTCTGGGGATTGGGTGACTTTTGGGATACGTTTTGGGGACGTGGTTGGTTTGGTTTCTGAAAGTGGGGTCTATACCCTGCAGGGGCTTTATCAGCACACTTTTGGCGATCGCCACGGCGATGACCATGTTCGTGACAGTGGGAGCAATACGAGGGGTAATTACATTGACTTATCATATGCCCGAAACTATCACAGTTAAAACACTGTGGAGGAGGGCGTGTATTCTGGGTTTGGGGGGCTTGTTTCTGGGGTGTTCCCTGTATTTGCCTTGGTTTATATTGTTGTTGTTGTTGCTGTTGGTATTGGTGTTGTGGCTGCTGCTGAATATACTGTACAGGGGTTTCTCTACCCTTTCGGTAGGTTTGGTTTGCTAAATCGGGGTGATGTTCCCGTGTTTTGTTTATGGCTACACTGACAGGTTTGTCAACATTTAAAAACTCCTGAAACTTTTTTTTAGGCGCTCCGGGTAAGTTTTGGTAAATGGTTGTGGCTACTATTAGATTTCTTTGTTTCGAAGTAAAAGTTATGCCACATGCATTTTCTGCGGCCCGGAGGGCTTCTCCTACAAGTTTGTGTGTACGTGTAATAAAATTGTTTAAATCCTCGTGTTCCTCTTTCTTCCATTTAACTTGGAAGACTGCTTCTAATGTGGCTAAGGGTTGTGCAAGGGTTATTTCTTTAAAAAATTCTAATAGGTTTTGTTTAAAATCGTCCCATGTTATAGCTTCGCTAATTGATGGGACGTAAGTGACTGTGTCATGGGCATTTCCCTCTTTAGGGTCAATAAATCTTTTTGCTTCTCTGATTTTTATATCATCATCGGTAATATTCTCGCGTAAGAAATGTTGCTCTAAAGACTCAACCAAGGTCTTACGCGCGGTTCAACAAAACGATTATCTATGGTCCCCTTAAAAATTAAAACAGTATGAGGGAGATTTACTAATCTGCCTAAGTTAATATATGCTGGGGCGGGGGTTTGAGACTGAGACATACTGACTTGTGTGTTTGGGAATATGTTTGAAGGGCGCGGGGTAGGTGGAAAAATGGGTGTAGGTAATTCTTAACTACACTATCTAAAAAAATAATGTACAACAATTTGCCTAACTCGGGGAAATTTGAAAAGATTGCAAACAAAAATAAAAATGTAAACAAAATTTCACTCAAATGTACGTGATGGTATGGTAATACTACGTTTGGTACATTAAATAAAATTATAATATACTAACTAGAATAGTAAAAATAACTGAAAATAACTGTGACAATACTGTTTTCAATAACAAGAGTGTATCACTGGTGTCTGTAGTGTTCACTGTGTTTTTTGTTAATTCTGGCTCAGTACTAAATATTAATTGTTAATAATAATTACTTTTCAAATGTTTAGAAATTATTTTAAAAAAGAGTTTTGTACTTAACAAGATTCCTATGGCGAAATCCTTTTGAGGTGTGTCCTGAAGACGTGTCTGGCTAGCCACTTGTTCCTAGATGACAAGTAGGCGTGAAGAACTTGGAGTCGTAACGCACCGGTTCACGGGTGGATGTGACGAACTCGAAGTCGTGACACGCCGGTCAACTGGGTGTTGGTTCTGGTTCCAGAGTCTGGAAGACTGGAAGAATCCTGGAGTCGTGGAGATCCTGGTTAAAGGGTCTGGAGGACTGGAAGAATCCTGGAGTCGTGAAGATCCTGGTTAAAGGGTCTGGAGGACTGGAAGAATCCTGGAGTCGTGGAGATCCTGGTTAAAGGGTCTGGAGGACTGGAAGAATCCTGGAGTCGTGAAGATCCTGGTTAAAGGGTCGCCAGTTGTTAACCCCTCCGTCTATGGCCCTGGGGTGGTTCGGATTGACGGGGGTTCTGGTTTAGGAGGCAAGCAACGGATAGGTGCCTTGAAGTGGTTTTTCTTCTATGTTACTCTCCGAGTTCTTCTATAGTGGCTCGGAGGACTCTGGTAGATTTGCAATCTAAATGCTGAAGGTTCCGGATTCTTCTTATAGCGTATCCGGAAAGTTTTCTAAGTTTTTCTGAAGAGAGCAAGGCTCGAAGGATAAGGTAAAACTAGCTTCAACTGTAATTTTACTGCTAAAAAAATACAGGTAGTGCTCAGCCTCTGAATTAGCTTCTGAATGACAATGGATGAATTTGAATGGGTTTATATACCCAAAAACTGCTAACATTATTATTATTAAATGCTAAGAAGGCTGTATTATTTTTGCACAATATTTGAAAATAAGTAAATTTTTTTAGCTGTGGTAAGGCTTGAACGAGTAAACAAAATATTTGAAGACGAAACCATATTTTTATCTTAACCCGCGACTTTTCAGATCTGATGTTATCATGATCTGCCAAGTTAACTAAAAGTGGAAATCGGACTATGCATCTTTACACTAAAATATGCATATGAGTGAAATTTTAAGGTTTAAGTTGTACAATTTTAATGCTTAGGCAAGACATGATCTCATTGTTTATAACGAAAGAGAGTGTATACAAAATGTGAACATTGCAAAGCTTAACAGGATTCCTTAGTAAGCGAAATCTAAAAAATGATTATGAGATTTTAAAAAACAACAGGTCACCAATTATTCAAATATTTTATCCAAACTCGCGTTGGGCGATTTTGGTCCTTATGTAAAATGAATACACACACGTACATACATATGAGTATAGGCATTATATAAAGTTAAATATATAAGATTATACATGAACCATATAACACATGAATTTTTAAAATGGGTACTTTTTCTTACAATGGATACAGAGACTATATAAATGAATACAAGAATTACATGAAGGATAAGATAATATAGGAATATGGGAATTATTTATGGTTCATTTTTACATATATATATATATATATATATATATATATATATATATATATATATATATATATATATAATCTAAAAGTCACTGAATGGAAAAGTCACTAAAAGGAAACTAAATGGCAACGCAAAAACATAAACACGAAGACGTGGTTCGTTTTATAGGATGACCTAAGCAGCATGTATTTTTCCATCTGCAACAATCGTTGATTCTAATTTCTAATTGATGTCTAAATCTAAAATGACTAATTGGTGATTAGGTTAAGTTGTCTAATTATACCTTCTAAGTTAGTAAAGTAGGACTGGGGGTTGAGGTTGTTGATGCTGGCACAAATGGTAGGCCCCAAAAGAAGGTTTAAATAAATATGGTAACACACAAATATCTATGTGTGGCGTAGCTTACCTCACAGTTTCACTTAACAAGAAAACTTTATCTCATCCCTTAACCCATTTGGTAGTGGATGAGCAAGGGCCTACTCTACTAGACGTGATTGGATCGGTGCCTTGAAATTGTTTATTGACAAAATTTTGCCAAAGGGTCGAGTAGATGTGCACCCAGTGATGGGCATCGATACATGAAAATCGCTAAAGCGATACCGATACATCGATACATGAAGAACGTCTTAGGCGATACCGATACGCCGATACTTTCTAGATGTCTTAAGTGATACCGATACATGTATCGCCGGTACATTTTTATAATTATTCATTTAATATGTAGGTATTAGATATTATTGTTTATACTAGTAATTTGTACGCACTGTAAGTAAAATCAACGACATTTTAATGGGTTTTATAGATGTAAATAAAAACAATTGCTTTATTTAATGAAAGTATGTTTTAATTTTGTAGGATACATGAATGACTGAAAATATTACACTAACAATTAAAAGTAATTACTATTACCCTTCAAAAATACCAGCTGGCTAAACATCTGGTCAGACAGTCTATTCCTTTTTGGAGCGTGAATGTGACCAGCCAAACTAAACAACCGTTCTACAGGAGCAGAGGATGGTAGTGGTGTGTTATACTTCAGGAAGACCCGTAGAATTCCTGGGTACTGCCTCAGAGATTGGAGAGAATGACTTCCGTCACCCAGATACTGTAAAACTTCCATCTCAGTGGAATCTTGGGTTGCAGAGACATTAGTGGAAGCAGACCCATAACAGAAGAAATCATCTGCACTTCCGTCAGATGCAGCATAACTTAGTTGTTGCTGGGGGGTCTGCTCGCTGAGGCTCTTAACAGCATTAACCAACATTTCTTGAACCCTCTTTTTGACAATGTTAATATTAAATTTGCCTTTTATTGTCATCCACTTTAACTTGAACAGATGATTTGAAGACGATGCCAGTATTGCTGCTTTACACTCATGCGACGCATCAAGGCACAAAAACTTTTCAAACCGCTTAGTGAACTCTGCTGTGACTGCATTGAGAAGTGGCTGACAATGACGCAATGCCTCCGAATTCAAACGCTCTAGCTTCTTCTCTACAGCTAACAATGTTCCTATATTATGGTTAATTAATCTCAATAACACAAGTACAAACGTGTTTAAACGTTGCGCCGTACTGTGTGACGTGACCAGTAGAGTAGTACTGTCATTAAATAAATATTTAATAATATTATTATTTATGTATATTCATAAATATAACTCAGTAGTGTCATATTATAACATCTATTTAAATATTTAAAAATTCTTATTAATGTATCGATGTATCGAAGTATCGATTTTTTTCGATACATTTAAGAAAATTGACCTTAGCGATACCGATAAATCGATACTTTTGTCAAGTAGCTAAAGCGATACCGATACCGATACAAAAGTATCGATCGATACATGTATCTAGATACTGCCCATCACTGTGTGCACCCACTCACATATCCATCTGACATAGATTTGTAGTTAACTGAGTTTTCTTCTCTTTTCAGGCCTGAAGTAACCAAACTAAAAGACTATTAGATCTGTATAGAGGTGGACCCTAATGTAACTCCAAAACTTTGCAAAGCTCGTCCGATTGCACGTTCCTCATGGGAGAAGGTAGATTTAGAAATTGATAGACTGCTGAAAGATAGAATTATCGAACTAATCACACCCGCTAAGTAGGCTGCCCCGATGATTCCGGTACTAAAACCTGACAAGTCAGTGCGTTTATGTGGGGATTACCGTTTAACAGCAGATAGAGCAGTTCTTTTAGATTTGTACCCTATACCCAAGGCTGATGAATTTTTTAGCTCTCAAGCAGGGGGTAAATATTTCACAAAACTAGATATGTCGCAAGCCTATACTGAACTATGTTTAGACGAAAATTCTAAAGAGCTAACTATCATACATATGCACCGAGGCCGATGCAGGTACAACAGGTTATGCTATGGAATAGCATCGGCTCCGGGTATTTTTCAGAGAACAATGGACCAAGTTCTAGGTCACATTCCGGGTGTACTTTGTTTTCTAGATGATGTCCTCATTTCAGGTTCATCTAAACGAGAACACCTAACTAGATTAACCACAGTTCTAAAAAGACTCCGGGATGCCGGACTTAAGCTAAAGAAAGAAAAGTGTTCTTGGGTCACTAATAAAGTTATAACTTTAACTTATAGCCTAAGTTAAGCTAGACTAAAACAAATTTACGAACTTGGAGGTCCTATTAGGTCCTACCTCAGGGTTGCTGATTCGATGTGGGCCTACTTTAGGTCTCGGTAGCATAAAATTAAGGAAAAAAGGGGGGCACTATTTATGGTCTTCTTTCCAAACCCTACAACAACAACAACAACAACAACAACCTGCACCATTGCACGATGCAACAATCCTGTATGTAAACAACCAAACTGAATTGCAACAGAGCTCTATATAAGACCACGCCCTATCAGTGCCGAATACAACAAACGAGTAGAAAGGACGCTGCCAGTGCCTAAACAATGATGCCACGAGAGCCCCAAAATACTAGTTCTAAATTAAGTGGATTTTTCATTCACCTATATATTCATATATATTCACCTATATATATATACACCTTAACTTAATATATACAAGCAATGCTGCATCAATCAGCTTAGTCATCATATCGCTTTGGAACAACAATGGCTCTTTCTTTTCTAGATTTTCTAACATTCTGTAAGGGTTATGTTGGCCTTATTTTCGTAAGTGCAGTGTACGAGTAGGATAAGATTGTACTTGTATGTTAGGTTAAGTGGCTATGCAAGGCGGATCTAGGCATTTCAGTAAGGGGGGGTTCCAAAGAAAATAGGGTACCTCCATAGGCGTATGGGATGGCACTTTACTAGGGGGGACAGAAAAATTTGCCCTACAAATTTTCAGGGTGCCCTAATTTCCGCATAAGCACTATGTGTAGCATAAGATAACACAAAGGTTAGAGTATGAGAAACATATACGGGTATTAAAGCTTTTTTGATATAAAAAACATTACAATTTAAAAAATGAGATAAAATTTTGCGACATTTCTAAATGACAAGCAAAACTACGGCATTGCAGTTTGTATCGAATTCAGTAAGTCCTCAACTTACGTTTTAATTATTAACTACAAGTGTAGTAGCAAGTAATTAATTCACTTCGAGAAGTAAAAAAAAAAAACCAAAGGAATGTCAGGAAAAATCTGCCCTGAAAATTTCAGTATTTGCCCTGAAAATGCTCAATATTTGCCCTGAAAATGCCCAATTCTCAGCCGTACAGGTTTCATTTTTTCGGGGGAGCGGCTCGCAATTTGTCCAAAAAATTTCCAAGGTGCCCGATGCTGACATAGTGAACTTAACATGGCAAGGAAATGAAAGATTTTGTTGCAATAATGTGCATATATTCACAGAACATCATAAAATATACATATTTTTTCTGCATATTCTAGAAAAAATTAATTCTAACAAAACACTGAATTTATTTGCAATCAGATAACAAATTTTTCGATAAGATAAATTGAAAAGAATGCATAAGTACCTCGAAAATTAAATTATGATACATAACAAAATTTTTAAGAAATGCATAAAGCAACAAATTTGTTTTTAAAGTTTAAATGCGACAAGTTTATGCGACATTGCAGCCAAGCAAAAAAAATTGTTGCATAATTTATTGTTTGGTTTAATTAGTACATCTGAGTCAAATTTTAATAAACTCCAATTTTTCCACTGTTTTAGGACTTTGCCTGAATTTTGAGGCATTTGCCCGAAAATATTTGGAAACTTGCGAATCTGGGGGGGGGGGGCTGCAGACCCCTAAACCCCCCGTCCCGTACGCCTATGGTACCCCTTAAAATAAAAAAGGCACAGTACCAAGAATTTTTCTTAAACAGACCACCAATGAGCGAGTGTAAAATAAATTGTATTGTTTTATTAGATCAGTCTCAGTCAGGGTCGTAACTAGGCATACGCATTATACTCATGTGCGTAAAATTTTTTTTTGCGCACATCGTAATTACGGAAAGTTTTGTAAGTTTTTTGCAATTGAACAAGATTTCTTTTAAAAAATCCTTTAGGAAATTTTTTTAAAGTCATTGATACAAAATATCCCGCTGTAAAATATATTTATACATATATTTAATGAGTGTATTGATGTAAGGAAAATCATACCATAAAATGACATGTCTTGATAGTTGGTCAATTGGCACTAGAAAACGTTTTAAAATGATAGTATATAATTAATCAATTAAAAGCTTAGCATATAATATATAAATTTGCATAAAAATTAAATGAATAATTTATTAACTCTAATTAAGGTGACCTTAGAATAAATTACCACACAATACAGTATGATCACATCACAAATGCAGGTAATACTTAATGTTTGTATAATGTTCAAGAATTCTTTAGACAAAAACACAGCATAGCTTTTTACTGCAGTGGGCGTACTTTTAAATAGCACGCTCCTGCTCTAATATGTACATTTTGTATTGCGCATTACGTTGATATGAAATATGTCTTATTATTATTATTATTATTATTTTAGAAAGTCGATATCAGCCTATGTCTTTATAAAGGATTTACATTTAATTTCCAATATTCTGAATAGTTTTTTATTTTCAGTACTGAGTTTCTTAATAATAATTTTAGATAAGAATTTGCAGTATGCTAAGAATACTGTCTTCATTTTTTCTGCTGACGCGTTTCGTTCATATACTTTGAACATCTTCAGAGCTTTATACATAATTTTAAAGTAAAATGGGTTATATATATATTTTTTAATTGTAAATTTGATACAATTTCAAATTAATTTAAGAATATTCGAAAGTTCATTAAATTTTATATTAATTTTCGGTTTTTTCATTTTAATGTAAAAGGCTTCGGCAATTTTTAGTTTTTGTACGTTATGTGATGAGTATAAGATTTGAAAGTTTTGTGAGATATTTTTAAAATTTAATATTTTATGATCTACTCTGTAATGTTCGTTAATTTTACTTGGACGATATTTATGTTGGTATGCTCTCTCTTTAATGTGGTTTGTGGTGTAACCAATGTAAGTCGACGTACAGTCAACTACAGGACACGTAAATTGGTACACCACATGATGTTGCTTATCAGGGTTTTTGTTACGTGTCGAAAAATGGCTTGATAACTTTTTGTTTTTATAGTATATGTTAACAATGATAGTTTTTCTTTATCCATTGGTTTTATGTGCCTCTTTAATATATTGTTTAGACATTTTTCTTCATATTTTAGTCTTGTTTCGAAGTAAAATTTTATACCTGTATTTTTATTTTTATTTTCATCCTCCTTATTTTTGTTATATAAATTTGTTAGAGTTCGGTTTATGATATTATCGATTAAAAATAGCGGAAAATCACTGTTTATTAGATTTTGCTTTATTCTCTCAATTTCTTGATTAAATAGTTGCCAACTTGAGCATATATTGAAAGCTCTGTGCACGAGTGTTTTAATTATAATTCATACTCACCAGAAAAATATAAACTATCAATAATTAAAACACTCGTTCACAGAGCTTTCAATATATGCTCAAGTTGGCAACTATTTAATCAAGAAATTGAGAGAATAAAACAAAATCTAATAAACAGTGATTTTCCGCTATTTTTAATCGATAATATCATAAACCGAACTCTAACAAATTTATATAACAAAAATAAGGAGGAGGATGAAAATAAATTAAAAATACAGGTATAAAATTTTACTTCGAAACAAGAAACCCAACAAGACTAAAACATGAAGAAAAATGTCTAAACAATATATTAAAGAGGCACATAAAACCAATGGATAAAGAAAAACTATCAATTTATTGTGAACATATACTATAAAAACAAAAAGTTATCAAGCCATTTTTCGACACGTAACAAAAACCCTGATAAGCAACATCATGTGGTGTACCAATTTACGTGTCCTGTAGTTGACTGTACGTCGACTTACATTGGTTACACCACAAACCACATTAAAGAGAGAGCATACCAACATAAATATCGTCCAAGTAAAATTAACGAACATTACAGAGTAGATCATAAAATATTAAATTTTAAAAATATCTCAGAAAACTTTCAAATCTTTAACTCATCACATAACGAACAAAAACTAAAAATTGCCGAAGCCTTTTACATTAAAATGAAAAACCGAAAATTAATATAAAATTTAATGAACTTTCGAATATTCTTAAATTAATTTGAAATTGTATCAAATTTACAATTAAAAAATATATATATAACCCATTTTACTTTAAAATTATGTATAAAGCTCTGAAGATGTTCAAAGTATATGAACGAAACGGGTCAGCAGAAAAAATGAAGACAGTATTCTTAGCATACTGCAAATTCTTATCTAAAATTATTATTAAGAAACTCAATACTGAAAAAAAAACTATTCAGAATAATGGAAATTAAATGTAAATCCTTTATTATTATTATTATTATTATCATCTACCCGACGCTATCCTCGCCACCACTGGACTGTACCCAAACATCCATGATATCCTCCACACACTGCTGACCATGTCAGTCTCCACTGCCACTGCAGAGCGCTCATTCAGCTCTCTACGCCGGCTAAAGACGTATCAACGTAGCCGATAACTGATGGTACGTTTGTATCGGTTGAAATCGATAAAATATTATCGATAATTTATCGATAAATGAAAGTCAACTATCGTATAATTATCGAGCAGATTTATCGATAATTTCAGATCACTTCCTGATTTTTTAAGTTTACGCTAAATGAACAAATTTTCTCTTGCAAATGAGATTTATTAGAAATAAAAAACGTTGTTCAAGATACTCCATGATATCTCCATGACCCTAAAGCTATAAATGAACAAATGTCTGACACTTTCAAGATGCCTTCTCCAGTTTCCTTAAAGAAATATGCCACTTCTATATATTTACGACTGTTTCCTGAACCTCTTACGGATATAAGCAGTGCTGAAGAAACTCCAGATTAGGGCAACGTAAATGAAGACGACGAAGAGGAGGATTTCAAAAAATGCCTCTATCATGAGATGAGCAAATTGGAATCGAAAACTTCCGAGTCCTTAAGTAAGTCCTCTATGTTCAATGCAGGCAGTGAATTCGCATTGTACGAAGTAAAGAAAAAGAGAAGCGAAAATCTAGATCGATTGTACGATGCATTAAGGACCATCAAGCCTACAAGCTGTGAAGCAGAGCGTGCATTTTCTTCAGCGGGAATTTTCATAACGAAGATTCGATGCAGTCTCTCTCCAGCCACTATTAAAGCCTTATGCTTTTTGAAATGGTACTTCCTTAATAAGGATAAAAAACTAAAATCTGTTTAAATAACTATGGCTGTCACAATGTAGAATGATCTCATTAAAATCTGTTCTTATAATTTTGCGTTTTTCTTCTATTAATGAGACAGCTAATTTAATTAGAAAATTTATCGATAATTATCGATAATCCGAATTTTTTTCAATCATTTATCGATAAGTGGACTTTCGATAATTTGCATCCTATAGTTGAAGGTCACGTATACATGTGTGTTTTCTTTGTTTTGCATTCCGTTACCAGTATAAATTAGTCATTTTCAGTTAAACCAGAGTAGCTTAAACACAACCTAGGCTACGTGGGAGATGGAAGACCTAGGCCAAAGATGAACCAGCCTAACTATTTGTCCATAAACAGGACTTCCATACTCTTTTGTTAAACAATTACAGCTGAAATGTCAGCTTATTTAACCTAAATTTAATAACCGAAGGGAAATTTATGAACTTCTTACCTTGAAGTTTTTATAATATGTTTTTTATTTCTTGACACCAATAACAAACATTTTTATTCCGGCTTCTTTCGTCTCTCCTCTTATGCTTCTCTTATATGCTTATTCAGCTTATCCCGATCTTTTTCTTCTTCTTCCCATAACCGTGTTGCTATTTCTAACTATGGGATCTTTTTTCTTTTCATCCCATATTTGTTTCTTCATTGGTGTCTTTTTAATTTTTCTCAGCAAGAGTTCATGTTCTCCTGAGTTATTTTTTATTGTTATTATTTATTTTAATGTCAATATGGCTTATCCAAGATTAGGTGGGTCTTCCATTTCGGTACTCCCAAATTTTCCACACATTGGGGCCAGCCAGAAAGGAAAAATTGCATGTGAAACCCAATTTTTTCTTTAATATTTGTTAACCCATCTTAGATTACCTATAATTTATGTTTTATTTGTTATTCCATTTTTGTTTTTCCTCACTTTTTAATATAAAAAGTGTAGCATTTTATAAAGTCCTCACTCTTTCCAAAATGAAAGGGTGTTGCATTTTAATTTATTTTCCATAGGAAATATTACAATACTCCAGCCCTTATTTTTTGTTGTAACATCTGCCTAGCTCGTAGAGCAGTTGAACGTTGTGGTCTACTATTTGTGGTATAGGTTATTGTAGTAGTAGGACTAGTTACATCATTTATTGAACAGGTTAGGTTTGGTATAGTTTGGGTCAAATTTTGATCATCATCAGAATCTATCATAGATTCATCTTCCTGATCATTTTTGTTAACAGTAGTTGGTCCTACTTCTAGGGGGTATAAGAGTGATACATCTCTTATAGTTTCACCTGAAGCAGTTTTAAGTTTTACAACCCTGGTTAATCCATCTTCCCCAGTTTTTAGTTCTAAAACTCTACCTAATGGCCAACACTGTCTTGGTGTATTTTGTCTAATTAGAACTACATCTCCTACCCTGATTTCATTAACCCAGTCTTTGTTTTGTATATATTTATGTCTTTCTCTCAACCCAACAAGGTATTCATCACTCCATTGCTTTTTAAATTTTGTTTTTATATTTGACCAACAGTCAAACTTCCTGTATAGTCTATGCCAACTGTTTCGAAAGGCCTATTAAAGGTGACTCTTTCTGTTGGCAAATCAGGAGGATTGGACTTCCTGAAAGATCTGGAATGAATCCTTTTGCAGGTGACACAGTTATTCAAAACTGTCTTTACAGTCATTCTGCCTTTGGGTATCCAATACAACTTTCTAATGGCATTTAATGTTTGTGGAACGCCCATGTGATAAAGTTCATTGTGTTTCTCTCTAATAATTAGGGTTGTAATGTGATGGAACCTAGGAAGAAGAAGGGGTTTACTGCTATATGTGATTTGTGATTTGTTTAATCTACCCTTACATCTTAATAAGCCATCTTTGTCAATGTAAAGATTCAAGTTTATTACCACAGAGGGTACTTTGTTCATTTGTTTACCAATTGTTAGAAAATCTATTTCATTTTTGTATTCTGTTTGTTGTATGTGGTTAATCCAATATTTGGTAGCTAGACTTGTATACATTTCATTATCATTATTTCTTTGTTTATTTATTTTCTTTAAACAGCTGTGAATGAATCTGAGACAGTAAGATGTTACCCTTACAAGTTTGCCAAAGTCAGAATAATTGTTATAATCTAATAGTGGCTCAACTTTATTTGTGGTTATCATGTTAAGTTTTACATAATTTGTTCTGCTGGCCACATTGTTTCATCCTGAATGAATTCAGGTCCATGAAACCAATTTTTGTTGGATTTTAGTAATTTACAGGATAATCCTCTTGTAAGAAAGTCTGCAGGATTTTGTTTTGTTGGAATGTATCTGAAGGTTATGTCCAAATTTTGTCTAGTTTCTTTAATGTCTCTTAATCTGTTATGGACAAAGATGTTTTTTGAGTTTAACTCATCAGAGTTGATCCATGCCAAGCAGATTTGACTGTCAAGCCAAATATATGTAGTTGTGACGTTTACATCATAATAGACTTCATAGAGAAATACTGTTATTTTTACAGCTAGATAACCCGCAAGTAGTTCAAGCTGAGGAATAGTTTTCTTTTGTTTTAAGGGTGTTACTTTCCCCTTGGCATAGATCAAATGGCTACCATCCTCACCTACAAGGTAAGCGCAACAGCCATACACCTTTTCACTGGCATCGCCAAATACATGCAAGGTTTGAGGTGTATCTCTGTGTCCACAAACTCTGGGAATATTTATGTTTTGTAGTTTATTGAGATCTTTAGCTAACCTTTTCCAGTTATCTTGTTGTTTATTGGTTATAGGATCATCCCAGTCTACTTTCTGTTTCCAAAATTCTTGTAAAAGAACCCTGGATCTGATAGTAGAAGGAAGGAGTAAACCCATAGGGTCAAATATTTTTGAACTTTCGGATAAGATCTTTCTTTTTGTGTTAGCTGTTGTATCTAAGGTGTAGCCTTTTGTGCAGAGTGAGTCATGAATTTTAGAATCTGAGTTCAAATCCCAGATCATACCTAATGTTTTCACCCTGTTTGTTGGTTCTGTCAATCCTTTGTCTTCTGATTTTATTTTTTGATTTAGTCTCTCATTATTTGTGATCCACTCTCTTAATTCAAAATTACCTTCTTTCATTATTTTATCTGCTTTTATGTAAACTTCATTTAATTCTGACTCTGTTTTGGTTGATCCTACAAGGTTATCTACATAGAAGTGATCTTTCAAGAACTGAACAGTTAAATCATTTTCATCATACAAATTTAAGTGATGTTTGATGGTTAAAGCCAGTAAACTAGGACTTGCATTTACTCCAAACAAAACCACATTAAATTTAAATGTTTTAAACCCTTTATTTAAGTCATATGGATCATTAAACCACAAGAATCTTAGTTGATCTTTGTCATGGTTATTTTTCAGATGAATTCTCAAAAAAGCTTTGCTTATATCACTTTGAACTGCATAGTCATCTAATCTAAATCTTAGAAGGATTTTTACAAGGTCTGAAATAAGATTAGGCCCCTCTATGAGACAGTCATTCAAGCTATGCTTATTGCCATCTTTAAGACTACAGTTATACACAACTAAGTTTTGTTGTGGGTGCATCCTTTCTATAGACTCCTGTGTGAGTAAGATAATGGCAGTTGTCTTTTTTAAAGGGGTGATCTTTAATTTCTTCAATGAAGCCTTTTTCTAACTGGTCCTTGAAAACATCATCATACATTTTAATTCTATTGTCATTTTTTAATCTTTTCATCAAATTATAGAGATGACCTTTAGCTACCTTTAGATTACCATTTAATTTTGGACTATTGATCTTCCAAGGTAGTTTAATTGAATAATGGCCATTTTCATACATGATGGTATTTTCAAAATTTTCAACCATTAATTGATTTTCATCTGTATGATCACCATCTTGCACCCCCACTGACTCTAATAGCCAGAGCTGTTGTACACCTTTATCTAATTCTTCAGTTGTTAATGATTTATTTAATATTTCAGTATTTATGTCATTATTTGAGTTGTGTAAGACCTTGTCATAATAGGGCAAGTTTGTTAGTCATATATTTTTATTTTTCATTATTATTTTATATTTATCTATGTGTCCCAGTGGAGCTATACCCCAGTGAGTATCTAGAGCCATCCCATCTCCTATTCTGACTATGCCCTTCTGAATTAAGTGAATATAATCAGCTCCAATTAACATTTGAACATTATCTATTGAGGTGACGTGTATGTATATATATGTATATAGTCTAAAAGTCACTAAAGGAAAAATATCACTAAATCTAAACTGAATGGCAAGAGCAAGTCATAAACGAACCAACGCGGCTGTTCGTATTGGTTTGGTCTGGCCTAGACATGTTTTTTCCTATCTGACCTAATCGTTAGTGCTGAGTGAAATTAGGTGGTGTTCCTAAGGTGACAAATGGGGTAGAAAGTTGTTTGTACTTAAGTATAGTTAGGGGTAATGTCTATAGCTTCTAAATTGGTAATGTAAGAGAGAGTTAGGTAGGCTGTTTGTGGGACACAGGAATAAAACGGTAGGCTTCAAGGAATACCTAATTCAACGCACCGGTAAGTGCTTTTGATTGTTTGCTAGAACCTAAGTAACCAAACTGGGGTGTCTACCCCACGCTATCACATTTGGCGACGAGGATGGGATTTGGCTCATTTGGTTCAATTTTGTTCATTGGGTTAAATTTGGCTCATTGGGTTAATTTGGCTTATTGGGTTCAAGTGGTTGTTTGGAAAATTGGATGTAGCCTAGTGGGTCGTCCGATTTGGTTTGTTTGTGTGGGTAAGCTACCGTACTATAGCGTAGGTCCCGCCGCCCTAACTCTAAAAACTAATTCCTACTCAGCCCTAACTCTAAAACTAATTCCTACTCAGCCCTAACTCTAAAACTAATTCCTACTCAGCCCTAACTCTAAAACTAATTCCTACTCAGTCCTAACTCTAAAACTAATTACTACTCAGCCCTAACTCTAATAAAATTCACTATTCAGCCCTAACTGGGGAGTAACTAGACCAAATTTAAACCTAACCTAACCTACTTCACGTGATTTGGCCTAATTCGGTTTTGCTCTAGCATGTCGGTGATTGGCCATATAAGCCCCTACGAAGACAATGGGAGGACTTCGAAGCTTATGCCACTAGGGTGAGGTTGTTTTTCGAGGCAAATTCTATTCCGGATGCTAAGAAAGTACCTACCTTTTTAACTATAATAGGCCCTAAAACGTTTGGTTTAGTTATGGACCTAGTTTCTCCTAAAGCACCGGAAACTTGCACCTATAATGAATTGGTACAGGCCCTAACCGATCACTACAAACCCCGAGTAGTTCTCATCTATGAACGTTTCAAATTTTATTCAAGGCATCAGACGGGAAATGAAAGCATTTCAGAGTTTGTGGCAGGAATAAAAAGCCATAGCCGTACGTGTAAATTTGGGGACAAATTAGATGAAATGCTAAGAGATAGGTTTGTAATGGGTCTCAAAGAGGAGTCTACCCGAGAGCCCTATTAGCCATACAGGACCTAACTTTTAGTCAGGCTGTAGAAATAGCTACGGCTAGAGAAGCAGCTGCTAAAGATGTTAGAGCTTTTGGCAATCATAGTAGTAAAGCCCAACACGTAATAGCTTTAAATCTTCTAGGCCTGGCAGACCTAACGAGCCTACTAGACAGGCAAATAAAAGGTATGAGGCGAATACGACTAAGCCTACTAATTCTACTAAGCCTTCCAAGCCATGTACAGGGTGTGGAAAACACCATTGGAAGAAAGATTGCCCTTTTAAAGAAGCAGTTTGCCGAAACTGTAGTAAAATAGGCCACATAGCTAAAGTGTGTTTTTCAAAGAAAACGAAGGGTGAAAATTCTAATTTTAACCTCTCTAGTGTAAATCCTGAAAAGGGAAATACTTCGAACATTGGAGTGGAGTACCTATTCTATGAGCAGCAAAGTAGAGGTAGGCCTAAATGGAATTACAGTTCCTCTAGAATTGGATACGGGTGCTGCCCGGACGGTCATGTCCAAGGTAGTTTTTGATAAGATTTTCAAAAACACACCTAAACTACATGCATCTAAAACGATTTAAAAAAAATATGGAGACATACAAATACCTATTTGTGGAGAAGCATACGTCACAGTTACACTCAACCAGGAAACTTTGTCTCATCCTTTAACCCTTTTAGTGGTGGATGAGCAAGGGCCTACTCTACTAGGCCGTGATTGGATTGATGCTTTGAAAATGCCAATTGACAAAATCTTGCCAAGGGTCAGGCAGATGTGCATACACTCTCATATCCATCTGACATAGACTCATTGTTAAGGGAGTTTTCTTCTATTTTTGGGCCTGAAGTAGGCAACCTAAAGGGCCATCAGGTCTGCATAGAAGTAGACCCTAATGTAACTCCGAAATTTTGTAAGGCTCGTTCAATTGCGCATGCACTGCGGGAGAAGGTGGATTTAGAAATTGACAGGCTGCTAAAAGATAAAATTATTGAACCAGTCACACACGCTAAGTGGGCTGCCCCAGTAGTTCCTGTACTAAAACCGGACAAGTCCGTGCGGTTATGTGGGGATTACCGTTTAACAGCAAATAGAGCCGTCCTTCTAGATTGCTATCCTATACCCAAGCCTGATGAATTATTTAGCTCTCTTGCTGGGGGTAAATATTTCACAAAATCGATATGTCCCAAGCCTATGCTCAACTAAGTTTAGATGAAAACTCTAAAGAATTAACTATCATAAATACGCACCGAGGCCTATATAAGTACAATAGGCTATGCTATGGAATAGCATCGGCTCCGGGTATTTTTCAGAGGACAATGGACCAAGTTCTAGGTCACATTCCAGGGGTACTTTGCTTTCTAGATGATGTCCTCATTTCAGGTTCGACTAAAAAAGAACACCTAACTAGATTAACCACGGTTCTAAAAAGACTCCGGGATGCTGGACTTAAGCTTAAGAGAGAAAAGTGTTCATGGGTCACTAACGAGGTTTCATATTTAGGGTTCCGCATAGATGCCTCAGGCATTCATCCAACGGTGGATAAACTAGAAGCAATAGAAAAGGCACCACCTCCACAAAACATCACACAGTTACAAGCTTATTTAGGTCTCCTAAACTTTTATAGGAAATTTTTGCCTAATGCATCGACTTTCCTTGAACTCCTAAATAAGCTATTACGATCTGGGGAACAGTGGAGATGGGAGAAAACTCAAAAGGAAGCATTTGAGGCTTCCAAGGACGTACTACTAAAGTCCACTCTCCTAGTGCATTATGATCCTAAACTTCCTCTCGTAGTTTCAGCAGACAGCAGTTCTTATGGAATTGGGGCAGTGTTATCTCACCACATTGATGGTGTAGATAGGCCTATCTGTTTTGCTTCTAGAACACTAACTGAGACGGAAAGACGATATGCACAAGTGGAACGTGAAGCATTAGCCTTAGTATTTGCAGTAAAAAAATTTCATTTCTATCTATGGGGTCATGAATTTAAACTAATTACTGACCATAAGCCTCTTTTAGGTTTATTTTCACCTAATAAAAATTTCCAGTTATGGCCTCAGGTAGGATTCAACGATGGGCACTGATTCTACAAGCCTATAAATTTGACTTAGTACGTCGGTCAGGTAAACTTCTAGGTACGGCTGATGCGCTAAGTAGGTTGCCCTTAGAAAATCCAAATGATTGTGTACCTATACCTACAGAATGGGTTCACTTGGTGGAGTTTTTGGAATCCACTCCAGTATCTGCAGTACAAATAGAGCAGTGGACAAAATCAGACCCTATTCTGTCTAGGGTCATCCATTTCTGCTCAGTTGGTTGGCCTACTAAGGTTGAGAGTGAATTACAGCCTTTTATTCAGCGTCAGTCTGGCCTCTCTATTCAAAACGGCTGTCTCTTATGGGGCCACAGAGTGATTATTCCAAATAAAGGCAGGTCGAATTTAGTGAAGGAACTTCACGCTGAACACATGGGCGCAACAAAAATGAAAGAGCTGGCGAGAGCTTATTTCTGGTGGCCTGGTTTAGATGGAGAACTCGAATCATTGGTTCGTTCCTGTCGAAGCTGCCTAGAGAACAGAGATCTCCAAGGAAAAGTCCACTTCATCCTTGGGAATGGCCTACTATACCGTGGCATAGGATCCATGTTGACTATGCAGGTCCTATAAATAATACTTATTTCCTAGTCATTGTGGACGCATACTCTAAGTGGGTGGAAATTTTTCCAACCACTTCCACGACTTCGGGTGTTACTATTCGCTTACTCCGTTCAGTTTTCGCTCGATGGGGTTTACCCGTAGTCCTGGTTTCCGACAATGGTACTTGTTTTACCAGTGAGGAATTTCGTTCCTTCGTCCACCTAAATGGCATTAGACATGTCCGGTCTAGTGTTTTCCACCCGTCTACTAACGGTCTCGCGGAAAACATGGTCCGTACTTTCAAGTCGGCCTTGCGTCATTCTCGTGGGGAGGAAATGCAAGTGGTGTTGGATAAATTTGTGTTTAAATATCGAATAACACCACACACCACGACGGGGGTGTCTCCCTCTAAACTTCTGATTGGCCGGGGAATTCGTTCAGTTTTCGATTTGTTACGTCCAAACGAAATGTTACAACAACGAGTTTTACGCCATCAGGAAAAACAGAAGTTGTACCACGACACTAAAAGAGGGAGAGTTCTAGAAGCGAAACCTAATGATCCAGTTGTGATTCGCAACTATGGGACTGGACCAAAATGGGTTCCTGCAACTGTGCAGGAGAGAACGGGCCCTGTTTCCTTCAAGTGCCAACTAGAAGATGGTCGTTCTATTAAACGCCATCAGGACCAGATATGGGAACGTGAAGTGCAGAAGGACCAGAGTCTTCCGGAAGAGAGAACTGATCCTCCGGAAAATGTTCAACTTGCCCGCCTATACAGGTTGCACCTAATCCTACTACATCAACCCCGCTCCGCAGGTCGTCTAGGGTCCCTCATCCCCCTGACAGACTAAACTTGTAGGGGAGGAGTGAGGTGACGTGTATGTATATATATATATATGTATATAGTCTAAAAGTCACTAAAGGAAAAATATCACTAAATCTAAACTGAATGGCAAGAGCAAGTCATAAACGAACCAACGCGGCTGTTCGTATTGGTTTGGTCTGGCCTAGACATGTTTTTTCCTATCTGACCTAATCGTTAGTGCTGAGTGAAATTAGGTGGTGTTCCTAAGGTGACAAATGGGGTAGAAAGTTGTTTGTACTTAAGTATAGTTAGGGGTAATGTCTATAGCTTCTAAATTGGTAATGTAAGAGAGAGTTAGGTAGGCTGTTTGTGGGACACAGGAATAAAACGGTAGGCTTCAAGGAATACCTAATTCAACGCACCGGTAAGTGCTTTTGATTGTTTGCTAGAACCTAAGTAACCAAACTGGGGTGTCTACCCCACGTTATCACATCTATTGTATCATCATTTAAATTTCTATCTGCAATTTTATATTGCTTTTTAAGTTGTTGTATTACTTGTTTTAAATTTGGTATTTTAAATTTTTGTTGACCAACTTGTTCAATGACTACTGCTTCTATGTTTGTTGTTTTATTCTCTGTGGGTATATCCAGATCTAAATTGACTGTACTATATTTTTCTTTCTGTTCATTTTCTTTGACAAATGATGTTATACACAATTCTTGTTCGTTTTTATGAGTTTGTAGGCCTAATTGATTAACTAATGATTGATCTACAAATGTTTGTTGGGAACAAGAATCTATTAGACATCTTATAGGAGTTGTCCCACCTTTTTTATTTTTTAAATCCAAGGTTATTGTAGGTAGGAGTACACTAGAATTTTTATTGACATTATTTATTGATATATGTCAGTAGTTTGTAGTAGTATAGTGTCAAAATGTGAGACAGCATTGGATCAATTTGAAAATTTCCCCCCCTCACCGTCCTTCATGGCGGTCCCTCCTTTATGGTGTCCTTCATGGTCCTTCAAAAAAAAAAAAAAGGAGAAAAAAGGGGGGGGGGAAGGGGAAAAAAGGGGGGGGGGAAGGGGGGGGTGGAAATAAAAAATAATTTAAAAAATTTAAAAAATAAATTTAAAAAATTAAATTTTTAAAATGATTCGTCTTCACCTTCCTTCAAAAAAATTTAAGAAAGGATTGAGCCTCGCCTAATCGCCTTCCTTCCTGAAAAAGTCCTTTCATGAGACAAACAAGAACAAACATGCAAAAACATACATACATTTGAGTACTTCCTGTTCAGGCAAATTCCGCCAGACAGTAGAAATGGAAACGAATATCTGAAAGATTTTAATAAGCCTAACCACATTGCGCATCAACACATCCAATTTTCAAATGTTAACAAATTGCGAACAATACATAAATGAAAATCAGAGTGATCATATTTTAAACCGAATACACGTTCTTTGTTTAAGATCTGCATTATGAAAAATAAAATGAATATTTATCATTTGAATTTAAATAAATTAATTTCTCTCTTTTTTAAGGGAAACTGGCTTATTTTCAAACGAGATGACCTTCAAATACAATATATACATATAGTACACGCAAATTTGTTTATTTACTTTTAAATATGTAGTTTTCTGTTATTTACATCGCTATATACCATTACATTCACTTTCACATGCTATCTTCTGGTATATGAACTAATAATTTTACCGTTCATCAAATTTCGTTATAAAATTACGTGTTAAAAAGAACATCAAGTTGCGTAACGATGCTTTAAACTAAATCACCAAAGTTGTTTTCCTCCTCTAAACATCCACTTAAATATTATTACTAATATTGATTTATTGTTATTATTACATATATATATGTACACGTGTTAAGAGTATTTAAATTAAATATATTGATTTCAATTCCCTTCGTAATAAAAGCATCTGGCAACTATACCCCCAATCTTGCTATATATTTCTCTCAGTAATTGTTTTCAGGTTATTTGTTAAGTTTAACTTTCTTCTAAAGACTATTAGTTGATACTAATCTTGCTATTATTATTATTATCATATATATATATATATATATATATATATATATATAACATCCAAATAAGTAGGTTCGGGTAAAAAAATTTCTTATAGATGCAATTAAAGAAAACGGGATGTCGAATTTTGTGGGTTGTCATTTTTAAATAGATGCAGCGGGAAATAGGTACTGAAAGTTGAGAGATTTTTCATTAAGAACCTTTCTACTTGTAGTTATAGTTAGGACTATTCACATTACTTTAATTATCATTTCTCTAATTTAACGGCTGTTCACAATTCCTCATAATTCTCATAATAAACGTATTTGTTTTCACACCAGTCAGGCCACTGTTTACATCAATCACACAGAATGTTCATGCTTATTGTTTTTGTCATTAGCTGTACCAATCATGTCTTTACAGACTGAAGCCTACCGTTATACAACGTTTAAAATCTTATAATTTAATACTTTATGATATCAGATCTCGTATAAAAACATCATTTTCTGTACAAATGGCCACAAAAATACTTTCAATCATAATAATGTACTCATAGAACGCACCATACGCTTTTCACTTGTATTAAAAACGTAAAACTGAAAGTTGTATCATCACGCGATATTCGATTCTGCAATGGCGTAAGCGAGCCCTAATATTTAATTTAAAATTATTTAACAGATCATTCGAGGGAACTGTACATCGATCTCATTATAACTTCTGACTCATAATAACCCGCTATGCATATTTACAAGAGTCGAATTTAAATAAATAAATAAATATATATATATATATATATATATATATAAGGAGTTTGTATGTGGCATTCCAGCAGAAGGCAGGAAGTGCCTGAACCCTGTTTCTCCCATCACTGTCCTCTTCATCTGGCCTTTTTACATGTCACGTCTACCCTGTAAGCAGTCCAGCATACTCTCAAACACGCGCTTCTCACTATATCCCTTACTACACACGCATGCATCTTACACACTACACAGTCTTTTCAAAAAAGGTGTAATTTCAATAGTTTCGGAGATTCGCGATTGGCCCCTCCTTCCTGCCTGCATCGTATATAGTACCAAGCAAGTCTCTCCACAGTTTACAGGTTTCCTCATTGTCTAAAATTTATAAAGTTCTCTCTTATTGTTTTCCTTATTGTAACGGACATCACAACCGAATTTAAATAGTATTTAAGTATTATGTCGAGCAACATAGCTAGATAACCCCGCCACAGCCTAGTTTCTTTGCATAATCATGAAACATGAAACAAGATTATATATATATATATATATATATATATATATATATATATATATATATACACGGCAAAAGTAGTTTGAAGATTTATTCCATCCACACGACTGATTATAATTATACACTTTAGAGGAGTTTGCAAATTGCATATACTTAGACAAAAAGTATTAGATCTTATGATGATTTCATGTCATTATCAGCATGCTTCACTGTCCTTTCAGTCATTGTGACCGTAGAACGTACCAGAACTATGGTCTTGACAAACCACAATGTGTTAAATTTAAATATTGACTTATTGTTATTATTACATATATATGTACACGTGTTAAGAGTATTTAAATTAAATATATTGATTTAAATACATTTCGTAATAAGAGCATCTGGTAACTCTACCCCAATTTTGCTATATGAAAATGAAAATGAAAAGGTTTATTGCCAGACTATAGTCCATATGGCAAATATTATTAATACAATGACAGTTCATACACTAAGGGTAGAAATATATACAATTGATTAGAAATAATACTGCACTGTCGAAGTTAAGTGGAGCTACAGACAGACAGACGTTTTCGTACCAAGAAGTCCATAGCTTAGGCCTTAGAGGATAAATGGCAGGACTCATGGATAGCTTGGATGATCGGGTTGGTTGATTTTTTAATTCTTTGCATTAGAATGTGTTGAGCACGTCTTGTTACCTCCGGGAAGCTCGGGACATTGCGGGTAGCAAACATTTGCGAAGCTGAGCATCTCGGGGGTAATTTATGTAAGAGTCTAAAAGAACTGTTGTACAGCAAATTTAGGGTACTGCCAGAACCTTTTTTATAATTCACACAGAGCTGCAGACCGTATATATTACTGCAGAAAGTACGAAAGAGTGTGTCTTTAGCTTCACTTGTACAGAAACGAAAGCTCCTTATGGTCATATTCGCTTTAGCATACAGGCTTCGAGACTGTTTTCTTATATCCGAGTCATCACTCAAGGAGCTGGTAATAGTTTGACCCAATTACTTAAACTCTTGTACTTCCTCAATTACTTCACCATTCATTTTAAACCTTATGTGAAAAATGCTCTGTATCAATTGGTCCACAATTAACCCACCCCTTATATCCACAGTCTAACTATAGAGTAGATTAAGTCTAGCCTTGTAGGGGTCAGCCTAGAGATTCCGGAAATGGTCCAGAGCGGGCAGATAAATTGAGGTCCACAGTAGGATTCCTCACCAAATTAGGTTAGGGCAATCTACCTTCACCTTTGTTACGCTATGAGTTGATGCTAGGTCTTAGGCCACAATGTAGGCCTAATTTGTCTGACCCAGCTTAATTTACTGCGTTTACTTCTAACTGGGTTAAAAACACAATTAGTCACTTACTACTAGTTATTAGAGACCCTTTTCCCCTTTTGTTTAATTGTTGAGAGCGTACTTGCTGGTGGGGATCTTTTTTCCGTTGTTTGTTCTTCCCCCTTCCCTCGTTCCGTCTTGTAACCCCGTTCCTCGTTTTCGTTCCCCCTTGTCCACCTTTTCGCTGGGCTTTTTCCACCAGCGACCTCTTGGTTTTTTGGTTGGTTGATCGGTAATGTATATCTATTACCGAGCACGCTCTTGTCACACAGTATATAAATACTAGTGTGGAGAATAACTCTGGTGAGCAACCAATTGGTTTCATCCACCCAGTTATTGACATAAAAGGAATTTAATAATTGTTCGATTAACTACCTACCTACTCAGTGAACCATTTTCGTTACATCCCAACTACCCACACATCAGTTTTCCATATACTGGGGGCCCGGGAGATAAAAATTTTGGTGTCAATGTCACCAATTTTTATGTCTGAGTATAGACTAGCTAACTATTTGACTGTAAATGCCTGTTAATCTGATTAACAGTGACTATCCTCACCATCTCATGGAGAAGATGTAGCATTTAATTAGAAGAGAAAATATACATCCATAAGATGAAACTGTCTATGGTCTTTACCATAAGAAAAGGAAAAGTGAAAGTTAGAAGATAAATTACAATTCCCCAGCATCTATTTTTTGTTGTAAAACTAGTCGCGCCTTTAATGCTGTTTGTCGCTGAGGTCATGTGTCTGTCAATGTTGTAGTAGGATGCGTTACCACTCCTACTGTCAAAGGAATAGTTACTGGAAGTTCAGTGTCTCCAGTTGTTACTGGCGGTGGAGAAGGTTCTCCAAAGTCCATTGTTTTGGGTCCAGGCTCTAAGGGGTACAAAAGAGAAATGTCTCTTGTTGTGTCACCCGTTGAAGTCCTTAATTTGACCACTCTTGTTACCCCGTCTGCCCCTGGTCTGAGTTCTAAAACTCTAGCCAGAGGCCAGTATTGTCTTGGAGTACTGTCATGTATGAGAACAAGGTCCCCTACCTTAATTGTGTCAGACCAATCCTTCTTAGTCATTTGGTTATGTCTCTCCCTTAGACCCATCAAGTACTCAATTTTCCGCTGTTTAATGAAATGAGCTTTAACTCTAGTTAAATGTTGTAACTTAGTCTGGAGCTCATCATGTCGTTGAGTCCAGTTTGGGTCTTCTGAAGAGTCTATATAGTAGTACGGCAGGAGACTAACTTGTTCTCCCCGAATCAAATGATTTGGAGTTAATGGTTCCGGGGTCATTAATGTTGTCACTTACATAAGTGAGTGGTCTATTGTTAATGATGTTCTCAATCTCAGCCAGGAGAGTGAGCAACTCAAACAAGTGTATCTGTTTTTTACCATTTGCTTTCTTCAAGCAGTTCTTTACTGCTTGTATATTCCTCTCCCAGATAGAACCATACCAAGGAGAGGCAACCGGAATATACTTCCACTTTATGTTTGAATTTTGTATATATAATTGTGTGAATTCATTGCTTAACAAATCGTGGATGACTTGTTCACCAGCCTTGAAATATGTAGCATTGTCAGTCCATACTGTCTTGGGTACTAAATATCGTGCACAGAATCTCTTAAAGACAGCAACAAAAGACTCTGCTGTAAGGTCCTCCACAACATCCAGATAAACAGCTCGTGAGGCAGCACATGTAAACAGTACAATGTACATTTTTTGTTCAGTGTCAACCAACCCCACAGTCAATGCTCCTGTATAGTCAATGCCTACAGTCTCAAAGGGTCTGTTGAGAGTAACTCTCTCCTCTGGCAAAGCAGGAGGATTTGGTATCCTATAGGGCCTAGCATGAATACGCCTACATGTGATACACTCACTCAGGACTGTTTTAACAGTGATCCTTCCCTTGGGTATCCAATAAGTTTTTCTTAATGTAGTTAGTGTCTGTGGTACCCCATATGATGTACATCATTGTGTGTGTTTGCCTGATGATTAATGTTGTCAAATAGCTAAATCTAGGTAAAAGGATTGGTTGTTTGCTTTTGTAAGACAGTTTTGATTTGTCTAATCTCCCTTTACACTTTAGATGGCATTCCTCATCTCTGAACAAATTTAGATCCACAACTACTGATGGTACAGGTTCTTTTGTTTGTTTCCCATTAGTCAAGAATTCTAACTCTTTATTGTACTCCTTTTGTCGTGCATGCGCTATCCAGTACTTGGTTGCAACTTCTGTATAATTATGATTGTTTTTATTTAGCTGATTGTTTATTGTAGTTAAACAGTTGTGAGCAAACCTCAAACAGTAAGCTGTGACCCTGACAAGTTTGCTGAAATCAGAATAATGTTCATAATTAGTGATTGGTTCAACCTTTTCATTTGAAAAGATTAAATTTAATGTCAAGTTAACTTGTTCCACAGGCCATTGGTATGTATTACAGAGCCACTTAGGTCCCATGAACCAAGTTTTGTTTGACTTCAACAACTTGTAGGATAAACCTCTGGTCAGAAAGTCTGCTGGATTTTGTTTAGTTGGAACATAGTGAAAGTTTACTTGTAGTCTTTCATTAGCTTCAGCTATTTCTTTTAGCCTATTTCTTGCAAAGATATTCTTACTATTAATGCTAGCATTCCGTATCCAGGCAAGACAAATCTGACTGTCAAGCCAGATGTGGATATCAGTTATGTTCACAACATGGTAAGCATCCTTAAGCAATGAATTGGTTTTAATGGCTAACGCAGCAGCCAATAGTTCCAGTTGAGGTATGGTTCGGGTAGGTTTGAGGGGTGCAACTTTCCCTTTTGCATAAATTAGATGATTTTCTGTAGGACTTACAAGGTATGCACAGTACCCATAAGCATGTGTGCTTGCATCAGCAAACACATGAAGTCTCTGTGGCTTATCCCTAAACCCACAGCACCTTTGAATTTTAATGTTCTGCACTTTTGTTAAATCAGCAGCTAACTTCTTCCAAAATTTTTGCTATCCATTTGTTATTGGATCATCCCACCCAACATTTGTCATCCAAACTTCTTGGAGGAGAATCTTTGATTTTATTGTTGAAGGCAGGAATAGACCCATGGGGTCAAAATTTTTTGAAGCCTCTGATAATATTTGTCTTTTAATATTTACTTCCTCATCAAGTTTAAAACCTTTAGTACAGATTGAATCATGACTGATAGAAGATGCGTCCAAATAACAGTTCATACCTAAAGTTTTAACTCTGTCTGATGGATCAGTAAGACCATTATTATCCTTTAAAATCTTTTTGTTTAATTCCTCATCATTTGAAATCCACGCACTAAGTTCAAAGTTACCTTGTTGCATAATGTTTTGAGAGTGTTCATAGACCTCAGATAATTCAGATTTTGTTGTTGTTGAGCCTATTAGATTGTCTACGTAAAAATGTTCCTTGAGGAAATTCATTGTTAAAGAGTTATTAAACTGGTTCAAATGATGTCTAATTGTCATTGCTAATAGGCTAGGTGAGCAATTGGCTCCAAACAACACAACATTAAATCTATAGGTTATGAGCCCTTTATTCAAATCAAATGGATCCCTGAACCATAAGAACCTAAGTTGGTTCTTGTCATATTCATTTTTAGATTTATTCTCAAAATTGCCTTGAAATGGCACTTTGTACGGCATATTTATCTAACCTGAGGAGCCAAGTGAACACCTCTCCTCCTTTCTCTCCTTTCTCTTGGGGGATAACGCCACCTCCAAGTTTCCTTGTTGCACCTACAGCATCCCCCACCCCCCCTTTGCTTGGCAATAGTTTTGTGGTGAGACGACCAAAACTGTCTAAACAAAAGCCCAAAGACCTAAGGAACATGAAGGGAGTTGCTGTGGACATCTTCAAAAGATGATTAGACGCCTGGCTCAGAACAATCCCCGATGAACGGGACGTACATGGCTATGTGAGGTGGAGAGTACAAGAAAGCACTCGCCCCTCGACCAAGACAGGCCTAGAGGGGACACCAGCCTGACCTTCGTGTGAAGAGAGAACTACGCACGGAACCGCAACGTTGCGTATACACACACATTTTATTCGTGCATTTATCCGTGATTCACTGTCGTCAATTGAATTAACATAACCTACTAATTGTTACCACTGTACACTTAACCGTGATCGTGACATGGTGCTAGCCGTGATTTGAGGGTGTTTACATTTGGGGGTCTCCTCCCGCCATCCCACACAATGCGTCTCAGTCAATGTCTCTCAGCGCAGCCAAAGACAATATTACGGACGATACAAAGATCAGCAGAAAAATCAACGAGTGGTACAAAACTTCAAAATAAATCCAATTACCTTCCAAACAACACAGGACAATAGGAAAGTCAGAATGTGTAGTGTCCCCAAACTAAAGGCCTGACAAGAGACCTCCTCAACACTGAAGGAAATTAGCCTGGTTGTCAGTGGGCCAAGACATTTTAACCAGCTTCACCTTCATGTGAAGAGAGACCGACGCAGAGGGGGGGGGGGCACTACCATCGAGTATAGCAATTTAACTTGAAGTAGTAGCATTATTAAATATTTAAATTAAATAGATGATTCTTTCGCAATAAAAATTAGGTGGTAACCTACATCTTAACACATAGCTATCATATCTACAGCTAATTACGCAAAAGTACATTTCTCTTTCATATTGAGTTGCCAGATAGCAATATTTATTAAATTAAACCATATATTAATCATCCATTTAAATAGTGTACCACTATTTAAATGGATGATTAATATATGGTTTAATTTAATAAATATTGCTATCTGGCAACTCAATATGAAAGAGAAATGTACTTTTGCGTAATTAGCTGTAGATATGATAGCTATGTGTTAAGATGTAGGTTACCACCTAATTTTTATTGCGAAAGAATCATCTATTTAATTTAAATATTTAATAATGCTACTACTTCAAGTTAAATTGCTATACTCGATGGTAGTGCCCCCCCCCCTCTGCGTCGGTCTCTCTTCACATGAAGGTGAAGCTGGTTAAAATGTCTTGGCCCACTGACAACCAGGCTAATTTCCTTCAGTGTTGAGGAGGTCTCTTGTCAGGCCTTTAGTTTGGGGACACTACACATTCTGACTTTCCTATTGTCCTGTGTTGTTTGGAAGGTAATTGGATTTATTTTGAAGTTTTGTACCACTCGTTGATTTTTCTGCTGATCTTTGTATCGTCCGTAATATTGTCTTTGGCTGCGCTGAGAGACATTGACTGAGACGCATTGTGTGGGATGGCGGGAGGAGACCCCCAAATGTAAACACCCTCAAATCACGGCTAGCACCATGTCACGATCACGGTTAAGTGTACAGTGGTAACAATTAGTAGGTTATGTTAATTCAATTGACGACAGTGAATCACGGATAAATGCACGAATAAAATGTGTGTGTATACGCAACGTTGCGGTTCCGTGCGTAGTTCTCTCTTCACACGAAGGTCAGGCTGGTGTCCCCTCTAGGCCTGTCTTGGTCGAGGGGCGAGTGCTTTCTTGTACTCTCCACCTCACATAGCCATGTACGTCCCGTTCATCGGGGATTGTTCTGAGCCAGGCGTCTAATCATCTTTTGAAGATGTCCACAGCAACTCCCTTCATGTTCCTTAGGTCTTTGGGCTTTTGTTTAGACAGTTTTGGTCGTCTCACCACAAAACTATTGCCAAGCAAAGGGGGGGTGGGGATGCTGTAGGTGCAACAAGGAAACTTGGAGGTGGCGTTATCCCCCAAGAGAAAGGAGAGAAAGGAGGAGAGGTGTTCACTTGGCTCCTCAGGTTAGATAAATATGCCGTACAAAGTGCCATTTCAAGGCAATTTTGAGAATAAATCTAAAAATGAATATGACAAGAACCAACTTAGGTTCTTATGGTTCAGGGATCCATTTGATTTGAATAAAGGGCTCATAACCTATAGATTTAATGTTGTGTTGTTTGGAGCCAATTGCTCACCTAGCCTATTAGCAATGACAATTAGACATCATTTGAACCAGTTTAATAACTCTTTAACAATGAATTTCCTCAAGGAACATTTTTACGTAGACAATCTAATAGGCTCAACAACAACAAAATCTGAATTATCTGAGGTCTATGAACACTCTCAAAACATTATGCAACAAGGTAACTTTGAACTTAGTGCGTGGATTTCAAATGATGAGGAATTAAACAAAAAGATTTTAAAGGATAATAATGGTCTTACTGATCCATCAGACAGAGTTAAAACTTTAGGTATGAACTGTTATTTGGACGCATCTTCTATCAGTCATGATTCAATCTGTACTAAAGGTTTTAAACTTGATGAGGAAGTAAATATTAAAAGACAAATATTATCAGAGGCTTCAAAAAATTTTGACCCCATGGGTCTATTCCTGCCTTCAACAATAAAATCAAAGATTCTCCTCCAAGAAGTTTGGATGACAAATGTTGGGTGGGATGATCCAATAACAAATGGATAGCAAAAATTTTGGAAGAAGTTAGCTGCTGATTTAACAAAAGTGCAGAACATTAAAATTCAAAGGTGCTGTGGGTTTAGGGATAAGCCACAGAGACTTCATGTGTTTGCTGATGCAAGCACACATGCTTATGGGTACTGTGCATACCTTGTAAGTCCTACAGAAAATCATCTAATTTATGCAAAAGGGAAAGTTGCACCCCTCAAACCTACCCGAACCATACCTCAACTGGAACTATTGGCTGCTGCGTTAGCCATTAAAACCAATTCATTGCTTAAGGATGCTTACCATGTTGTGAACATAACTGATATCCACATCTGGCTTGACAGTCAGATTTGTCTTGCCTGGATACGGAATGCTAGCATTAATAGTAAGAATATCTTTGCAAGAAATAGGCTAAAAGAAATAGCTGAAGCTAATGAAAGACTACAAGTAAACTTTCACTATGTTCCAACTAAACAAAATCCAGCAGACTTTCTGACCAGAGGTTTATCCTACAAGTTGTTGAAGTCAAACAAAACTTGGTTCATGGGACCTAAGTGGCTCTGTAATACATACCAATGGCCTGTGGAACAAGTTAACTTGACATTAAATTTAATCTTTTCAAATGAAAAGGTTGAACCAATCACTAATTATGAACATTATTCTGATTTCAGCAAACTTGTCAGGGTCACAGCTTACTGTTTGAGGTTTGCTCACAACTGTTTAACTACAATAAACAATCAGCTAAATAAAAACAATCATAATTATACAGAAGTTGCAACCAAGTACTGGATAGCGCATGCACGACAAAAGGAGTACAATAAAGAGTTAGAATTCTTGACTAATGGGAAACAAACAAAAGAACCTGTACCATCAGTAGTTGTGGATCTAAATTTGTTCAGAGATGAGGAATGCCATCTAAAGTGTAAAGGGAGATTAGACAAATCAAAACTGTCTTACAAAAGCAAACAACCAATCCTTTTACCTAGATTTAGCTATTTGACAACATTAATCATCAGGCAAACACACACAATGATGTACATCATATGGGGTACCACAGACACTAACTACATTAAGAAAAACTTATTGGATACCCAAGGGAAGGATCACTGTTAAAACAGTCCTGAGTGAGTGTATCACATGTAGGCGTATTCATGCTAGGCCCTATAGGATACCAAATCCTCCTGCTTTGCCAGAGGAGAGAGTTACTCTCAACAGACCCTTTGAGACTGTAGGCATTGACTATACAGGAGCATTGACTGTGGGGTTGGTTGACACTGAACAAAAAATGTACATTGTACTGTTTACATGTGCTGCCTCACGAGCTGTTTATCTGGATGTTGTGGAGGACCTTACAGCAGAGTCTTTTGTTGCTGTCTTTAAGAGATTCTGTGCACGATATTTAGTACCCAAGACAGTATGGACTGACAATGCTACATATTTCAAGGCTGGTGAACAAGTCATCCACGATTTGTTAAGCAATGAATTCACACAATTATATATACAAAATTCAAACATAAAGTGGAAGTATATTCCGGTTGCCTCTCCTTGGTATGGTTCTATCTGGGAGAGGAATATACAAGCAGTAAAGAACTGCTTGAAGAAAGCAAATGGTAAAAAACAGATACACTTGTTTGAGTTGCTCACTCTCCTGGCTGAGATTGAGAACATCATTAACAATAGACCACTCACTTATGTAAGTGACAACATTAATGACCCCGGAACCATTAACTCCAAATCATTTGATTCGGGGAGAACAAGTTAGTCTCCTGCCGTACTACTATATAGACTCTTCAGAAGACCCAAACTGGACTCAACGACATGATGAGCTCCAGACTAAGTTACAACATTTAACTAGAGTTAAAGCTCATTTCATTAAACAGCGGAAAATTGAGTACTTGATGGGTCTAAGGGAGAGACATAACCAAATGACTAAGAAGGATTGGTCTGACACAATTAAGGTAGGGGACCTTGTTCTCATACATGACAGTACTCCAAGACAATACTGGCCTCTGGCTAGAGTTTTAGAACTCAGACCAGGGGCAGACGGGGTAACAAGAGTGGTCAAATTAAGGACTTCAACGGGTGACACAACAAGAGACATTTCTCTTTTGTACCCCTTAGAGCCTGGACCCAAAACAATGGACTTTGGAGAACCTTCTCCACCGCCAGTAACAACTGGAGACACTGAACTTCCAGTAACTATTCCTTTGACAGTAGGAGTGGTAACGCATCCTACTACAACATTGACAGACACATGACCTCAGCGACAAACAGCATTAAAGGCGCGACTAGTTTTACAACAAAAAATAGATGCTGGGGAATTGTAATTTATCTTCTAACTTTCACTTTTCCTTTTCTTATGGTAAAGACCATAGACAGTTTCATCTTATGGATGTATATTTTCTCTTCTAATTAAATGCTACATCTTCTCCATGAGATGGTGAGGATAGTCACTGTTAATCAGATTAACAGGCATTTACAGTCAAATAGTTAGCTAGTCTATACTCAGACATAAAAATTGGTGACATTGACACCAAAATTTTTATCTCCCGGGGCCCCCAGTATATGGAAAACTGATGTGTGGGTAGTTGGGATGTAACGAAAATGGTTCACTGAGTAGGTAGGTAGTTAATCGAACAATTATTAAATTCCTTTTATGTCAATAACTGGGTGGATGAAACCAATTGGTTGCTCACCAGAGTTATTCTCCACACTAGTATTTATATACTGTGTGACAAGAGCGTGCTCGGTAATAGATATACATTACCGATCAACCAACCAAAAAACCAAGAGGTCGCTGGTGGAAAAAGCCCAGCGAAAAGGTGGACAAGGGGGAACGAAAACGAGGAACGGGGTTACAAGACGGAACGAGGGAAGGGGGAAGAACAAACAACGGAAAAAAGATCCCCACCAGCAAGTACGCTCTCAACAATTAAACAAAAGGGGAAAAGGGTCTCTAATAACTAGTAGTAAGTGACTAATTGTGTTTTTAACCCAGTTAGAAGTAAACGCAGTAAATTAAGCTGGGTCAGACAAATTAGGCCTACATTGTGGCCTAAGACCTAGCATCAACTCATAGCGTAACAAAGGTGAAGGTAGATTGCCCTAACCTAATTTGGTGAGGAATCCTACTGTGGACCTCAATTTATCTGCCCGCTCTGGACCATTTCCGGAATCTCTAGGCTGACCCCTACAAGGCTAGACTTAATCTACTCTATAGTTAGACTGTGGATATAAGGGGTGGGTTAATTGTGGACCAATTGATACAGAGCATTTTTCACATAAGGTTTAAAATGAATGGTGAAGTAATTGAGGAAGTACAAGAGTTTAAGTAATTGGGTCAAACTATTACCAGCTCCTTGAGTGATGACTCGGATATAAGAAAACAGTCTCGAAGCCTGTATGCTAAAGCGAATATGACCATAAGGAGCTTTCGTTTCTGTACAAGTGAAGCTAAAGACACACTCTTTCGTACTTTCTGCAGTAATATATACGGTCTGCAGCTCTGTGTGAATTATAAAAAAGGTTCTGGCAGTACCCTAAATTTGCTGTACAACAGTTCTTTTAGACTCTTACATAAATTACCCCCGAGATGCTCAGCTTCGCAAATGTTTGCTACCCGCAATGTCCCGAGCTTCCCGGAGGTAACAAGACGTGCTCAACACATTCTAATGCAAAGAATTAAAAAATCAACCAACCCGATCATCCAAGCTATCCATGAGTCCTGCCATTTATCCTCTAAGGCCTAAGCTATGGACTTCTTGGTACGAAAACGTCTGTCTGTCTGTAGCTCCACTTAACTTCGACAGTGCAGTATTATTTCTAATCAATTGTATATATTTCTACCCTTAGTGTATGAACTGTCATTGTATTAATAATATTTGCCATATGGACTATAGTCTGGCAATAAACCTTTTCATTTTCATTTTCATATAGCAAAATTGGGGTAGAGTTACCAGATGCTCTTATTACGAAATGTATTTAAATCAATATATTTAATTTAAATACTCTTAACACGTGTACATATATATGTAATAATAACAATAAGTCAATATTTAAATTTAACACATTGTGGTTTGTCAAGACCATAGTTCTGGTACGTTCTACGGTCACAATGACTGAAAGGACAGTGAAGCATGCTGATAATGACATGAAATCATCATAAGATCTAATACTTTTTGTCTAAGTATATGCAATTTGCAAACTCCTCTAAAGTGTATAATTATAATCAGTCGTGTGGTGGAATAAATCTTCAAACTACTTTTGCCGTGTATATATATATATATATATATATATATATATATATATAATCTTGTTTCATGATTATGCAAAGAAACTAGGCTGTGGCGGGGTTATCTAGCTATGTTGCTCGACATAATACTTAAATACTATTTAAATTCGGTTGTGATGTCCGTTACAATAAGGAAAACAATAAGAGAGAACTTTATAAATTTTAGACAATGAGGAAACCTGTAAACTGTGGAGAGACTTGCTTGGTACTATATACGATGCAGGCAGGAAGGAGGGGCCAATCGCGAATCTCCGAAACTATTGAAATTACACCTTTTGAAAAGGCTAGATGAAGAGGACAGTGATGGGAGAAACAGTTCAGGCACTTCCTGCCTTCTGCTGGAATGCACATACAAACTCCTTATATATATATATATATATATATATATATATTATTTATTTATTTATTTAAATTCGACTCTTGTAAATATGCATAGCGGGTTATTATGAGTCAGAAGTTATAATGAGATCGATGTACAGTTCCCTCGAATGATCTGTTAAATAATTTTAAATTAAATATTAGGGCTCGCTTACGCCATTGCAGAATCGAATATCGCGTGATGATACAACTTTCAGTTTTACGTTTTTAATACAAGTGAAAAGCGTATGGTGCGTTCTATGAGTACATTATTATGATTGAAAGTATTTTTGTGGCCATTTGTACAGAAAATGATGTTTTTATACGAGATCTGATATCATAAAGTATTAAATTATAAGATTTTAAACGTTGTATAACGGTAGGCTTCAGTTCTGTAAAGACATGATTGGTACAGCTAATGACAAAAACAATAAGCATGAACATTCTGTGTGATTGATGTAAACAGTGGCCTGACTGGTGTGAAAACAAATACGTTTATTATGAGAATTATGAGGAATTGTGAACAGCCGTTAAATTAGAGAAATGATAATTAAAGTAATGTGAATAGTCCTAACTATAACTACAAGTAGAAAGGTTCTTAATGAAAAATCTCTCAACTTTCAGTACCTATTTCCCGCTGCATCTATTTAAAAATGACAACCCACGCAAATTCGACATCCCGTTTTCTTTAATTGCATCTAGTAAGAAATTTTTTTACCCGAACCTACTTATTTGGATGTTATATATATAATATATATATATATATCACTAGAATCACAAAATAACACGTGACCTTATTAATAAGCAAACAACCACAAGGACTTTGTGTTTCCTTTTCCTTGTGGTTGTTTGCTTATATATATATTATATATATATATATATATATATATATATAATAATAATAATAATAATAGCAAGATTAGTATCAACTAATAGTCTTTAGAAGAAAGTTAAACTTAACAAATAACCTGAAAACAATTACTGAGAGAAATATATAGCAAGATTGGGGGTGTAGTTGCCAGATGCTTTATTACGAAGGGAATTGAAATCAATATATTTAATTTAAATACTCTTAACACGTGTACATATATATATGTAATAATAACAATAAATCAATATTAGTAATAATATTTAAGTGGATGTCTAGAGGAGGAAAACAACTTTGGTGATTTAGTTTAAAGCATCGTTACGCAACTTGATGTTCTTTTTAACACATGTAATTTTATAACGAAATTTGATGAACGGTAAAATTATTAGTTCATATACCAGAAGATAGCATGTGAAAGTGAATGTAATGGTATATAGCGATGTAAATAACAGAAAACTACATATTTAAAAGTAAATAAACAAATATGCGTGTACTATATGTATATATTGTATTTGAAGGTCATCTCGTTTGAAAATAAGCCAGTTTCCCTTAAAAAAGAGAGAAATTAATTTATTTAAATTAAAATGATAAATATTCATTTTATTTTTCATAATGCAGATCTTAAACAAAGAACGTGTATTCGGTTTAAAATATGATCACTCTGATTTTCATTTATGTATTGTTCGCAATTTGTTAAATTGGATGTGTTGATGCGCAATGTGGTTAGGCTTATTAAAACCTTTCAGATATTCGTTTCCATTTCTACTGTCTGGCGGAATTTGCCTGAACAGGAAGTACTCAAATGTATGTATGTTTTTGTATGTTTGTTCTTGTTTGTCTCATGAAAGGACTTTTTCAAGAAGGAATGCGAGGCTCAATCCTTTCTTAAATTTTTTTGAAGGAAGGTGAAGACGAATCATTTTTAAAATTTAATTTTTAAAATTTAATTTTTTAAATTTATTTTTTAAATTTATTTTTAAATTTATTTTTTATTCCCCCCCTTCCCCCCCTTTTTTTCCCCTTTTTTTCCCCCTTTTTTCTCCTTTTTTTTTTTTTTTTGAAGGACCATGAAGGACACCTCATAAAGGAGGGACCGCCATGAAGGACGGTGGAGGACCTCCATGAAGGACGGTGAGGGGGGGAAATTTTCAAATTGATCCAATGCTGTCTCACATTTTAACACTATACTACTTATGTCCATTAAATGTTTTTTCATTTTTCTTTGGGTTTTGTTTATTTGAATTTTTAAATGAATCACAAAGACAAGAGACATGATTTAAACTTCCACAATTAACACATTTGAATCTTATTTTTGTTTTGCAGTCTTTGTTAGTATGTCCTGCAGCTGTGCATTTAGTACAAAGGTTTAACTGAGAACATCTATTTATCCCGGATTCTAAGTCTACATATTTAGTACACCGTGTGCTATTGTGATCATCAGCCGAACAAAATTTACACTTACGTACAAATTCTGTCGTAACATTAAAATTTTGTAGTGTAGGAGTTAGACCTATCACTTTTTGTTCTGATTTGTCTTTTTGTTGTTGTTGCGGTTGTGGCTTTGGTTTTGTTTGAATTTTCTTTGTTTGGTTTATTTGTGAATCAATCTTTGTTTGGTTTATTTGTGAATCAATCTTTGAAGATTTGTACATTGACAAAACATTTGGAAATTCATTCCTTATTTCACCAAGGGTAGGGTATGTAAACAATCAAATATTATGGCTTGGATAAACCATGCTGATTTCTCTAGATCTATGTCATTATTTTGTAGATGACCTAACATGCATTCAATTTCACAATAGAAATTGTACAGATCCTGATGGTTATCCTTGGCTGGTTTTATATTTTTTAGTTTTATTGCTAAATCATTTACTATTTCTTTTCTATTTAGGAAGTTTCTTTCTAGTAATTTGAGAGCTATTTTATATGAACTGCCTATTGCCGGTAAGGCATCAACCAGTTTTAGGGCTGATCCCTTTAAATAATTAAGCAGATAACTGAATTTGTCAACATCAGATATATAATCTTTGTTGCCAATTAAACTATCAAATTTTTCCAGAAAAGACTGAAATTTTGTTCGATCACCCTCAAATATTGGTACTTGTAATGTTGGTAACTTGGGTTTTAGTTGTTTATTGTCATCATTAGAAATGGATACATTTCTGAAGGCCTCAATCAAACTTTGATTTGTAGCCTCTAAATTATTTGGTAGATTATCTAAAGCAGCATATAATTCATTTATGTGAGAATCTATTTCAAAAATATTCTGTTCTTGTTCACACAAAAGTGCTGTATATATCTCTTCACCAACATTTAACCCATCAGTTTCTGTAACAATTTCCTCGTCTATAATTATTATTTCCTGTTTAATTCTATTTAAACCACCCAAAATAGTATCATAATCCCTTTTATTTGGATTTTCTTTGCTATTAAAGGTAGTTAAAAGCCTGGTAATGACTCCCTTCCTTGCTGATCTCTTCCTTTTTAATGATTTAATCTTTGCCTCAATTGCTTCACATTCAGCCATATTTTGTTTATTTTATTTTTCCAAAAATAAGTCCCCCAAAATCCTAAAACCCTTTCAACTCTATAAATAAGCTTTATTTTATATTATGTATACAATAGTTAAGCTTTATTTTGGTTAAATAGGCTAGGCTTCTGATTACCCTTATTCTAGAATTTTACCACATTTATGACCAAATGATAAGTTTGAAGCATTTGAATTATTTCTTATTTTTATTTTTAGTTAGGGCTTCGTAATTTATTATTATTTATATGTAGTAAATATTTGAAAAAGCCAAACATGGAATAAATTCTGTTCAGATGTCAAAATGTTTGATAAGGCGTAATTTTATTATTTTTTGTTTGTTTTAATTTATTCAAGGTTAAGGTTTTCACAGCAAATAACCCTTCCCCGCACGGGCCACCATTATAGATATGGAAAAAATAGGTCCTGCTCCAACCAGAGTAGCTTAAACACAACCTAGGCTACGTTGGAGATGGAAGACCTAGGCCAAAGATGAACCAGCCTAACTATTTGTCCATAAACAGGACTTCCATACTCTTTTGTTAAACAATTACAGCTGAAATGTCAGCTTATTTAACCTAAATTTAATAACCGAAGGGAAATTTATGAACTTCTTACCTTGAAGTTTTTATAATATGTTTTTTATTTCTTGACACCAATAATAAACATTTTTATTCCGGCTTCTTTCGTCTCTCCTCTTATGCTTCTCTTATATGTTTATTCAGCTTATGCTTATTCAGCTTATCCCGCTCTTTTTCTTCTTCTTCCCATAACCGTGTTGCTATTTCTAGCTATGGGATCTTTTTTTCTTTTCATCCCATATTTGTTTCTTCATTGGTGTCTTTTTAATTTTTCTCAGCAAGAGTTCATGTTCTCCTTCTGAGTTATTTTTTATTATTATTTATTTTAATGTTAATATGGCTTATCCAAGATTAGGTGGGTCTTCCATTTCGGTACTCCCAAATTTTCCACATTATAATGCATTTTTTATGTAAGAAACATTAAAAAACGTCCGGTTCCCTGGAGATTACAGCGCTCCCCCAGACTCCCGAGCTGGAAAGTTATTGGGAGACGCCTTGCTGCGCTCGGTAGGTTTTCCCACAATAACTCGCTTCGCTCGACGTAGATCCGCGCCTGCGTATAGAATTTAAAAGTCTGTTTACTCCCCTGTCATTCACATATGATGCAAAATAAAAATGTAATTTGGGTACAACAGTTATCACAGAAAAATGTTCAAACAATTACAGATGTCTTGTCAATTAAAAGAACTATCAGAATAAGATGATCATGAAGATAAAAATAGTGATATGGCTGCACCAGTACTAAGGGCACCTACAAAAACCATTACAACTACAAATTTGGAAGTATAATGTATACGGACAAAGACTCAAAACAGAATTTAAATAAAATAAAATAACTATAAAAAAAACTATATAGGGTTATGGTTTATTGCCGTCACTCTCATCCATTGGAAATTTCATGTCGGTGGAGAGTTGAACAACAAAAACCCTACGTTTTTTCGTTAAAAAGTTGTTTGTGGAGGTCTTCGAAAGCCCTCGTTAAGGAGTGTTTTTTTGGTTAATGTTTAATTTATATACTTTCGGTATTTAGCGATGTAAAGAAAGCAAATTACCATACCTTATTTCGTTGGGCCTCGCTTCTGGATGTAGGGCGTGCGGCTCTCTTTCGATGTCAGCGATGGAGTTACGTAACGAGTTTATTTAGTTTAATTAATATAGGCATTCACTACACCTAAATACCTGAAGGAATAGGCCTATCCTTTTGAGTTATTAGGTTTATATTACTTGGTATTCACTCAGAACTTATAGGAAGATTAATTACGTCTCCCTTGCCTAAAGCTTCGCTTGGAACCCTCTCAGAATTGAGCAGCTAATATAAATTTCTTTGTCTTCAATTTCGCTGACTTTACAAAGTCCCCAGACGTTTAATTTTTGTGTTTTCATTATTTCTTCTCTCGAAGTAATTTTCATGCGTCAGCGTTGGAAAACTTTGATACGAAATAATACGTTTTTCTTGTTGTTATGTGGGCTCAATTGGGTTCTATGTACGACAATTATTTTGATTCCCAATAGGCTATGTCGCCAATCCTGAGGCACTTTTTTAGTTATTTAATTCAATAAATTAATAATTTGTATTTAATTAAGAAATAAAGGTACTATATACGATACCATGTTGTAGGCGTGTATAGTTTTTCCATATACTGGAGGGAGGGCCGGAGAAAAATTTGTGTTATACATTATATTTTTTGATAAACAGTGTGTTTCAAACAATGTGAAATGAGTTAAAAAGAATGAAGTAGGAACATAGAAAGAGAGAGGTTACTCAAGACCTATTTAAATATAAAAGTTCAAGAGGCCAACTTCTCAAGTTTAGTTAAAGTTATGTCAATCAATTTGACTCCCTTAGGTATAAGAAATTAATTAAATTAAAGTAAAATTATTAAGCATTTTAACTTTGCTCATTATTTGTGTAAGTTTTATAAGTCACCAGTTTATAAATGCTGGTTTACTAATGTTGCTTTGGAGTTTTGTCATGTTTTGTTAACTATTTATATTTTAAAGGGATTTCTACGTTGGTGAATTAATTGAAATGTACTTTTATGTTGTGTTGTTTGGTTAAATGAGCTTGTATTATATTCAAACCTCCTACCTCCTACCTCCTACCCTCCAGGTAGATCTGGAGGGCTTGGGGTTTGAATCTGAGGTGACGTGTGTGTGTGTGTGTGTGTGTGTGTTTGTATATAGTCTAAAAGTCACTAAAGGGAAAAGTCACTAAAAGAAAGCTGAATGACAACACAAAAAGATAAACAGTGGAACGCGGTCTGTTCGTTGATTTGGGCTGAACTAACAGCATGTATTTTTATATCGAGCTAAAGAGTTGGTGCTAAGTTTAATTTGGTGATGTTTCTAAAGTACTAATTTAAGCAGGAAGTTGTCTAGTTATTATATCAGTTAGGGGTAATGTCTATAACTTCTAACTTAGTTAGGCTAGCTAATTTATTAGGTTGTTTGTGGGACGCCGGCATCTACAGTATGTACTGTATGGTAGACCCTAAAAGAGATCTAAATCAAAGCATCTGTACGTACCTTTATTGTCTATTTAATAACCTAATACCCAATGGGGTTTAATACCCCCCACGTTATTACATTTGGCGACGAGGATGGGATTTGGTTTATTTGGTTTTTGGAAAATTAGATGTAGCCTTGCCTAGTGTGGGTCGTTTGATTTGGTTGGCTTGTGTTGGTAAGCTACCGTACTATAGCTTAGGTCCCGCCGGCCTAACTCTAATACTAATTCCTACTCAGCCCTAATTCAGCCCTAACGGGGGGGGGGAGTAACTAGATCAAATTTAAACCCTACCATATAAGCCCCTTCGAAGACTCTGGGGAGGACTTCGAAGCTTATGCCACTAGGGTGAGGTTGTTTTTCGAGGCAAATTTCATTCCTGATGCTAAGAAAGTACCTACCCTCCTAACTATAATAGGCCCTAAAACGTTTTGCTTAGTTATGGACCTAGTTGCTCCTAAAGCACCGGAAACTTGCACCTATAGTGAATTGGTACAGACCCTAACCAATCACTACAAACCCCGAGTAGTTCTCATCTATGAACGTTTCAAATTTTATTCAAGGCATCAGATTGCGAATGAAAGCATTGCAGAGTTTGTTGCAGGTATAAAAGCCTATAGCTGTACTTGTAAATTTGGAGACAAATTAGACGAAATGCTTTGCAATGGGTCTCAAAGAGGAGTCTACCCAGAGAGCCCTATTGGCTATACAGGACCTAACTTTTAGTCAGGCTGTAGAAATAGCTGCGGCTAGGGAAGCAGCTGCTAAAGATGTTAGAGCTTTTGGCAGTCACAGTAGTAAGGCCCAACACGTAAATTGATTTAAATTTTCTCGGCCTGGCAGACCTAATGAGCCTACTAGACAAACAAATAAAAGGTATGCGGGAAACACGACTAAACCTACTAATTCGAACGCTAAACAGGAGGAAAATCCTTCCAAGCCATGTACTGGGTGTGGAAAACACCATTGGAAGAAGGACTATCCTTTTAAAGAAGCAGTTTGCCGAAACTGTAGTAAAATAGGCCACATAGCTAAAATTTGTTTTTCAGAGAAAACAAGGGGTGAAATTTCTAATTATAACATTTCTAGTGGTAATCCTCCAAATGGAAACACTTTGAACACTGGAGTGTAGTACCTATTTTATGAGCAGCAAAGTGGTGATAATATAGGTCCATATATTGTAAATGTAGGCCTAAATGGAATTACAGTTCCTCTAGAACTAGATACAGGTGCTGCCCGAACTGTCATTTCTAAAACAGTTTTCGACAAAACTTTCATAACTACACCTAAACTACACGCATCTAAAACAATACTAAAAAAATATGGGGACATATAAATACCTATTTGTGGAGAAGCATCCATCATAGTTTGACAAAAGTTTGCTAAAGGGTCGGGAAGATATGCATACACTCGCATATCCATCTGACATTGACTCATTGTTAATGGAGTTTTCTTCTCTTTCTGGGCCTAAAGTAGGCAAACTGAAAGGCCATCAAGTCTGTATAGAGGTAGACCCAAATGTAACTCCAAAATTTTGTAAGGCTCCTTCAATTGCACATGCACTGCGGGAGAAGGTAGATTTAGAAATTGATAGGCTGTTCAAAGATAAAATTATTGAACCAGTCACACACGCTAAGTGGGCTGCCCAGATAGTTCCTGTACTAAAACCTGACAAGTCAGTGCGGTTATGTCTACTTTGTTTTCTAGATGATGTCCTCATTTCAGGTTCACCAAAAAATAACACCTAACTAGATTAACCACAGTTCTAAAAAGACTCCGGGATGCCGGACTTAAGCTAAAGAAAGAAAAGTGTCCTTGGGTCACTAATGAGGTTTCATATTTGGGGTTCCGTATAGATGCCTCAGGGATTCATCCAACGGTGGATAAACTAAAAGCAATAAAAAATGCACCACCTCCACAAAACATCACACAGTTGCAAGCTTATACAGGTTTCCTAAATTTGTATAGGAAATTTTTGTCTAATGCACTGACTTTCCTTGAAACCCTAAATAAGTTATTACGATCTGGGGAACACTGGAGATGGGAGAAAACCCAGAAGGAAGCATTTGAGGTTTCCAAGAACGTACTACTAAAGTCCACTCTCCTAGTGCATTATGATCCTAAACTTCCTCTCGTAGTTTCAGCAGATAGCAGTTCTTATGGAATTGGGGCAGTGTTATCTCACCACATTGATGGTGTAGATAAGCCTATCTGTTTTGCTTCAAAAACACTAACTGAGACTGAAAAGCGATATGCACAACTTGAACGTGAAGCCTTACCGTTAGTATTTGCAGTAAAAATATTTCATTTCTATCTATGGGGTCATGAATTCAAACTAATTACTGGCCATAAGCCTCTTTTAGGTTTATTTTCACCTAATACAAATATTCCAGTTATGGCCTCAGGTAGGATTCAACGATGGGCACTGATTCTACAAGCCTATAAATTTGACGTAGTACATCGATCAGGCAAACCTCTAAATACGGCTGATGCTCTAAGTAGGTTGCCTTCAGAAAATCCAAATGAATGCGTACCTATACCTCCAGAATGGGTTCACTTGGTGGAGTTTTTGGAATCCACTCTAGTACCGTAACTGAAGTACAGATAGAGCAGTGGACAAAATCAGACCCTATTATGTCTAGGGTCATCCATTACTGTTCAGTTGGTTGGCCTACTAAGGTTGAGAGTGAATTACAGCCTTTTTATTAGCGTCAGTCTGGACTCTCAATCCAAAATGACTGTCTCTTATGGGGCCACAGAGTGATAATTCCGAATGAAGGCAGGTCGAATTTAGTGAAGGAACTTCATGCTGAACACAAGGGTGCAACAAAAATGAAAGAGCTGGCGAGAGCTTATTTCTGGTGGCCCGGTTTAGATGGAGAACTCGAATCAATGGTTCGTTCCTGTCGAAGCTGCCTAGAGAACAGAGATCTCCCAAAGAAAAGTCCACTTCATCCGTGGGAATGGCCTACTATACCTTGGCATCGGATCCATGTTGACTATACAGATCCTATAAATAATATCTATTTCATAGTCATTGTGGACGCCTACTCTAAATGGGTGAACATTTTTCCAACCACTTCTACGACTTCGGGTGTTACTATTCGCTTACTCCGTTCGTGTTTCGCTCGATGGGGTTTACCCGTACGTAGTTCTGGTTTCCGATAATGGTACTTGTTCTACCAGTGAGGAATTTCGTTCTTTTGTCCACCTAAATGGCATTAGACATGTCCGGTCTAGTATTTTTCAGCCGTCTACTAACGGTCTCGCGGAAAACATGGTCCGTACTTTCAAGTCGGCCTTGCGTCATTCTCATGGGGAGGAAATGAAAGTGGTGTTGGATAATATTTTTTTAAATATCGACAAACACCTCACATAACGGCGGGGGTCTCCTTCTAAACTCATGATTGGCTGGGGAATTCGTTCAGTTTTCGATTTGTTACGTCCAAACGAAACGTTACAACAACGAGTTTTACGCCATCAGGAAAAACAGAAGTTGTACCATGACACTAAAAAAAGGAGAGTTATAGAAGCGCAACCTAATGATCCAGTTATGATTCGCAACTATGAGGCTGGACCAAAATGGGTTCCTGCAACGGTGCAGGAGAGAACGGGCCCTGTTTCCTTCAAGTGCGAACTAGAAGATGGTCATTCTATTAAACGCCATCAGGACCAGATATGGGAACGTGAATTGCAGGATAACCAGAGTCTTCCGGAAGAGAGACCCGATCCTCTGGAAAATGGCTCAATTCGCCTGCCTATGCAGGGTGCACCTATTCCTATTACATCAACCCCGCTCCGCAGGTCGTCTAGGGCCTCTCACCTTCCTGACAGACTAAACTTGTAGGAGAAGAGTGAGGTGCCGTGTGAGCATATATATATATATAGTCTAAACGTCACTAAAGGGAAAAGTCACTATGAGAAAGCTGAATTGCAACACAAAAAGATAAACAGCGGAACTCGGTCTGTGCGTTGATTTGAGCTGAACTAACAGCATGTATTTTTATATTGAGCTAAATCGTTGGTGCTAAGTTTAATTTGGTGATGTTTCTAAAGTACTAATTTAAGCAGGAAGTTGTCTAATTATTATATTAGTTAGGGGTAATGTCTATAGCTTCTAACTTAGTAAGGCTAGCTAATTTATTAGGTTGTTTGTGGGACGCTGGCATCTATGATAGACCCTAAAAAATATCTAAATCAAAGCACCTGTAAGTACCTTTATTGTCTATTCAATAACCTAATACCTAACGGGGTCTAATATCTCAGTTATTACAGAATACTTTACTGTTTTTGTGTTGGGTGGTCTCTGGCCAAGGGAGGACATAAGACCCTTGTAATAGTTTGGTATCTGGCCAAAGTAGGCCATAAGACCCTTGGTAGAGTAGTTTGGGCTATCTCCAAAGTAGGCCATAAGACCCTTGGCAGAGTAGTTTGGGCTATGGCCAAAGTAGGCTATAACACCTTTGTAATAGTAGTTTGGCCCATGACCAAGGTAGGCCATAAGACCCTTAGTAGAGTAGTTTGGCCCATGGCCAAAGTAGGTTATAAGACCCTTGGTAAAGTAGTTTGGACCATGGCCAAGGTAGGCCATAAGACCCTTGGTAGAGTAGTTTGGGCTATGCCCAAAGTGGGCTATAAAACCCTTTGTTGGTTAGAAATCTTATGAATAATCTCTCTCCAGATTTGAAGTATGTGCCACTGTCTAACCATATAATTTTTGGCACAAAATTACGTGCACAGAACCAGAACGCAGCAATAAAAGCCTTTACTCCCTGATCCCTTATTATGTTCAGACAGGTTATGTGTGTTTGTGGTACGTGTAAAGAGTACGATGTGTATATATATTTTTTGTATTCCTCTGAATCCAGTTGGTCTTCAAAACTTGGATTCACCACTCCAGTGAAGTCAATACCCTAGTTATGATCGAGTAAATGTTACACGTTCAGACGTCCTACAGGTAGGTCTGGAAGGTTTGAGGTTTTGAAGGAATCCAATCTGTTTGCAAGGAATGCATGTGTCTAAAAGTATGTTTACTTTATGTGGTGTATTTTATGGTGTGTCTGTTGATGAAATCTGTAGAGTGATTCTTCCTTAAAAGAAGAATTGGATGCTTGGAGTTGTATGTATATATTTACAATATATGTGTAAATGTATATTTTTTTGTAGGGTTTTATTTTTGAGGTTTTTGTTAGGTTAACCAATTTGGCTGAGCAAAAATCCTCAAATGTTGCATTTGTGACCCTTATATCAAGCCTTGTCTGTTTATGCCTATACAGGGTGTTTCATAACATTTGGGACGCACTTTCAGGATGGATTCAGGACCTGAAAACAATGAAAAAAGTTTATATAAACATATGCCTGAAATCGCTTTGTTTCCAAGTTACAGCCCGTTACATGTTCCAGCAATTATCCGCCTTAGCTTTAAAGGAAGTACTCAAAATTACCGTTTTGCGCTTGAATACACGCCTGAACATGCCTCATCATCAGTGGCGGATCTACTATGAAACTAATGAAGCTTAAGCTTCAGGGCCCCTAATCCAGGAGGGGCCCTGAAGCAACTTTTTTTTTAATGAGTGAATTTTTCAACAAAATCGATGGAGTTTTTTTAAGTGTTTGTTATTAAAATAAGGCTATTTTAGTGATAGAATCATAAGCCAATGGGTTGAAGTACTTAATATTGACCTTAGAATATGCTCTAATACCCATTTCATATGGCCTCAAAATGTCCCTGTAATTGGTCAAATTTCAAAATTTTCTCGGGGCTTACACCACCCCACCACCCCGTTCTCCGCCATTTTGGCCTCGAGGTCCTTGCAAGGGCAGCAAGGCCCTTTGAACCTTGTTGGATGTTGCCCTATTGTTGCTGGTTGCGAAGGGGCCCCCATAACAGTTCAAGCTTCAGGGTCCGCCACTGCTCATCATAGACTGCCTGACTCGTTCAAACATTCCAGGTATTGCTCGGATTTTCTGGCATCCTTGTTCTACACGTTGGCGAAACATTTCAACGTTGTCAGTGGGTGTCACGTAAACGATGGATTTCAGATGACCCCACAGGTAAAAATCGAGTGGATTCAGGTCCGGGGAGCGAGTAGGCCACGCAATGGGTCCTCCACGGCCTTTCATTTATCAGGGAAATGGTCATCCAAATAGTCTCTGGTTACTCGACTAAAATGAGGCGGAGTGCCGTCTTGCATAAACCACATACGACGTCGGACACCAAGAGGAACTTCATTCCTTAAAAAATTGGAATAGAATTCTCCTGTTAATCTTCCAGGCAAAAGAAAAGGACCGATTGACTTGTCGGCAATAAGTCCTGCCCATACATTGATACTAAATTGTTGTTGATGCGGATTCTCTTCGGCCCAGTGGTGAGTGTTGTGAAAACTGATCACGCCATTTATTGTGAAGGCAGCTTCATCAGAAAACAACACGGAGGATAGAAAAAGAGGATCGCGAGCACACTGTTGAAGGAACCAAGTACAAAATGCCTCTCGTAGTGGGAAATCAGCTTCAGTAAGGCCTTGTACTCTCTGAATGTGACATGGGTAAAGCTGTTGTTCCCGTAAAATTCTCAACACAGTTGTGTATCTTACACCCTCTGCTACTGCTATCCTTCGGGTGCTGACATCAGGATGTTCCTCTACGCGATTCAGGACCCGCTCCTCCAACTCGACAGTTCTGGCGCTGATTGGTCTACCACAGTAGTATAGCCGCAAAAGGGGAGAGTGCAGGAATGTTGCAATTTATTACGTAATGTTGCAATGCCGCAAAGGGGGTGGGGTTGTTGCAAAGGAGGGTGTTGCAAAAAAAATCCCCCCAAAGGGTACCGGCCTTTGTTGCCAACCCCAAAATGGGGTTGCAAGGAGCATGCAACTTGGAGGCGGAGTTCTCCCCCAAGCTATTCCCCCCAAAGGGCCAGAAAGGAGAGAAAGGAGGAGAGGTGTTCACCTGGCAGGAGCCAAGTGCATATTAAGACCAGCCGAGTAGGCGTTGTCTTATAGGCTCCTAATCAGCCAGTTGGCTGAGCCAAGGGGGGGAGGGTACACCTGAAGGAGAGCGAGAGAGAGTAGTTGCCTTTGATTGCAAGGCATGCAACTTGGAGGCGGAGTTCTCCCTCAAGCTATTTTCGTTTACCTAACCTAAGAGGCCTCTAAGGGGTTTTCCCAAAGGGCCAGAAAGAGATAGGACCAGAGTTCCTTGCTCGGCTGGGAGCCGAGCTTGTAATGACTCCGTCATCAGCTTCTCACTCTTTTATAGACCTCTATTCTGGCTGAGTTGCCAGACAGCGTCATGTATTCAGTTGCTGATTTGCCAGATAGCGCCATGTATTCAGTTGCCAGATAGCAAAAACCATATAAAATACCACAATATATTTATATAGTTAATCAATTGAAAGATTCATTTAAACACACGCTCCAATAAATCACTTAATTCCTATTTAAATACCGAAAAACGAAAGGAGAAGAAACATTGCGAAGAAAATTGCAAAAAAACGAAATCTAAAGAAACGAAAAAAGTTGAAATTAGCCAAAACACAATTTGCAAAAAAAAACGAAATCTAAAGAAACGAAGAAAGTTGAAATTAACCAAAACACACGCTCGACCCCAATCCCCCATCTGTGTTATATATATACTATATAAATATATATATATATATATATATATATATATATATATATATATATATATATATAAATTGAATTTCGCCGAATTAAAACCAAAAAGCACGCTCGTACATTCCCCCCAATCCCCTGCGAAGAAAATTGAAAAAAACGAAATCTAAAAAAACGAAGAAAGTTGAAATTAACTAAAACACACGCTCGACCCAATCCCCCTCTGTGTTTATTTATATAATATAATTATATATATATTATATATATATATATATATATATATATATACACATTCAACTGCAAAAACACGCAGTATAAATAACGTAAAGAACGACGCTTGTATAGGAGATATTCCGCGCAAGACGAGAAAGAGAGAACGAAACAAATGAAAAAATGAGGTAACCCCTGGGAATCGAACCCGGGATCTTCCGATTGCCGGTCAGACGCGATACCATTACACCATGGGCCTCACTCTTCCAAATGCCGTAATTCTTCTACATACTCGCAGAAACCAATGCCCCAAGGGGGCACCTCCCGCATGCCGTAACATTATATACATTCAACTGCAAAGAACACGCAGTATAAATAACGTAAAGAACGACGCTTGTATAGGAGATATTCCGCGCAAGACGAGAAAGAGAGAACGAAACAAATGAAAAAATGAGGTAACCACCTGGGAATCGAACCCGGGATCTTCCGATTGCCGGTCAGACGCGATACCATTACACCATGGGCCTCACTCTTCCAAATGCCGTAATTCTTCTACATACTCGCAGAAACCAATGCCCCAAGGGGGCACCCCCGCATGCCGTAACATTATATACATTCAACCTCATTTTTTCATTTGTTTCGTTCTCTCTTTCTCCTTCTTGCGCGGAATATCTCCTATACAAGCGTCGTTCTTTACGATATATATATATATACAATCATAATAACCGTGTCTATTTGTCAACCCTTATATAAATATATTATATATATATATATATATATATATATAATATATATATATATATATATATATATATAAATTGAATTTCGCCGAATTAAAACCAAAAAGCATGCTCGTACATTCCCCCCAATCCCCCATCTGTGTTTGTATATGAACAACTCGTGCGCACACACACACACACACACACGAGGAAAGGACTGGGTCAATTCGAAGAACACCTGCTTGTCGAGAGACCTTTTTTGGCGGCGAGGACCTTTCTTCCAGGCCGCTCTTGATAAGTCTCCCTTCACTCCAAATCTTAATCTATATTATAATAAGAGAGCTGTCCGTCCGTCTGTCCTTCTGTCCGTTACACTTTCAGAAATTGTGAGAAAAAATTGTGAGAAAAAAATTCAGAAATTGTAAAAAAAATTCAGAAATTGTCTTACGGGCGGCAATGTGAAGCTCAAGATTTTGATGACTGTGTTCTTTTCTGTAGTTTAGCAATGGGGGAAGGGTGGGGTGGGGGTAATGGGGGATGGGTGGGGTAATGGGGAGGGGTGGGGTAATGGGGGAGGGGGTTAGCCCCCAAGTTGTATGAATGGGGGAGAGGAGGTTTTGGGAGATACCAGATTCAGAAATGTTGACACAATGTGAAGCTCAAAATTTTCACGGCTGGGTCCTTTTTTTGTAGTTTAGCCTGTCTAACCGTCAGCGAAGCGGCGGGAACTGTACTAGTAATAATAATGTTATTACTTCTACAATGAAACACATTCTCAATGCGCTTACGAAGAAATCTGAAACATACGGCAATTCAATACACACGATCCTCCTCCCTCGTTCCCCAAACCCCCCACCCCATCTGTGCTTGTATATATAATAAACGAATGAACCACTCGTGTGCACACACACACACACACAAACACACACACACACACACACACACACACACACACACACACACGAGGAAAGGGTTTCCGACAATCTGGGTCAATTCGAAGAACACCAGTTTCTTCCAGACCGCTCTTGATAAATCTCTCATGACTCCAAATAACTAGGAATTGTTAGTACTTTCAGAGTACATGCGTAATTTTGAAAAAATTTAGTTAACAAAATCATAATCTAAGAAATTAATTAATCAATATAAAAAATTAATCATTAAACGCTGGTTTTTTCTTTCACGTGGAAAGGATTTTCGGCAGTCTGAGCCAATTCGAAAAACACGTATTTGCCCGAGGCCTTTTGAGGTAGGACGCGAACCTACATTCGTCAAAAAAAATTAGCTCAGACGAAATACACACAAATCTTTCACCTTACCTTATATATATATATATATATATATATATATATATATATATAATATATATATATATATATATAGAAAGAGCCATATTAGCTGCGTCTATTTAATTTTGTCATTCCTTATATATATATATATATATATATATATATATATATATATATATATATATATAAATGGACTTTCACCGAATTAAAACAAATCACTAAACAAGTAAAAGAAATCGTTCCATTAACATATTCTCAAATCTACACACACACACACACACACACACACGAGGAAAGGGAGAATGTGGTTCAATTCGGAAGATATGGGAAACAATTCAAAACACACGAACGTCCCCCTCATTCCCCCAAACCCCCCACCCATCTGTGCTTGTATATATAATAAACTAATGAACCACTCGTGTGTGCACACACACACACACCACACACACACACACACACACACACACACACGAGGAAAGGCAGAAACTAGGTCAATTCGAATCGTCTCCCAAGAGACCTTTTCTAACCGAGAGTTAATCTTTTTCCAGTCTACTTGAGCAAAAACCTCCGTTCATTCCAATTCTAATAATTATATATATATATACTATTATTACTACTGTAATTTGTAACACCCTATATAGGGTAGTACGAATTACAGTAGTAATAATAACACTGGGCAACACGTATTTTATTGAATGATATCTGACACTTGATTCTAGGTAATTTGGGTGCGCTGAATACGAATTTCAACTCGGTTTGGCTCTATCAGGTCCTGATTCTTGTCGACAGCCTATGTGCCATTTTCCAGATTTTTCAAATTAGGACTAAAAAATTAAGTCATGTGTTAAATTTTTTTTTCAAGTTTCATGAATACAAGCAGTTCAAACTACAGTAAAATTACATTATAACGATAGAAATGACTTAAAATAAAAAAACAAACAGATATGAAGCTTTCACTGTGGCAAAAATGTTCTTTTGTAAGACTTTCTAGCGTATTTGCTTGTTGATGGCAGGTCTCTTTTCAAGCACCAGCAGTAATCAGCCATCATGTGGGAATCCCAGCGGCCTTGGTACCGTTCCTCCATAATTTTGATATCTTGGTGGAATCTCTCCCCTTGTTCGTCACTTACATCACCTAAATTACTTGGAAATTGGTCAAGATGGCTATTCAAAAAATGCATTTTTATGCTCATATTGCAACCTAACTCTTTGTAGTCCCTTAAAAGTTTTTTTACGATTTCTTCGTAGTTATCTGCCCTATAATTGCCTAAAAAGTTTTCTATCAAGTCCACGAATGAGAACCAGCCATTTTTTTCGCGTTCATTCATGACATTAGGAAAATTGCTGTCTTTAATCATTGTTCTTATTTGTGGACCGTCGAAAATTCCCGCCTTGATTTTTTCATAACTTAAACTTGGAAATTTTGAAGTTATGTATTTGAAACACTCGCCGTTCGTATCTAAAGCTTTTACATATTGTTTAATGAGGCCTAGTTTTATATGCAGAGGAGGAAATATGAATTTATCTCTGCTCACTAAAGGTGGATTAATTACGTTTTTTTCTCCGACAGTAAGTGATGTTCGTGCTGGCCAGATTTGTTTGAAATAATGTTCTTCCTTGGCTCTGCTGTCCCATAAGCAAAGGAAGCAGGGATATTTAGTATACCCTCCTTGTTGTCCTAGCAGAAAATTAACCATTTTTAAGTCAACACATATGATCCACTCGTGCTCCCTATATTTGATAAGATTTAAAACCTTTTCTATATGTTCATACTTTTCTTTTAATTTTGTTGAGTGCCCAATCGGTATCGAGCCGTATAGATTGCCATTATGCAACAACACACACTTAAGACTTCTTTTCGAACTGTCTAAAAACAAGCGCCAATCATTTGCATCGTAAGACTCAACCCCCATCTTCTTTAACAAACCAACTATGTCGCAGCAATATACTAAACTATCCTCTGTTCTAAAATATTTAACAAGTTCTTCTTCTCTTTTTCTGTAAAATGAAATGTATGTGTTTGAAGTAAGCAAGTTTTTCTCTTTAAGTCTTGAAGCTAAAATTTCCGCAGCCTTTTTTGGCAAATTTAGATCCCTTACAAGATCATTCAACTCGGCCTGGTTAAACTTTTGTGGATCGTTTTGACTTTCAAATACGCTGGGGTCAAAATCGGTGTCTGACTCCTCAAAGTGCATAACAATATTTTCAGGAACATCTTCAACTAATTCTTGAGTTGGCAGACCCTTAAATTTTGGAATGGGGATCTCATTTGAATGTAGCACAGGTCGTATCGCGGTGTCGAAATTTGGGTACTCGATACAATGTTTATTTTTCTTAGTGAAGCCCGAAGTCTTGACAAAGCAAAGGTAGCAATCGGTCTCGTGGTTAGTAGGCTCTCGCCACACCTGATATGGAAAAAAAATTGTAAAGCGTTAACAAAAGCGACGAGAGACTTGTTTTTATGAATTTTATCAAAAGTTATCACCCAAACATTTAACATTTCTATGTGTTTCAACCTTATGCAATATTTGAGATTCTTATAAACATTTTCTGTAAATTTTTGTTTATGTACCTAAGTTACAATTACATTTAGGTAAGTTACAGTATACTAGTGATTAAATTACGTAGTTTTATGAAATCATAAACTTACCATCGGAACTCCAAAAGGTATTTTTGAATCCGAACCCTTCGTCCAATGTCGCAGTCTTTCAATGCATATAGTGCAGGCTTTATGTGGAGCCCACGATTTATCTTGGTCCCCCAGTTTTATGCCAAAATAAGCTAAGTAAGCTCTTTTTACGAAGTCAGTTATATTTGCTCGTTGATGTGGAAGTGTAAAATTTCCACATATATAACAGAAGGAATCAGGGTTGTTTTTGCATTTGAACTTTCTAGTGCTTGATGACATATTGCTTGATTGTTCTGCCAATTTGTAAAGGTATTTAAAGCCCTTAATTCATATAAATTTAAGAAAATCTGAAATATAAATACAAAAATTAGTTTAAATAGGTACTTATTATGAAATAGGTACTTACAATCTATGAAATTAAACTAGAAACACGGATGAGTAGGTACAATATAAATTACGTCTAATTAAATCAACTATATTAAATCACGATGACAAAATTACTCACTAAATCATATGCCAATTCAAAATTATGTTAATGCCCAAACTTAATTAACTAACTCAACTGACTGACTTACTGACTGACTGATTGAATTGACTGATTAACTCTGGAAACGAGTCGCTTTTATATATTTTAGTTGTCCCTCTAGAATACTCTACAGAGAACAGGAACGCTCGAGAAAATTTTAGAATTCTATGATATTTTTAGCTTAATTTACTAATATTAAAATGGGTTAAAAATGACAAAATTAAAAATATTTTTAGGGTGTTACATATAAAAATATACATAATACAACAATACCATAACAATAGGTACAAATACCTAGATAAAAACCTAGTTGCATAATGTGTAATTGCAAAAAGACAGCGAGTATTGAGAAAAAAACCTTTTTATGAATACGACGAAAGAGGAGGGGTGTTGAGCAAAATCAGGACCTGATAGAGCAAAACCGAGTAAAAATTCGTGCTCAGCGCACCCATATTACCTAGAAGTAACTGTCAAATCTAATTCAATAGAAAAAAATTTGAAATTTGTTCCCCAGTGCACTGGGTAACACGTATTTTATTGAATGATATCTGACACTTGATTCTAGGTAATTTGGGTGCGCTGAATACGAATTTCAACTCGGTTTGGCTCTATCAGGTCCTGATTCTTGTCGACAGCCTATGTGCCATTTTCCAGATTTTTCAAATTAGGACTAAAAAATTAAGTCATGTGTTAAATTTTTTTTTCAAGTTTCATGAATACAAGCAGTTCAAACTACAGTAAAATTACATTATAACGATAGAAATGACTTAAAATAAAAAAACAAACAGATATGAAGCTTTCACTGTGGCAAAAATGTTCTTTTGTAAGACTTTCTAGCGTATTTGCTTGTTGATGGCAGGTCTCTTTTCAAGCACCAGCAGTAATCAGCCATCATGTGGGAATCCCAGCGGCCTTGGTACCGTTCCTCCATAATTTTGATATCTTGGTGGAATCTCTCCCCTTGTTCGTCACTTACATCACCTAAATTACTTGGAAATTGGTCAAGATGGCTATTCAAAAAATGCATTTTTATGCTCATATTGCAACCTAACTCTTTGTAGTCCCTTAAAAGTTTTTTTACGATTTCTTCGTAGTTATCTGCCCTATAATTGCCTAAAAAGTTTTCTATCAAGTCCACGAATGAGAACCAGCCATTTTTTTCGCGTTCATTCATGACATTAGGAAAATTGCTGTCTTTAATCATTGTTCTTATTTGTGGACCGTCGAAAATTCCCGCCTTGATTTTTTCATAACTTAAACTTGGAAATTTTGAAGTTATGTATTTGAAACACTCGCCGTTCGTATCTAAAGCTTTTACATATTGTTTAATGAGGCCTAGTTTTATATGCAGAGGAGGAAATATGAATTTATCTCTGCTCACTAAAGGTGGATTAATTACGTTTTTTTCTCCGACAGTAAGTGATGTTCGTGCTGGCCAGATTTGTTTGAAATAATGTTCTTCCTTGGCTCTGCTGTCCCATAAGCAAAGGAAGCAGGGATATTTAGTATACCCTCCTTGTTGTCCTAGCAGAAAATTAACCATTTTTAAGTCAACACATATGATCCACTCGTGCTCCCTATATTTGATAAGATTTAAAACCTTTTCTATATGTTCATACTTTTCTTTTAATTTTGTTGAGTGCCCAATCGGTATCGAGCCGTATAGATTGCCATTATGCAACAACACACACTTAAGACTTCTTTTCGAACTGTCTAAAAACAAGCGCCAATCATTTGCATCGTAAGACTCAACCCCCATCTTCTTTAACAAACCAACTATGTCGCAGCAATATACTAAACTATCCTCTGTTCTAAAATATTTAACAAGTTCTTCTTCTCTTTTTCTGTAAAATGAAATGTATGTGTTTGAAGTAAGCAAGTTTTTCTCTTTAAGTCTTGAAGCTAAAATTTCCGCAGCCTTTTTTGGCAAATTTAGATCCCTTACAAGATCATTCAACTCGGCCTGGTTAAACTTTTGCGGATCGTTTTGACTTTCAAATACGCTGGGGTCAAAATCGGTGTCTGACTCCTCAAAGTGCATAACAATATTTTCAGGAACATCTTCAACTAATTCTTGAGTTGGCAGACCCTTAAATTTTGGAATGGGGATCTCATTTGAATGTAGCACAGGTCGTATCGCGGTGTCGAAATTTGGGTACTCGATACAATGTTTATTTTTCTTAGTGAAGCCCGAAGTCTTGACAAAGCAAAGGTAGCAATCGGTCTCGTGGTTAGTAGGCTCTCGCCACACCTGATATGGAAAAAAAATTGTAAAGCGTTAACAAAAGCGACGAGAGACTTGTTTTTATGAATTTTATCAAAAGTTATCACCCAAACATTTAACATTTCTATGTGTTTCAACCTTATGCAATATTTGAGATTCTTATAAACATTTTCTGTACATTTTTGTTTATGTACCTAAGTTACAATTACATTTAGGTAAGTTACAGTATACTAGTGATTAAATTACGTAGTTTTATGAAATCATAAACTTACCATCGGAATTCCAAAAGGTATTTTTGAATCCGAACCCTTCGTCCAATGTCGCAGTCTTTCAATGCATATAGTGCAGGCTTTATGTGGAGCCCACGATTTATCTTGGTCCCCCAGTTTTATGCCAAAATAAGCTAAGTTAGCTCTTTTTACGAAGTCAGTTATATTTGCTCGTTGATGTGGAAGTGTAAAATTTCCACATATATAACAGAAGGAATCAGGGTTGTTTTTGCATTTGAACTTTCTAGTGCTTGATGACATATTGCTTGATTGTTCTGCCAATTTGTAAAGGTATTTAAAGCCCTTAATTCATATAAATTTAAGAAAATCTGAAATATAAACACAAAAATTAGTTTAAATAGGTACTTATTATGAAATAGGTACTTACAATCTATGAAATTAAACTAGAAACACGGATGAGTAGGTACAATATAAATTACGTCTAATTAAATCAACTATATTAAATCACGATGACAAAATTACTCACTAAATCATATGCCAATTCAAAGTTATGTTAATGCCCAAACTTAATTAACTAACTCAACTGACTGACTTACTGACTGACTGATTGAATTGACTGATTAACTCTGGAAACGAGTCGCTTTTATATATTTTAGTTGTCCCTCTAGAATACTCTACAGAGAACAGGAACGCTCGAGAAAATTTTAGAATTCTATGATATTTTTAGCTTAATTTACTAATATTAAAATGGGTTAAAAATGACAAAATTAAAAATATTTTTAGGGTGTTACATATAAAAACATACATAATACAACAATACCATAACAATAGGTACAAATACCTAGATAAAAACCTAGTTGCATAATGTGTAACTGCAAAAAGACTTAGCGAGTATTGAGAAAAAAACCTTTTTGTGAATACGACGAAAGAGGAGGGGTGTTGAGCAAAATCAGGACCTGATAGAGCAAAACCGAGTAAAAATTCGTGCTCAGCGCACCCAAATTACCTAGAAGTAACTGTCAAATCTAATTCAATAGACAAAAATTTGAAATTTGTTCCCCAGTGATAATTAACGCTTTCTCGCCGAATTGGAAAGCTTTTCACTCCGCCTTAGACCCACAGTTTAACGTGGAAACCGAATGCTCTTTTCTTTCTATATATATATATATATATAATATATATATAAGCACACCGGACAAAAAATTAGTCACCCCTCTCAGAATGTACCTAATAACGTGTGACGGCGCCTCTGGTCTTGATAACCGCACGAATCCGGCGAGGCAGAGACTCTACGAGGTTGTGCATGTACTGAACATCGATTTGCTGCCACTCGTTCATCAGCCGGTCTCGAAGTTCCGCCAGAGTCCGTGGGTGTCTATTCCTGCGCTTCACTTTCTGTTTCCAGCCTGAACAACACCTTCGACGCATTCAGGATTAAAGGCTTCATTGGACCTGCGATGTACTCGTCGCCACCCATCATTGGAGAACAAACAAAAACGGGACTCATCGGACCAAATTACACGTTTCCAATCTGCCGCAGTCCAGTTTTTGTGCCTCTGAGCCCATTTATAACGCCAATTTGTGACTTGCTGTTAACAGCGGCCTTTTCCGTGGTACCCTGCTCCAGATGTCCATCGCATGCAGTTCTCGTCGCAATGTCCGTTCGGAAATTGGTCGCTGGATAACCTCATTGGTTTCTTGGAGCAATTGTTCTCTGGTTTGAAAACGATTTGCTGTTACTAGACGGGGCCCCTATTGTCGAGAATTGTTTTCCGGCCACAGTTACGCCGTCGATTGTCAGTTGATTGCGAACTACACCACTCTTTGTAAACTCGCTGGACAGTACGCGTTGACACACCAACAAATTGGGCTACTTCAGACATTTTGTGTCCGTGGGCTCTGCCAAACACGATGGCTCCTTTTTGCCACTGAGTAACGTCTGCCTCACGACCCATTTTGCAGACTATATCCAACATACACTTTGTTCTTCACCACCTCACGAAACAGATCTGATCCTGTGTGCTACGTCACCGCTACTTGTCACTTACCAATGCTACATCAGCGCCCTCTGTGTGACCTTGAACTTCCTACTATCGGTGCTATTAGGGGTGACTAATTTTTTGTCCGGTGTGCTTATATATATATATATATATAGAAAGAAAGAGAGAGAGAGAGTTTTGTTCATTCAAACATCGTAATGCACGATTTTTTCTATGTAGCAATAATAATTAACTCTTTCTCACCGAATTGGAAAGCTTTTCACCCGACCTTAGACCTCCAGTTTAACGTGGATTCAGAAATACATCTCGTCGATTGCTCACTATTTCATCGAGATAATTAAAGCTCAGGACCTGCATTATCTATAAGAGCTGTGGCACGCGTAGCCTTCAGTGAACAGCTGTTCTGTGGATCGAAATACATCTCGTCAGGGAGTCGTTGCTTACTCTTCCACATTTCAACATAACAGGATTATTGAACAGGATTTAAAATAACAGGATCATTTGATCCGGACAGTAGTATGACCGCAAAGCATGTTAATGCATGATTTTCTCTTTAATAATAATAATAACAACTAGCTCGAATTGTAACAACGGTTGAGGTTTTCACCCGACCTTAGACCTACAGTTTAACATGGAAACCGAATGCTTTTTTAAAAATATAATTAGGATATATTTCTTTGAGAAAATATAAAGATGTCATTAGTCGTCCGGCCCCGTTATAGCGGATTGGTACACATCATAGCTCCACCCAGCTACACTGGCAACCAATCACTACTAACATCTGGTCTTTTTGAGCGGAGCTTGGCGATTGTGCATATAAAAGGAGATATTTTTCAGTTGGGAGTAACAGTAGCTATTTTCGCGTCAGTGAATAATCCTGCCAGTGCATTCCTCCACCATGGACCTGTACATCTCCCCAGATTTGTATGAAGAAAGTGACACTGCAGCATTAACTGCAATTAATCTTTTTAACGCGATTGACCGTGATGAATTATTTCCAACGCAAACCGTTGAAGATATTTGCAGTGACGCTCCTTACAATCCGACGCAAGGGACGACCATAGAAATGTGTCTATAATTCGATTATATTTATATATATATATATATATATATATATATATATATATATATATATATGGAGGGTTGTAGTATCTCGTCAAATACTTCATTTAGATACTCACCAAAAATCGAAATTTTTTATGGCAATTGTTTTAAATGTTATTTGGTTTTACCTCTTATCGCCATTATGCTAAAATCGAAATTTTTTATGGCAATCGTTTTAAATGTTATTTGGATTTACCTCTTAAATGAACCAAAGATATCTTCACATAATGGGGATCTGTCTGTATGCTCTGTATATGTTTTAAAAGAATGAACATTATTCCTTTAAGGTCCGATGAGGATTTGACACGTGTTATACAATCTTTTGAAGAATCTCGTGTCATGAATACGGAGGATATACTGATCAGTCAGCATAATGAATGTCACACCGAAATAATGTAAGTGTTTTTCGATCTTTTTGGGGTAAGAAGACACAATATATTTTCATAAATTTATTAAATGAAATAAATCAGTACAATAACCAACTACAGAATATACCGTTACAAATATACGAATAAAAACATTATACTATACAACGAGTGCGTACAATTGGAAAACGGATTTTTATCTGTCTGCATACCATTTCATCGTTTCGGCGAGTGTGGCACGGGTCAAATAAATTTAAAAAATTTATAAATTCTTTATCACATGACATATGCATGAGAAATGAGACGCAGTACATTCCGCAAACATTACTAAAATATCCTTGTATACGAAACGGGTTCCATACAGCTTCGGGAATATGAAACTGAGCGAGAAATTTTACAATAATAGGGTCACTCCAGTGTTGAGTACCGAGTGAATCAAAATAGTACAGGCGCTGTCTATTTTTAAAATAGACAGCGATCCAATGAATCCCTTCATTACCGATGACATCTTTGTTCACAATAAGACTACCGCATTCTCGCGTACTTGGCAAACTCAATGTTTCATTCTTCGCAAACACGCCGATAAATTTGGAACGTGTGACTCGTTCCATTACTTTCTGAAGTGTATTAGCATCCATTTTAAAAGTCAGTGATAACGCTCCTAAATCTATCTACTTCTATTAGGGCTTGCGATTCGAGATATACTAGTACACTAATAGGAGCGTCTATAGGCTTGGCGAATTCTAGCCGCACTGAGATGTTTCCGCTCTGCTGTGGGGTTAAATGGGTATTTACGCTAGCAGATAAGTCAGGTGTAATGTCAAACGGATAAAGGTTAAATTGATCAATGAATTCTTCCTGCGTTACCCCATTACCAAGCTCATCACAATCACCTGCAATATGGGTCAGATTACTATAGGCTCTGGCACAAAGAGGTAACACAGCGTCTGATGAATAGTCCGTACCCATTGTTCCACCCAAAGCAGTGCCATTAACGTATAGAGTTATATTTTTAAGTCCGAAATTCTCGAATTTAAAGGCACTCTTTTTATATTTTCCATTCACCGAAGCATGGTCCTGCATACCGATTACAGGAACCGTATATAGTTTGATCTGTACTCTGTTAATAGGATATTTCACTGTAGCGTTTAGTAAATTTTTCTCAATTTCTAGTTGTTTTGGTGAACTTAATTTCACTCGCCGTACGCGGAGGTATGTGTCCATAATGTGAACCACAACGGGCTTTTCACCCTCTTCTTGATCAGCATCCAGATTTAAGCAGATCTCAGGAGTCGTGCGGGTGAGCTTTATTTTTATATCCACCCCGTTGACAAGCAACTTCTCCTGGAAAGTGAAATCTGTGTGCAACCGTCCAAAACACTCGTATATTTTCTTTTTAGAATTTTTAAATTTGTCCTTTATACTACTTTCATCTTTAGTTTGATAATATCCCTCGGCACTTAAAAAGGTAGCCTTCGCTTCTTTGGAAAAGTTGAGGACATTTTCCAGATAGGCGCGTAGATGATAGTACCCCGTGCCTGCCGATATGTTGGTCTGATTTAAATATACGTCACACTGGTTGAATATGGAGTGCAGAAAGTTTGTTTCAGGGTATACAGTATATTTGTCATCGCAGACCGTTCCATCAGAATGGGCTATACGTAGCTTAGCGTACATGTGCACACAGCTTGGATCAAAAAAGTAAGGGCCTGAGCTGGGTATCACGAATTCTATAGGTGCACTCGGGGAACTAATTGTGTTTAAAGGGTTAATTGTAATAGTCACTGTGCTCAATAGAAACTTGGGTTGGAGGCAGCTCAAAAAGGGACAGCTCCGATTTACAGCATTATGAACTACATGGGTGGATGAAGCGTGCCATGGCGAGTTAGAAATAGTGACTCCTCTCTCGACAAGTGGTAAACAAACTATGATTCATGAGATCAATGTCCTTAGCTTATATCAGTCAAAAAAGTGGTCAACCATAGGTTTCATTCGCTTACAGCACTTCTTTTTTTATAGCCTTTTACGTTTAATACCACGTGACCCCTTCTTCCGGGGAGCCCTCTTCTTCTTCTTCCCGCCACCACGCATTTTTCTCTTTGCATCTTTGATGATTTCGTCCCGTGTACGCTTTAAATGTTTTGTTAGAGCTTCTTTAGGTTTAGCCCCGGCCAATATGTCTTCTGCAGTGTTAATACCTGATTGTAGCGCTTTCCTTCCGAGGTATCTGGCCCCCCTCTTCAGCAAAGGAACAGCCGTACGTAGTATGGATGAAAAAATGGATCCAAGTCCACTACCGCGCTGGTATCTCACCCCTCGATAGACGTTGAAAGGCTTTCTATCCATTATAACTCAGTGCGTCGAAAGTGTAGCTTCACTGTTAAGCTCCCGTTACCGAATGGGAAGTTTTCACCCTCAATCGTTCTTATATATATTGAGATATTGGTTATTAAATTAGTTGCGACATTCACATAATGGGGTCTGTCATATGTAATACTCAAACTCCTTCCTCTATGGTTTGCTTGGCAAAAGCAAAGGGGGGGGGGGAAATGCTGTAGGTGCAACAAGGAAACTTGGAGGTGGCGTTATCCCACAAGAGAAAGGGGGAGAGGTGTTCACTTGGCTCCTCAGGTTATGTAAATATGCAGTACAAAGTGACATTTCAATGCAATTTTGAGAATAAATCTAAAAAATGAATATGACAAGAACCAACTTAGATTCTTATGGCTCAGGGATCCATTTGATTTGAATAAAGGGTTCATAATCTATAGATGTAATGTTGTGTTGTTTGGATCCAATTGCTCACCTAGCCTATTAGCAATGACAATTAGACATCATTTGAACCAGTTTAATAACTATTTAACAATGAATTTCCTCAAGGAACATTTTTACGTAGACAATCTAATAGGCTCAACAACAACAAAATCTGAATTATCTGAGGTCTATGAACACTCTCAAAACATTATGCAACAAGGTAACTTTGAACTTAGTGCGTGGATTTCAAATGATGAGGAATTAAACAAAAAGATTTTAAAGGATAATAATGGTCTTGCTGATCCATCAGACAGAGTTAAAACTTTAGGTATGAACTGTTATTTGGATGCATCTTCTAACAGTCATGATTCATTCTGTACTAAAGGTTTTAAACTTGATGAGGAAGTAAATATTAAAAGGCAAATATTATCAGAGGCTTCAAAAAATTTTGACCCCATGGTTCTATTCCTGCCTTCAACAATAAAATCAAAGATTCTCCTCCAAGAAGTTTGGATGACAAATGTTGGGTGGGATGATCCAATAACAAATGGATAGCAAAAATTTTGGAAGAAGTTAGCTGCTGATTTAACAAAAGTGCAGAACATTAAAATTCAAAGGTGCTGTGGGTTTAGGGATAAGCCACAGAGACTTCATGTGTTTGCTGATGCAAGCACACATGCTTATGGGTACTGTGCATACCTTGTAAGTCCTACAGAAAATCATCTAATTTATGCAAAAGGGAAAGTTGCACCCCTCAAACCTACCCGAACCATACCTCAACTGGAACTATTGGCTGCTGCGTTAGCCATTAAAACCAATTCATTGCTTAAAGATGCTTACCATGTTGTGAACATAACTGATATTCACATCTGGCTTGACAGTCAGATTTGTCTTGCCTGGATACGGAATGTTAGCATTAATAGTAAGAATATCTTTGCAAGAAATAGGCTAAAAGAAATAGCTGAAGCTAATGAAAGACTACAAGTAAACTTTCACTATGTTCCAACTAAACAAAATCCAGCAGACTTTCTGACCAGAGGTTTATCCTACAAGTTGTTGAAGTCAAACAAAACTTGGTTCATGGGACCTAAGTGGCTCTGTAATACATACCAATGGCCTGTGGAACAAGTTAACTTGACATTAAATTTAATCTTTTCAAATGAAAAGGTTGAACCAATCACTAATTATGAACGTTATTCTGATTTCAGCAAACTTGTCAGGGTCACAGCTTACTGTTTGAGGTTTGCTCACAACTGATTAACTACAATAAACAAACAGCTAAATAAAAACAATCATAATTATACAGAAGTTGCAACCTAGTACTGGATAGCGCATGCACGACAAAAGGAGTACAATAAAGAGTTAGAATTCTTGACTAATGGGAAACAAACAAAAGAACCTGTACCATCAGTAGTTGTGGATCTAAATTTGTTCAGAGATGAGGAATGCCATCTAAGGTGTAAAGGGAGATTAGACAAATCAAAACTGTCTTACAAAAGCAAACATCCAATCCTTTTACCTAGATTTAGCTATTTGACAACATTAATCATCAGACAAACACACACAATGATGTACATCATATGGGGATACCACAGACACTAACTACATTAAGAAAAACTTATTGGATACCCAAGGGAAGGATCACTGTTAAAACAGTCCTGAGTGAGTGTATCACATGTAGGCGTATTCATGCTAGGCTCTATAGGATACCAAATCCTCCTGCTTTGCCAGAGGAGAGAGTCACTCTCAACAGACCCTTTGAGACTGTAGGCATTGACTATACAGGAGCATTGACTGTGGGGTTGGTTGACACTGAATAAAAAATGTACATTGTACTGTTTACATGTGCTGCCTCACGAGCTGTTTATCTGGATGTTGTGGAGGACCTTACAGCAGAGTCTTTTGTTGCTGTCTTTAAGAGATTCTGTGCACGACATTCAGTACCCAAGACAGTTTGGACTGACAATGCTACATATTTCAAGGCTGGTGAACAAGTCATCCACGATTTGTTAAGCATTGAATTCACACAATTATATATACAAAATTCAAACATAAAGCGGAAGTATATTCCGGTTGCCTCTCCTTGGTATGGTTCTATCTGGGAGAGGAATATACAAGCAGTAAAGAATTGCTTGAAGAAAGCAAATGGTAAAAAACAGATACACTTGTTTGAGTTGCTCACTCTCCTGGCTGAGATTGAGAACATCATTAACAATAGACCACTCACTTATGTAAGTGACAACATTAATGATCCCGGAACCATTAACTCCAAATCATTTGATTCGGGGAGAACAAGTTAGTCTCCTGCCGGACTACTATATAGACTCTTCAGAAGACCCAAACTGGACTCAACGACATGATGAGCTCCAGACTAAGTTACAACATTTAACTAGAGTTAAAGCTCATTTCATTAAACAGCGGAAAACTGAGTACTTGATGGGTCTAAGGGAGAGACATAAACAAATGACTAAGAAGGATTGGCCTGACACAATTAAGGTAGGGGACCTTGTTCTCATACATGACAGTACTCCAAGACAATACTGGCCTCTGGCTAGAGTTTTAGAACTCAGACCAGGGGCAGACGGGGTAACAAGAGTGGTCAAATTAAGGACTTCAACGGGTGACACAACAAGAGAAATTTCTATTTTGTACCCCTTAGAGCCTGGATCCAAAACAATGGACTTTGGAGAACCTTCTCCACCGCCAGTAACAACTGGAGACACTGAACTTCCAGTAATTAATCCTTTGACAGTAGGAGTGGTAACGCATCCTACTACAACATTGGCAGACACATGACCTCAGCGATAAACAGCATTAAAGGCGCGACTAGTTTTACTACAAAAAATAGATGCTGGGGAAATGTAATTTTATCTTCTAACTTTCACTTTTCCTTTTCTTATGGTAAAGACCATAGACAGTTTCATCTTATGGATGTATATTTTCTCTTCTAATTAAATGCTACATCTTCTCCATGAGATGGTGAGGATAGTCACTGTTAATCAGATTAACAGGCATTTACAGTCAAATAGTTAGCTAGTCTATACTCAGACATAAAAATTGGTGACATTGACATCAAAATTTTTATCTCCCGGGGCCCCCAGTATATGGAAAACTGATGTGTGGGTAGTTGGGATGTAACGAAAATGGTTCACTGAGTAGGTAGGTAGTTAATCGAACAATTATTAAATTCCTTTTATGTCAATAACTGGGTGGATGAAACCAATTGGTTGCTCACCAGAGTTTTCTCCACACTAGTATTTATATACTGTGTGACAAGCGCGTGCTCGTTAATAGATATACATTACCGATCAACCAACCAAAAAACCAGGAGGTCGCTGGTGGAAAAAGCCCAGCGAAAAGGTGGACAAGGGATAACGAAAACGAGGAACGGGGCTACAAGACGGAACGAGGGAATGGGGAAGAACAAACAACGGAAAAAAGATCCCCACCAGCAAGTACGCTCTCAACAATTAAACAAAAGGGGAAAAGGGTCTCTAATAACTAGTAGTAAGTGTCTAATTGTGTTTTTAACCCAGTTAGAAGTAAACGCAGTAAATTAAGCTGGGTCAGACAAATTAGGCCTACATTGTGTCCTAAGACCTAGTACCAACTCATAGCGTAACAAAGGTGAAGGTAGATTGCCCTAACCTAATTTGGTGAGGAATCCTACTGTGGACCTCAATTTACCTGCCCGCTCTGGACCATTTCCGGAATCTCTAGGCTGACCCCTACAAGGCTAGACTTAATCTACTCTATAGTTAGACTGTGGATATAAGGGGTGGGTTAATTGTGGACCAATTGATACAGAGCATTTTTCACATAAGGTTTAAAATGAATGGTGAAGTAATTGAGGAAGTACAAGAGTTTAAGTAATTGGGTCAAACTATTACCAGCTCCTTGAGTGATGACTCGGATATAAGAAAACAGTCTCGAAGCTTGTATGCTAAAGCGAATATGACCATAAGGAGCTTTCGTTTCTGTACAAGTGAAGCTAAAGACACACTCTTTCGTACTTTCTGCAGTAATATATACGGTCTGCAACTCTGGGTGAATTATAAAAAAGGTTCTGGCAGTACCCTAAATTTGCTGTACAACAGTTCTTTTAGACTCTTACATAAATTACCCCCGAGATGCTCAGCTTCGCAAATGTTTGCTACCCGCAATGTCCCGAGCTTCCCGGAGGTAACAAGACGTGCTCAACACATTCTAATGCAAAGAATTAAAAAATCAACCAACCCGTTCATCCAAGCTATCCATGAGTCCTGCCATTTATCCTCTAAGGCCTAAGCTATGGACTTCTTGGTACGAAAACGTCTGTCTGTCTGTAGCTCCACTTAACTTCGACAGTGCAGTATTATTTCTAATCAATTGTATATATTTCTACCCTTAGTGTATGAACTGTCATTGTATTAATAATATCTGCCATATGGCCTATAGTCTGCCAATAAACCTTTTCATTTCATATAGCAAAATTGGGGTAGAGTTACCAGATACTCTTATTACGAAATGTATTTAAATCAATATATTTAATTTAAATACTCTTAACACGTGTACATATATATGTAATAATAACAATAAGTCAATATTTAAATTTAACACATTGTGGTTTGTCAAGACCATATTTCTGGCACGTTCTACGGTCACAATGACTGAAAGGACAGTGAAGCATGCTGATAATGACATGAAATCATCATAAGATCTAATACTTTTTGTCTAAGTATATGCAATTTGCAAACTCCTCTAAAGTGTATAATTATAATCAGTCGTGTGATGGAATAAATCTTCAAACTACTTTTGCCGTGTGTGTATATAATATATATATATATATAATATATATACACAAACAAACTCAGATATATATATATATATATATATATATATATATATATATATATATATATATATATATATAAAATCTTGTTTCATGATTATGCAAAGAAACTAGGCTGTGGCGGGGTTATCTAGCTATGTTGCTCGACATAATACTTAAATACTATTTAAATTCGGTTGTGATGTCCGTTACAATAAGGAAAACAATAAGAGAGAACTTTATAAATTTTAGACAATGAGGAAACCTGTAAACTGTGGAGAGACTTGCTTGGTACTATATACGATGCAGGAAGGAGGGGCCAATCGCGAATCTCCGAAACTAATGAAATTACACCTTTTTTGAAAAGACTGTGTAGTGTGTAAGATGCATGCGTGTGTAGTAAGGGATATAGTGAGAAGCACGTGTTTGAGAGTATGCTGGACTGCTTACACGGTAGACGTGACATGTAAAAAGGCCACCAGATGAAGAGGACAGTGATGGGAGAAACAGGGTTCAGACACTTCCTGCCTTCTGCTGGAATGCCACATACAAACTCCTTATATATATATATATATATATATTATATATTATATATATATATATATATATATATATTTAAATTTGACTCTTGTAAATATGCATAGCGGGTTATTATGAGTCAGAAGTTATAATGAGATCGATGTACAGTTCACTCGAATGATCTGTTAAATAATTTTAAATTAATATTAGGGCTCGCTTACGCCATTGCAGAATCGAATATCGCGTGATGATACAACTTTCAGTTTTACGTTTTTAATACAAGTGAAAAGCGTATGGTGCGTTCTATGAGTACATTATTATGATTGAAAGTATTTTTGTGGCCATTTGTACAGATAATGATGTTTTTATACGAGATCTGATATCATAAAGTATTAAATTATAAGATTTTAAACGTTGTATAACGGTAGGCTTCAGTTCTGTAAAGACATGATTGGTACAGCTAATGACAAAAACAATAAGCATGAACATTCTGTGTGATTGATGTAAACAGTGGCCTGACTGGTGTGAAAACAAATACGTTTATTATGAGAATTATGAGGAATTGTGAACAGCCGTTAAATTAGAGAAATGATAATTAAAGTAATGTGAATAGTCCTAACTATAACTACAAGTAGAAAGGTTCTTAATGAAAAATCTCTCAACTTTCAGTACCTGTTTCCCGCTGCATCTATTTAAAAATGACAACCCACATAAATTCGATATCCCGTTTTCTTTAATTGCATCTAATAAGAAAATTTTTACCCGAACCTACTTATTTGGATGTTATATATATATATATATATGATAATAATAATAATAATAATAATAACAAGATTAGTTGCAGCTAATAGTCTTTAGAAGAAAGTTAAGCTTAACAACTAACCTGAAAACAATTACTGAGAGAAATATATAGCAAGATTGGGTAGAGTTGTCAGATGCTTTTATTACGAAGGGAATTGAAGTCAATATATTTAATTTAAATACTCTTAATACGTGTACATATATATATGTAATAATAACAATAAATCAATATTAGTAATAATATTTAAGCGGATGTTTAGAGGAGGATAACAGAATTGCTGCTTCAGTTTCATAGCCGCGTTAGGCAACTTGGTTCTTTTTAACACATGCAATTTTATAATGAAATTTGATGAACGGTAAAATTATTAATTCATATACCAGAAGATAGCATGTGAAAGTGAATGTGATGGTATATATCGGTGCAAATAACAGAAAACTACATGCTTAAAAGTAAATAAACAAATATGCATGTACTATAAGTATATATTGTATTTGAAGGTCATCTCGTTTGAAAATAAGCCAGTTTCCCTTAAAAAAGAGAGAAATTAATTTATTTAAATTATAATAATAAATATTAGTTTTATTTTTCATAATACAGATCTTAAACAAAGAACTTGTTTTTCGATTTAAAATATGTTCAATCTGATTTTCATTTATGTATTGTTCGCAATTTGTTAACAGACGAAAATTGGATGTTAATGCGCAATCTCGTTAGGCCTATTAAAACCTTCAGATATTCGTTTTCATTTCTACTCTCTGGCGGAATTTGCCTGAACAGGAAGTACTTGAATGTATGTATGTTTTTTCATGTTTGTTCTTGTTTGCCTCATGAAAGAACTTTATTCAAGAAGGAAGGCGAGGTTCAATCCTTTCTTAATCCCCCCCCCTTTTTTCCCCTTTTTTTTTTTGAAGGACCATGAAGGACACCTCATAAAGGAGGGACCGCCACGAAGGACGGTGGAGGACCTCCATGAAGGACGGTGGAGGACCGCCGTGAAGGACAGTGAGGGGGGTAATTTTCAAATTGATCCATTTCTGTCTCCCTTCTTGCGGGTATACTACTGATGTGAGCAATGCGCAGCAGGCGTGCCTGGGTATCCCCAACAAACTGGTGCTCCACTATATTACTGTAAATATAGCACATGTCTGGGGACCTTTCAGCCAATTTCTCCATCTTCAATTGATACATTAATCTGGACAAGTCATGCTGTGTCTCGTGAAATGTGTCTCTTTGGAAGGCTGCGCTATATCGGCCATTGGTTAGAATTTGGAACTTTCTATGGTCTTTAATACGTCTGTTAGTCTTTGATTTTAGGATTAGTGTATGTGCAGGGTTGTTTACGATTTCGTATACTAAATCATTCGTAAGGTTTGAGTTTCTTGAACTTACGTTTAAGCCTCTTACAACATCCTCGGCCGAACCATATTGACCCGGTCCTAGTCTTACTTCTGTACTGTAATACCGTGCAACCTTAGTCCGAGCGATACGCATAGTTTCATTCATAGCTACCCCAGCTTTTTCACACTCGTCAATGTCTCTAAGAATCGTAAAAACGGGTTCTTTATGTTCAATATTTAAAAAGATGGTGTCCAGCTGAATTTCGCATATCCCCACCTCATAAGAATCACGACCCAATTCAATGTGCTTGTGGAGTTCTGTTACAAAGTTGGCTAGTGTGTTGTTAGGGTGTACAGACAGGGACGAGGAGGACAGGAGTGTGACGTAGAAATGGTTAGGAGCCATGTTGCATACTATTTAAGCTTCATTATTGCATCAGCTTTTATATAGGTGTTGAAGCTTTCTGGGTACCCTAGCCATTTCACCAGGTACATTTTTCTCTTTCCTGAACCTTTACTTCCTAAAATTTTCTCAATTTTAAACACATTTTTTCCTAAATTAAACGCAACTTTCTGCAATTCCTCGCGGTAAAAGCCTCCTGAGATTTCTTCCCCATTCAAATCTTCAATGTAATACATCATTATCTCACCTTTAGGCCTCATAGCCCTAACTTTAAAAATCTCGCGTGTCCATACTTGCTCAAAATCCTTTGCGAATTTATTCCCCGAACGCGACAGCCTTACATAATCATTGATTTTGAAGCGCGCAGAGTGTGGTGGTGGTGTTGGTGATCCATCTCTTCTCGGGAGCGTACCTCTTTCTAAAACTTCGTTAGGTGTTGTCCCAATCGTGCGATGGTGTGAGCGGTTGTAGGATGATGCCAATGATTCCAGAATGTCTAGAAATCTGTATGTGTCTTTATGTGTAAAATAACGGTGCATGCGTTCCTTTATGGTGCGCTGAACTCTTTCAGCTAAAGAAGCCTTATGTATAGAATTGGTTGTGTAATAGCTGATATTAAACTCTGTCAACATGTTCTGAAAAGCACGGCCTATAAATTCCTTCCCCATATCCGTACAAAAATAGCCAGGAACCCTGTTTTCTTTTAACATTAGCGTTTTGGTGGCTTTAGCGACTGTTTCAGGTGATTTATTTTTCAGAGGAACTAGCCACAGATATCTAGAGAATACGTCTATTATGAATAGAATGTAGCGGTAACCATCGTTATACACAGAATATCTTTGCATGTCTGTTAAATCTGCTTGCCAAATAGAATCAATCGAGGAAGCCGTTGTCTTGGCTGTTTTAAACCTTTTTCTCACAGGCTTATGAAGCGTATAAGCGTCCTGCTCCCTCAAAAATCTTTCAACATCTTTTTTTCCTACTCCGTAAACACTTCTGTACAGTCTATCTACGCCGCCGTAAGAGGATGGGTTAGAAATGTCATAATAGCGTTTAGTTAATACGTTAGCCATTTGCGTATTTTAGAGGCACGTGGGGTTGGTTTAACCTCTTCTTGCTCCTCTTCAAAGGTGTTACCGCCGGGGGTGACGGCTCCTTCAATTGTGTCACATGCGTTGCATGTTCCAAGTCTTTTAACCTGTTCAGATTTCCTATCAACATTTTAGGGACATTTATTTGTTGTAGTCTTGCTTTAATATGCTTCCATCCTGATGGTGATGACCTATCCTACTTTCTCACCAGATCATGGACAATGTCTACGATGTTCGATCCCTGTACCTTTGATCCTTCCACAATGATCTCGCCTGTATCGGTCCATTGTATGGCTGGATCCTCATTCAATAGATTATAAAGACTTAAGCCTTTACTCCTCATTGTATGTGGGAGGGTGCTTTTTAATACATGTTCGATATGTTGTGTGGCTAATCCCTTAATTTTTGGTTGGTCAGCTGTATCGTCGGGTACAGATCCTATGTCGCCATGTCCATCGTCCCCCGTGCTGTGCCTAATAACCACAGGAATCTCTGTAGGGCCCTTATAATTTTCGTACTCGTGAAGAAATTTCTGCAGAGCTTCTTGGTATAAGATTCTTTTCTCATCAGGTGTTTTTTCACTGTTTAATAGGGCCAGCAATTCGCTTTCCATTCTTTTAAGTCTGCTTTTACTGGGCTCTAGAACCGTGTCTGGATTCCTTTGCAGTGAAGCGTACACCTCGTGGGGAATCACTACCACTTTCTTCATTATATTAATCTAGTCAGTAAAGGACCCAAAACTGAAAATAAGATGGGGAGAAATGACCCTCCTGTTTGTACAATAATTCGTTTTTTCTTCGCTACAGTTTGACTTTTACGAGCGAGTGCACGTATTATGTTCTTGTAGCGGCGTAGGCGAGCCTTCTGATGGGTTTTCATTGATACATTGCAATTTATAACGTTAAGGCAGATTTCACAGATGCATTTTAAAAAGTCGGCGTCGATATTTTTAATAAACATCTGCTGCATTGCCCGGGGCAGTCGATGATAGATTTTTATTAATTCACGATATTTCTTTAGTCTCTTTGTCATTCTGGAATATACACCGTTTCAGGCTCGTTTGGAAATATATTCGTTCGTAGAAGCACTCTAAACGTGTTTCGCGGATGAAGGTCGCAAAGCAAATATCCGTAACGCGTGCTTGTAACTTCTTTATAAACTTCCAAAAACTCCTTACGCTGATTCGGGAACATTTGATTGGCTAATACCCCAATTTGTGATACATCTCTACGTTGCGCGAATAAGACTAGATATTGCGTATTTAACGACACATCGCGCATGTACCTATTTTTGAAAAATAGATTCTGATTCATGAAGCACACGCTTATGTTAAGATGGTGGGAGAATACTGTAAATGTCTCGGCAAACGTTTTATCCATCTCCAACATGAGATCGTCAATTACAATGATTGTATGTTCATTTCCCTTTAACGAATTAACGTCATATACGCCTTTGTGGAACAAAATAACATCTTGGTACTCGTTGAACACTGATTGATACGTCGAATAGCACCATATAACTTTATGCACAAATTTCGAGAACATCTCTCCCTTTTCTTTAATGATTTTAAGCATAAACACAGTTTTACCACATCCTGTAGGTCCAGGATCATTTACAAAATATTACAAATTTTGAGTGCTGTTCCTTATATTTTGCTTTCTTCTCCCACAGAACCGTGAATGACGATGAGGTAGAGCACCCCATCATTGACATTGCGGATGACCTCGACGACAGTGTAGTTGTGATCTCCTCCCCTGCCAACGAACCCTCACCAGCGATACCGGTAGCACGTCCAAAGCGGAGGTATGATGAAGAGAACCCCACGTCAGGTATAAAGCGATCGAAATACGCGCCTGTTGCACCAGTAATAGAGCCCCAACCCTCAACCTCTTACGCAACAACCCCCCCAGCAGCACCTCCCGCTAATATACCCCCTTATTCATCCGCCACAGTTGCCCCCCGTTCTGTTAAGTCTACAATAATAGATCCCCAACCCTCAACCTCCTACGCAACAGGCCCCCCAGCAGCACCTTCCGCTAGTATATCCCCTAATTCATCCGCACAGTTGCCCCCCGTTCTGTTGAGGATGCTATAACGTTTGAGTTGGTGCGCTCCGCAGCCCCCACCCCAGCCTTGACTAGAAATCGGTATAGAGTCAGGGTCGACCCTAGAGCCATGTATAGCAATGGAATTGAGCGCGGGCTACGCCGGGTTGTACAGCGTATTGTAGAGTTTGCTCTTCAGAATCGCGACGAGCGTGAAGTCAGGACGAGTCTGTCCTTTGGATTCGGGTCAGATGACGGTGATGTAGACGATTATTGGGTGATAGTGCCATTTAGACGTTTGGCGGCTGAAGATGTAGAATATATATTAGGACGTATAATGCAAGCCGCCCAAAGTAGTATAGCCTTCAATATGGACAACTTCACGGTAAATATTGACCGTGTATTCCGTGTTGCGGGCCATAGTGCCATACCGTATACTCTTAACTTCAATTCTCCGACTATTTACCGAAAGCATATAAACGTCGATCGTGGTTGCGGCTTTATAGCAGTACTCTTAGCACGTATGTTTACTGTACAAAATACACGGACTCAAAAAATTTGGTGCCTACGGTCGTGGAACGTGCCCGTAAACTAGCTGTAGACTGTGAACTTGAATTTGACTGTAATATGGGTCCTGAAGAGCTGAGAATGGTAGAACAGGAAATGAATGTCCGCATAGTTGTATTTGGGTTGGATGATCGTCGTAGGACTGTGTATGTTTTTAAAAGCTGTGTGAGAGATCGTACAAGACCCCTACTTATTTTAGGATTGTCAGGGACAACGTATCTCCCCATCCGTAATATAAGGTGGCTTTACGCGAGTTATGACAAAAGTCGAAAATATGGGAGACATCATGATTTGTGTAAGGGGTGCCTCGAGTTTGCGGATGATATAGTGAGACATTGTAAAGAATGTCACATGGTATGTGAGCAGTGTAAAAGCACCAAATGTGAAAGCCGTGTAGTTGAAGCTGAGAAGAGAGACTGTGATGTGTGTAGACGCACATTCTTCAATAATAACTGCTTTGATTTCCATAAATCAATTGGCACGTGCAGGAAAATGAGAATCTGTGAATGTGGTATGTTTCACACAATGGATAATTGGGGGAAATTTAAGCACAAGTGTGACGAAATTCACTGTCCTACATGCCAGGAGGAATATAAGGCGGATGGAGTAAAGCATGTATGTTATATGAAAGATGCTAAGCCTAAAAATAACCCTTGTATAACTGTATACTACGATATAGAAACATATACGAACGCTGAAACCAAAGAGGTAATTCCACATTTACTTGTGAGCCAGACCATCTGTGATGAGTGTATGGGTATCGAATGTGACGAGTGCCCCAAATGCGGTAAACGGACAAACGTTTTTAAAACGAATGTCCGCGATAGTCCTGTGAAACTATTTGTGTCCTATATTGTCAAGTTAGCCGACAAGTTCAAAAAAATGACTGTGTATATTCTCGCCCATAACGGGGCAAAGTTTGACACGCAGTTCCTTTATAAGGAGTTGCTTGAACACGAATCCTCTGAGATATTTACAGGTGATCCATTGAAAAGAGGCAACAAATTAATACAGATGCAGATAAGAGGCAATGTACAATTTAAAGATACTTTATTATTCACACCTTGTAAATTAGCAAAGCTACCCAAGGTGATGGGAGTAGCAGCTGAAGTTTCCAAAGGATACTTCCCTTACACTTTCCTCACCAGCGAGACTTTAAACTACGTAGGCCCACCACCACCCAAACATTATTTTAACTATGACTGTATGGATGAACGTGAAGACTTTGATCGATACTACAACAGTTTTAATGAAAGTAACCCTTATAATATAGCTGATGAATGTGAGCGTTATTGCGTGAATGATGTGCGCGTGCTTAGAGTATGTTTCCAGGCCTTTAGAAGGATGTACATAGCCCGTTTCAAATGCGATCCGCTGCAAGTCGCAACCACCATCGCATCATTATGTTTTACGGTGTTCAAGAATAACTTCATGCCTAAAGACACCTTAGCCATTATTCACCGAAACAAACCCCGCAGTTACGGACACAAGGCTATTTACTGGCTCATACACCTACAGCAACAGACAGGTGTATACATAAAGCACGCCCGCAACACGGGTGAAGTACCCATTAAGATTAATGGACGTGTTTTTTGGGTTGATGGGTTAAGTGAAAACCGTGTCACTGGTGTGAAGACTGTGTACTCCTTTAACGGATGCTGGTGGCATGGATGCCCCCGTCCTGAGTGCGGAATCGCCGGAGATATCCACGGTAGATCTCCTGCCGACTGTCTTGCATGGACCCGCACCCGCGATCAACTTATAGGATCACAGTTCACTCACAAAGTCTTGTGGGAGCATGAATATGATGCACGGATGGAGACAGACGAGGTGTACCGTGAGGAAATAAACACGATCAAGCGTTCAATGGTGCTGGATCCTCTCAAATGTGGTGATAGCTTGTTTGGAGGACGTACAAATCCATTCAGACTATACTTTCCACCTACGGAGGGCGTGAAGCTCCATTACTACGATTTCTGTTCTTTATACCCATACGTGATGAAGAACAATCCGTACCCCGTGGGCGCTCCTGAGAAACTGGTGGGACCTAGCCTACCTCCATCAATGAATTTTCAAAAATTTGAATGATCGTTACTTTGGGCTCTCTTTCGTAGACGTACTCCCCCCACGCAATTTATGGATGCCAATCTTACCTGTCGTTATCGACGACAAGCTCATGTTTCCCCTGTGCGTGAAGTGCGCGGAAGAGGATAACGGCGATTGTAACCATATACCCACCAGCGTAAGATCAGAGGCGTATATACAAGTCCTGAGCTGGCCCTAGCCGTACGCCATGGTTATAGAATACTGAAGATACATGAGGTGTGGAGGTTTCAGAAGCTACCCAACCTTTTCACACCATATATAAACGCCTTTTTGAAGGATAAGGTTGAGGCATCAGGGTATCCGCGAGGAGTTGATACCGAAGATGAAAAGTCTGCCTATATTCAACGTTACCGCGCGACGCGAAGGTATACAACTTGATCGTGCCAAATTGCAAAGAATCCTGGCAAGCGCTTTAGTGCAAAGTTGTGTCTAAACAGTCTATGGGGAAAATTTGCGCAGAATACCGGCAAAGGGAACATTCATTTGGCACAAAGTTATAGTGATGTCTGGGATTATGCCAATGCTCCCGATAAAGAGGTCATGGAGATCGTGAATGTAGGTAATACTTACATAATAAAGTACAACACTGAATTGGCCACAGATACCTCAAGGGTTACAAACATACCTGTGGCCAGCTTCACAACAGCCTACGCCCGTATAAAACTTTGGGGTCTATTGCATTCTCTTGGGCGGAGAGTATTGTATGCCGATACAGATAGCGTGATATTCACAGAGAGGGAGGGTGAATACATGCCCACTATTGGGGAGTTCCTCGGCGAACTCACTGATGAGATCAAGGATGAGTATGGGGACAACGCATACGCCGACTCTTTTGTCTCAACAGGACCTAAAACTTATGGGATGCGGGTCAGGGTGGGGGAGGCATATGAAATATGAAATATATCGTGAAGGCAAAGGGTATTACGCTCAACCATGCGAATCGGCGGGTTGTTAACGTTGAATCGTTGAAGGATCTAGTGTGTTTGGACGATGATGAGGGCGAACGACCTTCCCAACTAATTGTAGGCACCCACAATTTTCGGGCGCAGAAGGTGGGGGGCGTGAAGGAACTTAGGGGTACGAAGGTGTGCCGTAACACCTATAGGAAACGTTACCAGTTACCTGGTACCTATGATACCGTACCCTTTGGATACCATAACGTTTGATGCTTCTATTGTTAACTGACACGTATTTGTCTTGTATATAATCGTATCTATTGATTTATTACACGTATTTGTAAATATATATATATATAACTTGAATATCTCGTTTATTAAATCGTATTTGTAAATATGTATATATAACTTGAATATCTCGTTTATTAAATAAATCATGTTTCAATTAGCGTTTTACTTTCTCCTTTGTGTGTGTGTGTGTGTGTGCGCAGGTGAAAGTTCTAAGCTCCGCCCACTGTAAGACCGTGAGTCATGCTACTATCTGGGAGTCCCTGCGTGGTCAGTCGACTGCAGTAAGCCCTTGAGATCAGACGTGTATTCGCCAGCGTAGAAGAAAAGATCAGACGTGTATTCAAATGGCTACCTTTAATATTGCTTGTACAACGTTTATGAAATGGTATTCAGCAAAGTGCCAGGATGTGGTGGATACCGAAAAACTTCCTATTCCCCCCTCCTATGCCTCTTTTAAAACCACATTGGATTGTGCGAAGTTCCAAGATGTACAAATACTCTACGGATGTTCTGGTGAGACCGTTGAAGGCTTTCGTTGCACAGACGATGTGCTGAAGTATGCTGCAGAGCTAAACTTTATAAAGTCTCACATATACCGTGAAGTAAAAGAAACAACGCGTGCAGAAGAGAAGCAGCAGGTATGGATAATGAGTCTTGCGGATGGGTGGTGTGACAAGCGGTATTACGTCATGCTACACCATGTCGATTACTCATACCCTACGACTGAAAATGTGAATCTCGTGATCATGGACAATCTTAAGTATTTTTATCACTATATTAATGTATATCATGATGAGGTTCGTAGTGAGGTTGTGGCTAGTGCCCTGCGTGAGTTTTTAACAGACTTTAGAGACGAGTATCGTTTGATGGGCAGAAAGGAAAAATATAGCATATGTTCCTCTCAAATAGTGCGCCGGAGTGTGAAGATGTTTAGTAAAACATAAAATGTGCCTAGTTCTTATCCTGAGGTAAACTGTCTGGTGCGTAGTCTGGTAGTGATAAAATTAATTCTTGTACCGGAAAACACCTACCCAATATGTACAACAATTCGGTGCGACTCGCGGATCATACGAGTTCGAACAACCCCATTCACGTATCATCGAGTCAGCCGCCCGTCGAACCGTTCCTGCCTACCTGCGTGCCTCACACGGCTCATAGTTATCTCAGAGCTTGAACCGAGTGGACGTGCGCTCCTCGAATACGATGGAACTTCCTTTGAGCAGCATTCTCAACGCCTCGTACGATGTGTCCGTGACGAAATCGTTGCGCGTGTTCAGGCGTAAATCCGGTACCGTTAGCTATGTACTGGAAACGGAATGTAGACAAACAAACAAACGGGTTTATTTAAGTGTCGAGGAGATGAATAGAATCTTCGTGATAGTTGAGAAGTGGAGTGAAGATCGTTATAAAATACCTGCTAACGTAGGTACAAGAAGAGAGCAGATTAGTGACGCACCCTCATACGCCGTTGTATGTACGTTGTGTATAAATAACGATCGGCCGTGCATTGATATACGGCTGATGTGGAAGAATGCTTCTGATAATAACGCTCTTGTTCCTACGCGAAACCGTTTCATCCTCGACAGAATGTTTGAAATCGTCGGATTCCGCAAGCTGAAACCTATATTAGACGCGCGTGTTACGGATATGCTTTATTTTGATACAGTACTTGAATACGCATACACCGCTCTGCTCGATGGGTTTACCGAGTGTAGGGCTGGTGAGAATGGTCTAGAGCTGGACGTTTATTTAAAAAGTTTAGACTCTTGAAATACCATGAACTTTGGTACAAAGCAATTGATCGGTACAAGGCTGAGCTCACCTACACCGTTCACCCTGAAGAACTATTTCTTTATATAACGCGCAGTTGTCGTAACGATTTAGAAGATTATTTCAATTGCCGCTATGTTGAGTGAGTTCACGATTGAAAAGCTCGAGTCGGTAGAAATAAACCCTCGATTGGAAAAGCGTGTTTATAAACTTGTGTTTAATAATGTAGCTAACGATGAACTCTTTGTGCGTGCTTTTGATTGTATTCTAGACGTATTTAAAGATGACTTACCAACCGGTTGTAAAGTGGGAACAAAAATAGTACTGAACGATATGAAAGCCCTTCATATCGAATACAGGTTTCCCTATACTTTAAGCGGTGAAATATTATTAAACCGCATATACTGCGTAATGCAGAGCAATAATGATGTAATTGTAAACTCGATTAAGTGCGAGTTTAGTATTTTGAAAAAAAGTGAAATGTATTTATATATTTTGCGTGATATTTCTCCTGTACTGTTATGATTATATGCATATTTCTATTATTATTGAAATGTATATTTATTTCTATATATTCCATAATTGTGTGTGTATATATTTTTTTGATTATATGCATATTCCTCAATTATTATTGAATGTATATTTATTTTCTATATATCTCCATAATTGTGTGTGTGTTTCTCCTGTACTGTTGTATTGACGGATTATATGCATATTCCTCATTTATTATTGAAATGTATATTTATTTTCTATATATTTATAATAAACAGAATGATGCAATGTTGTTTTACTTAATTCTTTTGGATAATTATAACATGTTACGCCTTCTAAACCTACTAGCGGAATTCTAAATGTATACAATGGTATCTGGCCATAATAATGCTAAAAAGTGGTATCTGGCAACTGAATACATGGCATGAAATCTTTTAATTGTTTAGTGAGACAACTCACCATAATAATGCTAAAAAGTGGTATCTGGCAACTGAATACATGGCGCTATCTGGCAACTCAAGCCATTTACGTCTTCTAAGCCAACTGGCTGATTAGGAGTCTATAATAATGTATACAATGGTATCTGGAAATGCTAAAAAGTGGTATCTGGCAACTCTAGCCATTTACGCCTTCTAAGCCAACTGGCTGATTAGGCGTCTATAATAATGTATACAATGGTATCTGGCAACTCAGTCTTCGATTAGAATTAATTAATTAAATATATAGCACAAACTGAATACATGGCGCTATCTGGCAACTCTAGCCATTTACGCCTTCTAAGCCAACTGGCTGATTAGGAGCCTATAAAACAACGCCTACTCGGCTGAAGTCTTAATATGCACTTGGCTCCTGCCAGGTGAACACCTATCCTCTTTTCTGGGGGATAACGCCGCCTCCAAGTTTTCCTTGCTGCACCTGCAACATCCCCCCTTTGGGGGGATTTTTTGCAACACACCCCCTTTGCAACATTGCGTAATAAATTGCAACATTCCTGCACTCTCCCCTTTTGCGGCTATACTATTTACCACCATCTGAAACTCGCTTGTTGAATGATCCTGTATCACCAAGACGCTCGCCTATTCTCTGAAAGGTCTTATCTGGCAGACAGACGTCTTGCTGCGGCCGCATTACACTCGACAAATCCATACATGAGATGCATGTCTGCCATTTCTCTGTTTGAATAAACCTCCATTCTCACTTTAAATGCACAGTATCACTGAATACCACAAAAACTTTTAAGTTTTTTGTTCATTGGTCTGCACTTATTCACGGTGAGAAGTCACGAATACGAACAGTGAAACACCGCGATGCACCTCTGACTAACTGATGGCTCTACACTCAACGATATTGAAACATGTCATAGAGTGTATGAAATATTACAATCGGCAAGGCCATACATGAAATAAGTCTTGTACACACTCACAAACATTGTCGGCAAGCAGTATTTGTAAACAGTTTGCAGAAAGAATTGCTGGAACACAAAACGGGCTGTAACTCGGAAACAAAGCGATTTCGGGCATATGTTTATATAGACTTTTTTCAGCTGCAAATCTTTGGATTATTTCATCCAGATCTAAATCCTTGGCGATGGCATGTTCAGAGGCGTACCAATACTTTTTGCCACTCGGGGCGAAAATGCCAACCCCCCCCCCCCCCCCCGCAACAATTTTCAATTTTAAAAACAATTCCTTTACAAAAATACACTTCTAAACAAAACTTTTATTGGAAGAAAAACTTAAATAAAGCAACTTCAATTTTAACAATACTACATAATGTACCGTACATAATACACTACATAATTTTAACAATACTACATAATGTACCGTACATAATACACTACATAATTTTAACAATAACTATATAATGTATAATGCCTAGTTAAATTTTCGGACTTTCATAACAGAAAATTCATGAATGATTTTTTCTATGTCCATTGTCTCTGCAACTTCGCGTTCAATTGAAATAATCGCCAAATTGCTCAGTCTAGATTGACTTATAGTTGACCTGAGGTAAGTTTTTATAAGTTTCAGTTTCGAGAAACTTCGTTCGCAACTTGCCACGGACATGCATGTAGTTAGACAGATCCGGAGGGCAATTGTTATATGAGGCAAAGATTCCACTAGATCCCATTTAACGATCCACTGAAGTAGTTTTAACATATCCCAGTTCTTTGGATCATCGTCGACGCTTATGCTTTCGAAACTGAGCAAATGTCTGCGCAAACGCTTTATTTCTTCCAGTAGACTTCCTGGATTAATGTCATTGTAGATGGAAGAAAAATTATTGACCTTGGTATTAATTTCTTCATCTTTGGACTGATTCAAAAGGTACGAAGGAGACAGAAATTTAAAGCGATCATTCATGTTTTTAAGACAAACTGTGCGTTTTTCAATTTCTGCTAATAAACGATCCATGATTTCAAAAAATTCTCTGCGTACATCCTCTTGCACGGTCAATCCAGCATCACGAGCTTGCTCTCCAGGCATTCTTCTCCGTCTCCTGACTCTGCGGTCTATACTGATATCCATTTCATTACAGAACTCTTCGGCGGCATCTGCAGCGTTTGATACTACTGCCTCTCGTTCATTAGTTAAAAACACGGATAAAGAGTTCATTTTTAATGCACACTGGTCCAAAGCAAGTCCCTTTCTTTGAAAATATAGCTGAGCATCATTGATTTCTTTCAGCACTGGATCCCAGAAAAATAAGTACACAATGAATATGTATGACATGATGGAGGTCAACAGAGCTTCAGCATCGCCCTTTGTGTCCAGATTTTCGGAGACCCCTTCACTCAGTTCTTCCAAGGCACTAACAACGTGAGTCAAGTTCTTCTTAAGACTAGAAACAGCATCATACTTAGCACTCCACCGCGTATCAGAGACTCGCTTGACAGTGATTTTGGAATGTTTTGTTAAGACATCCCAACGATGAGTAGAGGAAGAAAAGTAGACGAAAATTCGTTCAATTGTTCCAAAGAAAGTTACAGCATTAGGACTCAGTCCCGCGGCATGAACTCCAGCCAAGTTCAGCGAGTGGTTATTGCAAGGAATGAAAACAGCGTGTTTGCTAACATCAAGAATTCTGCGTTGAACTCCAAGATGAATACCTGCCATCGTAGCAGCATTGTCATACCCTTGACCATAACAATTCTGGATATCCAGCCCATCCTCACGGAGCTTAGTGACAATGAGATCAGTAACTGCCTCAGCAGTCTTCCCCTCTAATTTAATAAAATCAACGAAGGATTCCTTCACCTCTACATTACCATCTTTAATCGACACATAGCGAATTACCTGAGACATCTGATCAATATGGAATATATCTGGTGTACTATCGAAAATTATTGCAAAGTGCTTTGCACTAGACACATTATCAATTATACATTTTCGAACATTACAGCCGATTAGTGTGATGAACTCATTTTGAATGTTAGGTGACAAATACGTAGTGGATATCTTGTCAGTCATTCGTATTTTGTAAGATGTTCCCTAATTACTGGGTCATATTTGCCCATTAGTTTTATTAACTCCAAAAAGTTTCCAGAATTGCCAGCTAGCCCAGCTTCTTCATTTAAGTTCTCTCGGTGCCCTCGGAAGTCGGAATGCAAGATCTTGTTTTGCCAAGAACATGATGCAGTCATAAATTCGTCTCAGTATTTCTTTCCACTTAGCAGTAGCATGTTTTATTTGCAACTGATGTGCATTATCTATTGTAGCATTCAACTGAAGGCGCATAGACAACTCTTTCCATTGTTCAAAGCATCGGGTATGATATGGACTGTTTTCATGTTCAGGTACTCTTGGATTCAATTTCCTCCAGGCAAAAAATCCTTCTTCTTTTCCAAATGCACTGGAGATGTTGTTGAAGAGACGACAGCAAAAGCAATGCAAGCTACATTTTGAAGGTGAGAAGATTAGCCATGACCTTTCAATTTTTTCGCCATTTTCCAAAGTTTTGAAATACCAAACTTTTGACATTGACCTATTGTTTGAATCAGCTGGAAAGGGTCCATTCATGTTTTTCAAATGTGATGGTCCACGTTTAATGAGTTCGATTCTCAAATTGTCCGTCATTGGAACGGGCCAGTTGCCAGAATCGTTAAACAGACTCTGTGGGTGATGGGTGGGTGGGTGACTTTGTGATGTAGATGAGGGTTGATCCTGAATACACTGGGGAACAAATTTTAACTTTTTTTTGTTTCTTGAACGTGAACAGGTCGGTCTTATAGGATTTTTTCCGCTGATTCCGAATATAGCCGTAGAATTTCTCTATCTCCCAAGGTTACTGAGAAATTTGTATTTTAATATTTATTCAAGAAGTGTATAGAAGTTAGTAAAAATACTTCATAAAAATTATATTAGTGGCAGATTGGCATTTAAAATATTCTTCTTAAAACTTCTTTGTCACTGATTTTCTCTTGTAGTTTTCATTAGGAGCTTCTCGCATCAATGTCCAGCAGTAATCAGCTAACATTGCCGGATCCCACCTCCCTTGGTAGCGTTTCTCCATAGTAGCTATATCTTGGGGTGGAACCTTTCTCCATAGTAGCTATATCTTGGGGTGGAACCTTTCTCCATGCTCATCGCTTACGTCGCCGAGGTTTTCAGGGAAGAAATCTAAATGGGAGTGCAAGAAATGGATTTTTAGTGACATATTACATCCCAATAACCTATATGCTTCAATCATGTCCTGCACTATTTTTTCATAGTTAGAGGCTTTGATGTTCCCTAGAAAATTTGTGACAACATTCTTCATGGCCTCCCATGCAACTTTTTCTTTTCCTCTCAAGGCATCATCAAACTTTTGATCTTTCATGAGCTCTCTGATTTGGGGACCAACAAAGATCCCTTCTTTTATCTTTGCATCGTTAAGTCGTGACAACTTTTTCTTCAAATATTTGAATGCCTCATCTTCCTTGTTCATTGCTTTGACAAAATTTTTCATGATGCCAAGTTTGATGTGAAGTGGCGGTAAGTATATTTTCTTGGGGTCAACTAAGGGTTCATGAGACACATTCTTCAGTCCTGGGATACATTTTTGACGAAGTGGCCAATCCTTTACAAAATAATGCGAATCTCTGGCTCTGCTGTCCCATTCACAAAGGAAGCAGCAGAACTTCGTATAACCGAGCTGCATTCCCAGAAGAAGCGCGACGACTTTTAAATCCCCACATATATACCAACGAAACTAGTCATAATTAATCTGCTGAAGGATGAGTTTCATATTTTCGTAAGATTCCTTCATGTGGACAGCATGCCCTACAGGAATGGAAGGGTATTTATTTCCATTGTGAAGTAGTACAACCTTGAGGCTTAGCTTCGAAGAGTCAATAAATAAACGCCAATCTTCAGATTTGTGCTCATGACCGAGAGCTAACAGCAGTCCATTTACATTATTACAGTATCATAAACCACCTGACGAGGAGAAATACTGCATCAGATCTTTTTGGCGAGTGCGGAACGCCGATATGCTTGTATCTTTTGCCAGCAAATCCCATTCACGTAACCTGAAGCCCAATAATTCCGCTTTCTTTTTCGGAAGGTCCAAATCTTTCACGAGATCATTCAGCATAACCTGCGTTATCATACGTGGTTTATTTGATTCAGGTTGCTGAAAGTCTGTATTTTTAGTGTCATCAATTTCCATTGGTTCAACTTCAGACTCTTCATCCAGTGTCCATGAGTTTGGGGGAGTTGGAATTGGGTTATCATCGTCATGTAGTACTGGTCTCATGGCAGATGCAAGATTTGGGTATTGAATTTTATGTTTATTTTTGGCAGAGAATCCTGAAACGTTAGTCATACAAAAATAGCAATCCGTTAGGTGATCCTTGGGCTCTCTCCAAATCATTGGTATGGCAAATGGCATAGATTTGCGGGTACCTTTAATCCAACCCCTAAGAGTGACGGCACAGGAAATGCATGAGATATGAGGTGCCCAGGATTTGTCTTGGTCGCCTACCTTACATCCAAAATAAAGTTCGTAAGCCTTCTTCACGAGTGGGGTCATCATCTTCCCCTGTGCCATTATGGTCAGTTCTCCACATACGTAGCAAAATGTATCTCTGGGATTAATACAGTTTCGATTCATGCTGGCGGAAATTATTGAAATCACGGAAAACTTTTTGGAACGAAAAACCAATTTTTTCTACTATGAAAAATTTTAAAATTTGAGCAAAACTTGAAAAAAATGTCTTTCTTTTTATTAAAAATCTGTTTGTTTAAATAGCTATATTTTTTTAATGCAAAAAATACTATTAAATATAGTTAACCTGGAAAAAAAAGAAAGTAAAATTAAATTAGTACACTTAATTTTAACTAATATTTCGGGAAAACTCTGAGTAAATGGAAATATTATTTTCTCGAAAACTATGGGTGATAGAAAAAATTCTGAAACCATATTTGGAATCAGCATCAAACGTTCTATAAGAAACACCAAATAGTTTTCAAAAAACAAAAATGTTGTTCCCTACTGTTATTTGGGGGTTCACTTGAAGTTGCCGCTTGAACATCTATCTCTAAAGATATATCACATTGCGGTTGATCTCCTTGCTTCCCAGAAGGCACTGAAGGTGTGTTTGAGAATCCCATTAACTGATGAAATCGCTTAGCAGCACGCTTGCCTTCCTCCTCTTTTTTTTCGCGAAGATTCTTGTATGCAGCACCACTCAGTCTCTGTCGTTTGCTCATGTTTGCTAATTCAGTAGGGTATCTGCAAAATAAAACAACCATTAATTATTAACATCATCAAAGCTCAAAGAATGCAAAGCCTAACCTAAATAATATAGGGAAAGTCTGAAAAATAGGGCTGGCAACCTTTCCGATGTGAAAATTTAACGCAACTATTTGTGGAAATAGTGGCATTGAGGTGGCATATATAGCATTTAATGATGATTTTTCATCAAACCATGGATATTTTGTACACAAATAACGCGCGACAATGATGAGATATAATTTTTTGGAGGGTTGCATTTTAAAACATAAAAACCCAAAATTTTGCATACTGCGCCCGCCTGACAGTAATTTGCCGCCGCTCGGGAAGTGCCGCTCGGGGCGGTCCCCTCTCGCCCCTCCCTTGATACGCCACTGAGTGGCAATGAGCTTTGTAATTAGACCTTTGTAGGCGCTTCTCCTTTTTTTAAACTTGTTCAGTTCAGCTGCGCTCATCTTCAATGCAAACAACAATTGGGCTCAATGCCAAATAAGCTGAATTGGCAAAAATACTTAACCAAACTGATCAAACTCACATTTTGCTCTTTTCAAATAAACTGAATTGCTTGGTTGGGGTACTGACCAACCACCAGTATGGAATACCAAATTTTCCACCCAAGTAACTGGCGCACTAAAGTCTGCAACCTTCGCCTACGAATAATAAACCAAAATTAACCAAACCGGTAAAAATGTAGGCCCAAAACAACGACAGACGAGCGGCCAAGTTTCGCAATTGGGCGACCAAACTTTCTGCCGTGGGACCTTAACTCAATTATGCTCAACCCGTCCAGGCCTAACTTGGGCTACAATTTGCACAATCAGAACTTTGCCGGAAAATAGTCACTGACTCAGTCTTTGGCTAGAATCCGGTTCGAAGGACCATGTTATTTTTTTATTTTATTGGGTTCAGAATCCCAGCTGAGCCGTGAACGGCCAAGCTCTGAAGGGCCAGTTCAACCTACATCCCAAGTTAAGCTAGACTAAAAACTTACGGACTTGGAGGTCCTATTAGGTCCTATCTCAGGGTTGCTGACTCGATGTGGGCCCACCTTAGGCCTCAGTTGCATAAAATTAAGATAAAAAACAAAAGGGGCACTATTTATGGTCTTCTTTCTAAACCTTGCAACAACAACACAACCTACACCATTGCACGATGCAACAATCTTGTATCTAAACAACCAAACTTAATTGCGAGAGAGCTCTCTATAAGACCACGCCCTGTAAGTGCCGCATTCAACAAACGAGTAGGCAGGACGCGCAGTGCCCCCAAAAAATGTTGCCACAAGAGCCCAAAAATGCTAGCTCTAAATTAAGTGAATTTTTCACTAACCTTACAATTATGAGATGGATATATATACACCTTAACTTAATATATACAAGCAATGCTGCATCAATCAGCTTAGTTATCATATCGCCTTGGGACAACAACGGCTCTTCCTCTTCTAGATTTTCTAACATTCTGGTCTTGATCTCGGTCTCGGTCATGGTGGTCTCGACTGCATCACTGATAGAAACTTTATCGAATTATATATTTGTAAGTAAAACCACTGTATAGATTATAGTAAATTTTACATAAAAAATGTTGACATTTTAGTCATCATAATTTTTGTGGCTGACGAAAATATTTTACTGAACAAAAAGAAAAAGAACTCTAAAAAGAACACTATTAGTTTAAGAGAGATAATCTGACCAGTTAGCACCATCTTAGAACAAACTGGCAATCTTCTCATTGCCAGTTAGTGTTTTATAAAACTATGAAAGCAGTAAAATATTTTTCTTAATAATATAGTCAATGACGTATTAGCTATGTAGTATCTACCATTCACTATCTTTGTTTTAAGCCGTTTTCTTTTCTTCCACAACTTGGTTTGACTCCTAGTGAGAATAGTGTATATATATTGTATAACAAAATTCAATATGCCAAATCATTTCATTAATTTTATATTATAATGAAGGAAATAATGGTACTTACGTATTATCGGGGTTATTATTCGTTTTTTGACCCAGTCACACCCAGCTATAACAGCAATATATATTGAATAACCAATCAAAACTGAATAAGAAAATATATATATTATCTTGTGCAAATTTGTATAAAATGTATTTTTTTTATTAAAATGTATTTCATATTTTTGGTGTTTTTTCAATATATATATATATATATATCGACTATTTGGTGAATATTTCTTATTTTTGGTGATTCTGGCTACTTCTGCGTAATTCAGTTTGTCCTGTTTTACAAATAAATAATTTATAGCAATTGTTCGTCTGTTGAACTCTGTTCAGTTTGGTTTTTTGTGACTAGAAGTATGACGTGTCAGTTATGCATATTTGATTTTGAAGACGTGATCCGCCATATTGCCCTCGATGAAGACAAGAGTTTAGACCTTTTTTTCAATCACGGAATAATTAAGACATCCGTGACCTGCCCTAAATGCAATAGTGCTTGTATTTTAAGAAAAGACCAGAAGGTCTTTAGGTGCCGTAAAAAAAATCCTAAAAATAAACGTGTGTCGTTTCAGTTTAAGGGCAGGCGAAATTTAGCGGACTACCCATGCAAGGTTGGCACATGTTATTACAATTACACTGGGGAACAAATTTCAAATTTTTGTCTATTGAATTAGATTTGACAGTTACTTCTAGGTAATTTGGGTGCGCTGAGCACGAATTTTTACTCGGTTTTGCTCTATCAGGTCCTGATTTTGCTCAACACCCCTCCTCTTTCGTCGTATTCATAAAAAGGTTTTTTTCTCAATACTCGCTGTCTTTTTGCAGTTACACATTATGCAACTAGGTTTTTATCTAGGTATTTGTACCTATTGTTATGGTATTGTTGTATTATGTATATTTTTATATGTAACACCCTAAAAATATTTTTAATTTTGTCATTTTTAACCCATTTTAATATTAGTAAATTAAGCTAAAAATATCATAGAATTCTAAAATTTTCTCGAGCGTTCCTGTTCTCTGTAGAGTATTCTAGAGGGACAACTAAAATATATAAAAGCGACTCGTTTCCAGAGTTAATCAGTCAATTCAATCAGTCAGTCAGTAAGTCAGTCAGTTGAGTTAGTTAATTAAGTTTGGGCATTAACATAATTTTGAATTGGCATATGATTTAGTGAGTAATTTTGTCATCGTGATTTAATATAGTTGATTTAATTAGACGTAATTTATATTGTACCTACTCATCCGTGTTTCTAGTTTAATTTCATAGATTGTAAGTACCTATTTCATAATAAGTACCTATTTAAACTAATTTTTGTATTTATATTTCAGATTTTCTTAAATTTATATGAATTAAGGGCTTTAAATACCTTTACAAATTGGCAGAACAATCAAGCAATATGTCATCAAGCACTAGAAAGTTCAAATGCAAAAACAACCCTGATTCCTTCTGTTATATATGTGGAAATTTTACACTTCCACATTGTAAGAGTCCAGTTTTATTTATTTAGACCTTTACAAGTTTACGTAGATAATTAACTATATGCCAGGGTCACCAGCGCCCAAGTACTAGATTGGCATCCGGCACTGCGGCGCAAAGTTAATTTTAATAAAAGAACGGAAGGACTGATTATTAAATCAATATGAATTTTTATATTTTATTGACAACAATTAATGAGTATATGCAAAGGGGATTTTTACCCGTAACAACTTTGATGGACTTATAATGGTGAGATTAAATAATGGCCCGTTTGGCTAATATATAACAGTCTGCAAATAATACTGATTATAATAATGAATATGCAATATTACAATAGGAATAATATAATTATACTAATAATAATGCAACCTAATAATATAGTAATAATAATATAGTAATAATAATAGTAATAATAGTAATAATAATACAGTAATAATAATAGTATAGTAATAATAATATAACTAAAAGATAATAGCCACAATGACAACCTTGTCTGCAAAGAGACAGACAAGAATACTGTAAGTAATATTTCGGAGAAAAAGAATAATAAAAATGGCAAAAATTAATAATCAATATACATATGCTTTATAGGCCCAGTAACCTGTGGATGATAAATTACAGTTAATTCTCATTATGGGATTGTGTTAAGTTGAATGGGAGAACTAAGGAAGTATGTAGGCTACAAATGATTAGTAGGCCATAAATGACTTGAAACATAATAGGCTTATAAAGTAAAGTAAAATATACTAAGAAATTAATAGGCAGGCCTTTGCCTCTTCAACATATTGAGCTGAGGTTAATCTAAAACAAAGACTATGGTAGGCCTCAGTTAGGCTAGTTACAATTTGGCTTTTGCCTAGACCTAACTTAGCCTAAGGTAATTTATTGTATGAATCTTACATTACTATTTGTAGTATGAATCTTAGTACTAATTGCAAACGGTATAAGGCGTTAGTATCTGCAGTATGCGGTATTGCATACAGATATGAAATAGTAAAGAATAAATATTATAAATACAAAACATACCACAAAGGAACTTTGCTTGCTGGCGGGGTGATTTCGAATAATGTTTTTTGGCGTCCTTTGTGTTGTCGTTGCACACAAGTTTGTTTTTACTTAATAATTTTACCAACCAGCCAAAATAATCCTTAAAAGCCCATTCATGTCTAGTCACACCACTCTGAATTCTTAAGAATTAAATTTGATCACTACATTTAACTTGTATTTATTTATTTAGATTTAAATATTCACTCATGCCAATTTGTGGCAGTTTTCACTAATAAAGAATAATCTTGTGGTGCAAGGCACTACAAGTACTGCCCCCCAAAAACATGGTTGTCAGGGGTAAAAAAAAACACTTAAATGTCAAAACGCACTGGCTTACGAATGACTCTTCCAGAACGAGTCGTTGTTTGCTTTTGGATGGCAATATCCTGCAGCACTGGTTCTGAAGGCATGGATGGTGCTACAGGTGCAGTAGGGACATTGGGGGAAGGGGATTCTTGGTGCCTGTGCGATGGAGCCACTGGCTGGTTCAAAGACAGTTGGTTGCGATAATGAAGGAGAATTGGAAGAGGGATGATAGATTGTTGTACCCTCGGATGAGGTGGTGGTACATAGGATTTAGGAAGGGTAGATTGCTGTACCTGTATATGAGATGAAGGTACAGAAGATTGAGGAGGGATAGGTTGCTGTACCTGTATTTGAGGTGGAGGTACAGAAGATTGAGGAGGGATAGGTTGCTGTACCTGTATTTGAGGTGGAGGTACAGAAGATTGAGGAGGATAGGTTGCTGTACCTGTATTTGAGGTGGAGGTACAGAAGATTGAGGAAGGATAGGTTGCTGTACCTGTATTTGAGGTGGAGGTACAGAAGATTGAGGGAGGATAGGATCTTTTGTTGGAGAAAAATCAAGGTATGCTGGTTTCAAGCGGTCCACAGAAACGGTTTCACGCTTGCCCACCTTGTCAATGATGAAAGTTTTGGGTCTACGGTCTAGCACAAGGAAGGGACCATCATAGGGACAGTGAAGAGGGTAGCGGTGAGCATCATGTCTCAAGAAAACGTGTGTGCAAGTTTGTAAATCAGGGGAAACGAAGGTAGTTTGTGAAGTGGAAGTTCTAGGTGCTGTGGGACGAATTTGCTTCATAACAGAGCGTAATGTCTTAACATACGAAGCAGGATCACATGCGGGGTTAATGGGTGTAGGTGTGAAAAATTCTCCGGGTAACCGGAGTGTGGTACCGTAAACTAATTCTGCTGCAGAGCATGCAAGATCAGTCTTCAGAGCAGTACGAATTCCGAGTAGGATTAGGGGTAGCCTGTCCACCCATGTAGTAGATGGATCAGTGGCTCGCAAGGAACTTTTAAGTTGACGATGGAAGCGTTCTATCACCCCATTGGATTGCGGGTGATAGCTTGTTGTTCTGATGCGCTCAGTCCCAAGAAGGAGCATGAGTTCCTTCCATAAGGCCGATTCAAACTGGGCACCTCTGTCTGTGCAAATGGTTGCAGGTATTCCAAAACGGGAAACCCAACATGAAACAAAGGCGTGAGCTACTGCAGAAGCAGTACAAGAAGTCAAAGGAACAGCTTCTGGCCATCTTGTGAACCTATCAATGACAGTGAGAAGATAGGTATAACCTCGAGAAGAATAGAGGGGGCCGACTATGTCTAGGTGTATGGCCTCAAAACGAGCCTTTGGCAAAGGAAAGGTACCAATTTCTGACTTTGTGTGTCGGTGAACTTTGGCACGCTGACATTGAAGGCAAGATCGAGTCCAATTGCGGATATCTTTGTGCATACTTGGCCATACAAACCTAGCTGCAATTAATTTTTGGGTGGCCTTAATTCCCGGGTGAGAAAGGGAATGGAGTTTAGCAAAAACAGCTCTTCGCAGCCCTTGTGGGACCAACGGTCGAATATGCTCAGTCGAGACGTCACATAAAATTAGTAAGTCTGACTTGGGTTCAACTGGTAAAGAGCGGACTTGCAATGAAGTGGGTGAATTAATAAGAGTTTGGAGGTCTGTATCCGTGGACTGAGCCTTAGCCATCTCTGAAAGGTTGATGTGAGAGTGTCCAGGGTCAGAAATTGCTGAGATGCGAGACAGCGCATCCGGCACAACATTCAAAGAACCTGAAATGTGTCGAATGTCTGAAGTAAATTGAAGAATAAAATCAAGGTATCTTCGCTCATTAGGAGCATGAGAGTCTGATTGAGAATGGAGAGCAAATATTAACGGACGATGATCCGTAAAAATGCTAAAGTCACGTCCTTCCAGGAATGACCTGAAATGACGGATGGAGAGGTATATCGCCAGCAACTCTCGACCGAAAGTGCTGTACCTCATTTGTGAAGGTGAGAGCTTGCGTGAAAAGAATGCGAGAGGTTCCCAAACGCCTGAAACAAGCTGCTGGAGCACTCCTGACACGGCAACGTCAGAGGCATCAGTGGCTAAGTTCAGAGGAGCGTCTGGTTGAGGGTGAACAAGGCATGTAGCTCGTGCTATAGCCTCTTTTGCTTGTGAAAAAGCGTTGGTAGCTTCGGGGTTCCACAGAACTGCAGTGGATCTGCCCCTTTTTGATTGGCGAAGAAGAGAGGTTATGGGTGCAAGAATGTTTGCACACTGAGGAATGAAGCGATGGTAGAAGTTTACCATCCCTAAAAGCGGCGAAGTTGCTTTTGAGTTTGCGGTTGTGGGAAAGACCTTATGACAGATACTTTATTTTCGAGAGGAGAAATGCCCTTCGAAGTAACTTTGTGTCCTAAGAAGGTGAGTTCATCTACAGCAAAGACACATTTTTCAGGGTTTAGCAATACACCATATTCTGCCAACCGAGAAAAAACTAAGCGTAAATGTTGAATATGTTCTGAGGGAGAAGAACTTGCGATGAGAATGTCATCGACATATGTGAAAGTGAAGGAGAGACCTCTCAACACTTCATCAATGAAGCGTTGAAAAGTTTGGGCCGCATTACGCAGTCCGTATGGCATTTTTGTCATTTCAAATAACCCAAAAGGGGTTGTTATAGCAGTTTTATGTACATCATCAGGGTGTACAGGAATTTGATGAAAGGCTCGCACCAAGTCAAGGCGTGAAAATACTGTGGTGCCATGGAGAGCAGAAGTAAAATCGTGTAAGTGAGGAAGGGGATAGCGATCTGGAATCGTGTTGTCATTCAAAGCACGATAATCTCCACATGGACGCCAGTCTCCAGGTGTAGGTTTTGGGACCATGTGTAAAGCAGAGGCATACGGGCTACTTGAAGGCCGTATAATACCGAGTTCAGCATGTGTTCAAACTCTCGTCTCACAATTGCAAGACGATCTGGAGCTAAGCGACGTGGGCGGGTGAAAACAGGTGAGCCTACCGTATCAATACGGTGGACAACAGTGTGTTTAATAGGGGTATCCTTAGAACAGGGTTGAGTAAGTGAAGAAAATTCATTTAGGAGCTGCTCTATAGCAGGTGAGCACTGTGGCAGAGAACTTGCCAATAATGAAGAGGGGTGCACGGTAGGAGAACCAATTACTGAAAGATGTGTGACATTATCAATTAATTGTGCTCTACGAACATCAACTAATAAATCATTAGCAGAAAGAAAATCAGAGCCTAACATTGGAGTATATACATCCGCGACAAGAAATATCCAGCGGAAAACACGTCTAAGTCCAAGAGAAACTGAAATAGAACGATGTCCATAAGTGTGAATAGATGAAGAATTAGCTGCACGTAAAATGAAAGGAGAAGGTCCGTTTGCACGGTCTGCGGCTGTTGCAGGAATAACACTGTATTGAGCTCCAGTGTCAATAAGGAATGCATAGCCTGAAAGTGGATCATGCAAGGTGAATGTTGGACCAGGTGGTGCAGTAGTTTGTGAATCATTAAATTTTTGTGGAAGAAGGTTAGTATTGCTGTGGGAAGGAGTTTGTGTTGTATTTGGAGAATTAGTTGGGGGTATTAAATTAGCTGTGGTTGAATAAGTAGGTTGCGATTCTTTAACTTTACTTGCGTACGTAGGTGTTGGTTTGACAGTGTTAAATGAGGTAGTGGTAGGGTTAGTTGAAGTAAGGATAGGAGGAGAGGCTTGAGAGGCTGTAGCGTCAGACGCCTGTGACACCAGCCTGGTTAGTTTAAAGGAGGGTTAGGAGTCCATGGGCAAGGTGTGAGACAGCGCGTTGCACGATCTTTAAACTTTTCATGATACCAGCAAGGAGGGGTATGAACAGTAGACTGTGGTAAGGAAATAGGTTGAGAATGGGGCTGAGTAGTGGGGATTGAGGATTGAGGATGAGGTAAGGCTAATAGATTTGGATTAGGAGCAACCAACTGACCTGTTTGCGGTGGCTGTGGTTGTAGGAGAACGAGGCGTTGTCCAGGTTCATATTGGGAGGCTCTAATTGGACCAGAGGGTCGTCCTCGTCTTGAAGAACTTCTCTCTCGTTCCCTGTTGTTAGCTAGCTCTATTCGGAGAGCTTTAAATTCATCTTTAAGTGTTTGTAGAATTTCGTTGGATACTTTAAGACCTTGTGCAGCCGGACTCAGATTGTCGTCCTGCGTGGCACAGATTTGGGGGTGATGGGTGTGGTTATCTACTTGGCCAAGGTGGATTTCAATCATCATCTTATCAGCTGTTTTGGCCATTGTGAGGAGGTCTGTATCATCTGGCATACAACGGAGCATTGGCCGTAGGGCAGTAGGGAGACCATTGAGGAAGCGGCGTCGCATTAAGGGTGAGTTTTTATCGTCTTCATTGGTCTGTCCAGCCAGGTCTTGCAGATGTCTCAGGAAGGCTGTTGGCGTTTGATCCCCAAGAACTTGGTCCTTGAGTAGAGCATTGAGTCGCTCTTCTTCTGATTGGCCGAGTCTCCTGACTAACTCGCTGAGGAGGCTCTCAAAAGCTTGGTCAGACGGAGGCAATAGAGTTACATCCCGCACTACTTTGTATACTTGTGTAGGCAGGAGGTTCTTTGTGACAAGGAACTTGGTTCGTGGGTCCGTAACTCCTTTTATCTCAAAATAATCCCGCAGTTGACTCACAAAGATTCCAGGCTCTTCAGCGGTGAATTGTGGAGTGGTAGGCTGATACATTGTGAGAAAGTCCGTTATAGGTGGTGAATTTGGAGTACCACCATTGGATGACCCTAGGTTGTTATTGGTCATTGTGGCTATTATTTTGTTACAATACTAAAAAAAATTAAAAATGTGTCAAAAACTGACAAGATTTCAACAAATGTTGTTGAATGTAAATAATGGCTTCAGTAAGCTTGGTTGAGTATGAGACTCAATTGAGTTATGAATGCCAATAACAAAAAGTTACGTAAAAAATTTTTTTTTTTTTTTTTTTTTATGATGTAGCCCAATATTAGCAGAAAAATAGTCTGCGTATAGGCTATTTGCAAGATAAGTAAAAAATTTTTTATGATGTAGCCCAATATTAGCAGAAAAATAGTCTGCGTATAGGCTGTTTGCAAAATAAGTAAATTTGCATAAAAAATTTTAGAAAATGCTGAATTTATAAAAGGCAAAATAAAAGGAATATTTTTGCAATAGAATACACTTCCAGTACAGGTGAGTGCTTTGTACTAGTGAATTTAATAAAATTATAGATGCAGACTGAATATATTGACAAAAATTAAGAAAAAACTTAGAATTTTTTTTGCATAAATTACGGTGTTTGGTCACTCCAGGAGGTTACCAATTGTAAGAGTCCAGTTTTATTTATTTAGACCTTTACAAGTTTACGTAGATAATTAACTATATGCCAGGGTCACCAGCGCCCAAGTACTAGATTGGCATCCGGCACTGCGGCGCAAAGTTAATTTTAATAAAAGAACGGAAGGACTGATTATTAAATCAATATGAATTTTTATATTTTATTGACAACAATTAATGAGTATATGCAAAGGGGATTTTTACCCGTAACAACTTTGATGGACTTATAATGGTGAGATTAAATAATGGCCCGTTTGGCTAATATATAACAGTCTGCAAATAATACTGATTATAATAATGAATATGCAATATTACAATAGGAATAATAATAATTATACTAATAATAATGCAACCTAATAATAATAGTAATAATAACAATATAGTAATAATAATAGTAATAATATAGTAATAATAATACAGTAATATAATAGTATAGTAATAATAATAATAATAACTAAAAGATAATAGCCACAATGACAACCTTGTCTGCAAAGAGACAGACAAGAATACTGTAAGTAATATTTCGGAGAAAAAGAATAATAAAAATGGCAAAAATTAATAATCAATATACATATGCTTTATAGGCCCAGTAACCTGTGGATGATAAATTACAGTTAATTCTCATTATGGGATTGTGTTAAGTTGAATGGGAGAACTAAGGAAGTATGTAGGCTACAAATGATTAGTAGGCCATAAATGACTTGAAACATAATAGGCTTATAAAGTAAAGTAAAATATACTAAGAAATTTAATAGGCAGGCCTTTGCCTCTTCAACATATTGAGCTGAGGTTAATCTAAAACAAAGACTATGGTAGGCCTCAGTTAGGCTAGTTACAATTTGGCTTTTGCCTAGACCTAACTTAGCCTAAGGTAATTTATTGTATGAATCTTACATTACTATTTGTAGTATGAATCTTAGTACTAATTGCAAACGGTATAAGGCGTTAGTATCTGCAGTATGCGGTATTGCATACAGATATGAAATAGTAAAGAATAAATATTATAAATACAAAACATACCACAAAGGAACTTTGCTTGCTGGCGGGGTGATTTCGAATAATGTTTTTTTTTGGCGTCCTTTGTGTTGTCGTTGCACACAAGTTTGTTTTTACTTAATAATTTTACCAACCAGCCAAAATAATCCTTAAAAGCCCATTCATGTCTAGTCACACCACTCTGAATTCTTAAGAATTAAATTTGATCACTAGACATTTAACTTGTATTTATTTATTTAGATTTAAATAATTCACTCATGCCAATTTGTGGCAGTTTTCACTAATAAAGAATAATCTTGTGGTGCAAGGCACTACAACATCAACGAGCAAATATAACTGACTTCGTAAAAAGAGCTTACTTAGCTTATTTTGGCATAAAACTGGGGGACCAAGATAAATCGTGGGCTCCACATAAAGCCTGCACTATATGCATTGAAAGACTGCGACATTGGACGAAGGGTTCGGATTCAAAAATACCTTTTGGAGTTCCGATGGTAAGTTTATGATTTCATAAAACTACGTAATTTAATCACTAGTATACTGTAACTTACCTAAATGTAATTGTAACTTAGGTACATAAACAAAAATGTACAGAAAATGTTTATAAGAATCTCAAATATTGCATAAGGTTGAAACACATAGAAATGTTAAATGTTTGGGTGATAACTTTTGATAAAATTCATAAAAACAAGTCTCTCGTCGCTTTTGTTAACGCTTTACAATTTTTTTTCCATATCAGGTGTGGCGAGAGCCTACTAACCACGAGACCGATTGCTACCTTTGCTTTGTCAAGACTTCGGGCTTCACTAAGAAAAATAAACATTGTATCGAGTACCCAAATTTCGACACCGCGATACGACCTGTGCTACATTCAAATGAGATCCCCATTCCAAAATTTAAGGGTCTGCCAACTCAAGAATTAGTTGAAGATGTTCCTGAAAATATTGTTATGCACTTTGAGGAGTCAGACACCGATTTTGACCCCAGCGTATTTGAAAGTCAAAACGATCCGCAAAAGTTTAACCAGGCCGAGTTGAATGATCTTGTAAGGGATCTAAATTTGCCAAAAAGGCTGCGGAAATTTTAGCTTCAAGACTTAAAGAGAAAAACTTGCTTACTTCAAACACATACATTTCATTTTACAGAAAAAGAGAAGAAGAACTTGTTAAATATTTTAGAACAGAGGATAGTTTAGTATATTGCTGCGACATAGTTGGTTTGTTAAAGAAGATGGGGGTTGAGTCTTACGATGCAAATGATTGGCGCTTGTTTTTAAACAGTTCGAAAAGAAGTCTTAAGTGTGTGTTGTTGCATAATGGCAATCTATACGGCTCGATACCGATTGGGCACTCAACAAAATTAAAAGAAAAGTATGAACATATAGAAAAGGTTTTAAATCTTATCAAATATAGGGAGCACGAGTGGATCATATGTGTTGACTTAAAAATGGTTAATTTTCTGCTAGGACAACAAGGAGGGTATACTAAATATCCCTGCTTCCTTTGCTTATGGGACAGCAGAGCCAAGGAAGAACATTATTTCAAACAAATCTGGCCAGCACGAACATCACTTACTGTCGGAGAAAAAAACGTAATTAATCCACCTTTAGTGAGCAGAGATAAATTCATATTTCCTCCTCTGCATATAAAACTAGGCCTCATTAAACAATATGTAAAAGCTTTAGATACGAACGGCGAGTGTTTCAAATACATAACTTCAAAATTTCCAAGTTTAAGTTATGAAAAAATCAAGGCGGGAATTTTCGACGGTCCACAAATAAGAACAATGATTAAAGACAGCAATTTTCCTAATGTCATGAATGAACGCGAAAAAAATGGCTGGTTCTCATTCGTGGACTTGATAGAAAACTTTTTAGGCAATTATAGGGCAGATAACTACGAAGAAATCGTAAAAAAACTTTTAAGGGACTACAAAGAGTTAGGTTGCAATATGAGCATAAAAATGCATTTTTTGAATAGCCATCTTGACCAATTTCCAAGTAATTTAGGTGATGTAAGTGACGAACAAGGGGAGAGATTCCACCAAGATATCAAAATTATGGAGGAACGGTACCAAGGCCGCTGGGATTCCCACATGATGGCTGATTACTGCTGGTGCTTGAAAAGAAACCTGCCATCAACAAGCAAATACGCTAGAAAGTCTTACAAAAGAACATTTTTGCTACAGTGAAAGCTTCATATCTGTTTGTTTTTTTATTTTAAGTCATTTCTATCGTTATAATGTAATTTTACTGTAGTTTGAACTGCTTGTATTCATGAAACTTGAAAAAAAAATTTAACACATGACTTAATTTTTTAGTCCTAATTTGAAAAATCTGGAAAATGGCACATAGGCTGTCGACAAGAATCAGGACCTGATAGAGCCAAACCGAGTTGAAATTCGTATTCAGCGCACCCAAATTACCTAGAATCAAGTGTCAGATATCATTCAATAAAATACGTGTTGCCCAGTGTTATCATTTGTATAATTTAGGTCTCGGGGGTACGGGGGCGGAGCCCCCGTAAAGATCACGCATCACAAATTGATCGGTCCTAATGTTTTGCGGACAGTTCAGTACGTGACACCAGTTAGGTCAACTGTACGCCCTTGATGATTAGTTAGGTTAAGTCATGATATTTTCGTTTAAATTCGTTAGTTTAAACGAAAATGACGAGTGCAAACTTTTCTGATTAATTTTGAGGTGTTTTGTACGAAACTGCCATCTGTTTCCTGTGCAAATGCGTAGTTTTCAAGCTGACGATATCTCGAAAACTACGCATTTGCACAGGAAACGGATGGCAGATTCATGCAGAACACCTCAAAATTGACCAGAAAAGTTTGCTCTCATTATAAAAAGCGACTGGGTCAAAAAACGAATAATTACTGTTTATTATGTATTTTTGCTCTCGTCATTTTCATTTAAACTAACGAAAATATCACAACTTAACCTAACCAATCATCAAGGGCGTACAGTTGACCTAACCGAGCATTCAGTTGACCTAACCAGGCATTATCAATTACGGCGTTATTCTCTCATCCTTTACTTGCCCGAAATGTGACAGTGAGTGCATAATACGAAAAGATCAGAAGATATTTAGGTGAAATAACCAATATTAACCTGCTAGGTTAATTGAATGCCCGGTTAGGTCAACTGAATGCCCGGTTAGGTCAACTGAATGCCCGGTTAGGTCAACTGAATGCCCGGCTAGGTCAACTGAATGCCCGGCTAGGTCAACTGTACGCCCTTGATGATTGGTTAGGTTGTTGTGATATTTTTGTTAGTTTAAACGAAAATGACGAGAGCAAAAATACATAATAAACAGTTTGGTAGTCCCGATAATACGTAAGGTACCGAAATAATTTATATTTCGATCATCTACTGTAATGTGATACATATTTATATGCTCATGGCATAAGATATTAAAGAACTGTAAATAAATAAATTAAAGGACCTTTTCCAGTTTGTGTACCGTTTTTCATATAATTTATTTTTGAGAATATTTTTGTTAAAACTAACGAAAATATCACGACTTAACCTAACCAATTATCAAGAGCGTACAGTTGATCTATTAGTAAATAGTAAATACTATTCCAGAAACAATGTTATAATTAATAATAGATCAACTGTACGCCCTTGATAATTGGTTAGGTTAAGTCGTGATATTTTCGTTAGTTTTAACAAAAATATTCTCAAAAATAAATTATATGAAAAACGGTACACAAAATAGAAAAGGTCCAAATTAAACTAAAATTCGAATATATTGGGAGAGCTATCATTTGTACTGTACTATTATGACTTACGACTGTTACCAAATGATGATTAAAACGCAGATTTAGTCTTACATATTGCTTTGTGTTGAGCCAAAAGAATGCGATCAAATTAATGAGGCTTTATTAAACTCAAAATTACAGTACAGCATTTAACATTTACCCATATCTGTAACAGAAAAGAAAAGAATATAGTCTACAGATTAATAACGCAAGTAGGGATTAAACATACGTTAAACACATAACACATTAGAAGGTTATTACGTAGTAACGTGATAAGTATTACTCAATAAATTTATATAAAGTAAGATGCTAACGTAACATAATCATGACATTTTGATTAATAATAATAATAATAACCATAATAATAAACATAATAAATACTGTAGCAGAGTGAATGATTCATAAACCGAAAGACAAACGTCAAAAAACTTAAATTCAGTTGATGTCACGTGATACCCTTCGTTCGGATTTGAAATATTTTTATGTTGATGTTCAAGTGTGAGAAAGGTTTCAGCAAAGCTTACCAATTGAAAACCAAACTCTGTGAAGAAATTTCTATTTTTTTTTTAGTTTTAACTTCTTTCCTTTCAGAAATTGTATGGAAATGATATATATATATATATATATACAGGGCCGGATCTAGAAGTTGCGAGGCCCTAGGCAGATCTAGAAATTGAGAGGCCCCTAGGCCTATATATATGAAAATATGGACTTAATTATCGGTACTATACCAGCAATATTAGAATCCCGCATAGACAGAACTATGCCAGCACTTAAAAATTAAACCAAACCAAAATAATCACGCATGGAAATTGTATAAGAAATATAAATAAACCATACAAATAAGTATAAATTATAATATGAATCAAGATTTGTATCGAAAATATAAGACAATGATTTCTAAGATTTATATAATATTATAGGTAATGACTTTCCATAGTATACAAACGTTTTTCATATGTGATGTATAAGAGATGTTGACATTTCATTTTTTATAATAGTGAGCGATCGACTTATCAGGCTAAATATTAATGCTTTAATATTTGGTTCAGATGCTCCTTGAATATTACAGCAATGCTTTTCTACTTTTCTTCGAGCTAAACTCTTCAATTAATTGAGAATAATCTAATGAATTTGTTATATCGTTTTCTATTGATAACAGCTAATGATTGCAATCTCGCTTGAGACATGGTGGAACGCAAATATGTTTTAATAAGTTTGAGACGCGAGAAACTTCTTTCAGCCGAAGCAACAGTAACTGGGATGGTTAATACTATTCGAAGTGCAACATAAACATTAGGATAAATCTCACTTAGTTATTTTTGCACTATATAAACAAGGGCATTTCCGATATCTGTTTTCTCAGGTATAAACCTGCAAAGTACGTTAAGTTCTTCATAGAGTTCTAAATCATTAATATCACTTGAACAGAACGCGCAAAACGGCTTGAGCGAGGCCCCCTTTGGCGCGAGGCCCTAGGCGATCGCCTAGTTCGCCTATAGCTAAATCCGGGCCTGTGTGTATATATATATATATATATATATATACAGCCTGAAGATGAGCGTATTGCTCGAAACGTTGCGCATTAAAGAAGACTTTTCATGGCATTTACAGTTCTCCTTGTCATTGGATTTCTCCTAAATATTAAATTGAAGCTCTGTAGAAGCAACCCGCATGATTATATATATATATATATATATATATATATATATATATATAGTGGACCTAGTTTTTAGCCGTTTAAGGTGATAATGATTTAATTGTATGCAATGATTAATTGATGCAATGACTGATTGCTTATTAATGAAAGGCTGGGTTAATAATTTATGATGTCATACAGTATCACCGATTGGAATAAGTGGTTATTTGATTAGGCCCACCATACTATTGGAAGTGATCGAAATGGCAGCGAGGGTCACCAGCTTGGATTACACCCAAGCAAATTAATATTAAGGTTATAAAAAGTACCTTATGGTTTTGTAGTTTAATTAAGAAAATATTTATATTAGTTTTCACAGTGAAACTTACAATGGAAAGACACTGACTAGAAAGCTTAACAATTCTATAATGACCTTTGAAATACACTCGTTTATGTGAGGCTTAATGGTATACAAAATGGGACACAACCTGAAATATGAAACTTAGTGAATACAAAAATAATGCATGTACGTACTAATATAACAAATAGGTTATGTAAGACACTGATTAGGGAAGCTACAGATTATGCATAAATGATCTGTGAAAGAGGCCTATTAATGATACAGAAAGCGCGTACGTTTTGGTACACTGAATAGAATAAGTTTCGGTACTTTATTTTTATTATGAAAATAAAGCCGTTATTTATTCACTGTGGTATAACAAAGAATTAACGGTAATTAATTGATAGTTTTACGTTATGCTTATGACATAGACTTAGCTAATAAGATGAAATGTTAATAGCTTAATTGACACGTAATAAGTAATATACTCATCGATGGTATGTAAATGGCATGCAACATAGAACATTGAATGGGCCTAGTAAATGATATAAAGAATGCACGTGCGTTTGGTACATTGAATGGAAAACATGACACTCTGATTAAGTAGGCTAGATGAGTGAATGGGCCTAGTAATGATATAAAAAATGTACGTACGTTTGGGATAGGCCTAATGATAGTTGAGGGAATATACACTGTAAATGAATTAGGCCTGCAGTAGAGAACTTATTTATCGCACAAATATATAAGTGAACACAATAGCGGATGATGTGAATTACAGGTTCTGAAGGACACTTGAATTAGGTAACAGATCTACAGCGTTATTAACGAGAGTCAATTGGAACGTTTAATTACTCACTTTGGGAGTATAGCCTACCGTTCGGCGGTAGGCTAATGTAGGCTTCACAAGAGTACTTAGAATATGATGTACTTAGCTTACCGGGACGATGAAACCGCTGTTGAAGGAGTGTTGAAAAGGAAGTAGGCCCGGCTGTCGGTGTCGAAGTTTGTTCCGTAAGTCAAGGTATGATGGGCCTAATGGAGTCTCGTAGACGACCGTTCTTCGTAAAGCGGTAAAAACTGACCAGATGTGGAGTGATTTGGGTTTGTAGCTTTCGCCGTCGAGTCACGCAAGGTGTTCACCTTGAGGATGCTTCTCGTAGCGTTGCAACCTTGCCGTTGCTCTCGAGGATGATTGACAACCGGTTGATGCGGTAATGAAGAGACCAAGGGGAATTCCTGATGCCGTTGTGGTTTGCTGCGGCAGTATTGGTAGATCACTTCCAATGATGCTTCGTTTCTTGAATGTGTTGTTGAAGTGAGCCTTGGTCTTGAGCCGGTTAAAGCTGATGAGGGGTGACAACGTACAGAGTAGTCTAACGAAATGGAAGCGCTAATGAAGTAAGGAGGAGTGTGAGTGGGTGCTCGCTTTTATACGTAGTTCCTGTGACGTAGGACTTCGCACCAAATCTTAAGACGCCTTGTTCGCGCGTCCTTTGCTTTTTGGGAAAGAAACAGACGTTTCATTGTTTGACTCTTTGCCCACGTGTGTTTTCCAAGACTCTTTGATGATAGCGTGGAAGGAAAAGATCTGTCTGTCTATTTGTTGGTCTATTTCTTGTCGATCCGCTACATATATATTCAGGGGTGGCCAAGGGATCAAGTAAAGATAAGCACTTATAAGGCTAACTAACGAAAATATCACGACCTAACCTAACCAATCGTCAAGGGCGTACAGTTGACTTAACGATTGGTTAGGTTAGGTCGTGATATTTTCGTTAGTTAGCCTTATAAGGCTAATTAAAGAAGGCTGGGGGTGCTTATCTTTACTTGATCCTGGCCAAGTTTCCTGGACCCAAAAGCCACCTACGACGTTTTTCAGATGTACGAGAGCCGCAAAATATTGTAAAAATAATTTAATTATTAAAAACACATACATATAGTTATTATACTCACATTATTAAATTGTTTAATTACTGCTTGTAGAAGGCTTAGTTTGGGTCTTCATTTTGGCTGTTAATGCTTTAAGTCTGGCTGATGTGATGTTAAGGCGGTATGAAGAAGCTCAGTCAGGTGTTCGTTAGTGAGGGCAGCACAATGTTTTGACTTTACAAACTTCATTACCGAGAAGAGTGCTTCACAGCAATAAGTTGTCCCAAAAACTGAGATAAGTTGGAAACTGGTTTTCCTGAGGTGAGGATACTTTGTCTTTGGTACTTGCTTCCAAAATTCAACTGCAGATAAGCTTTTATGTATCAACTTTAAACCCACGTCCTCCTGTAGCTCCAAAAGTTCTGTTTGTATTGAAGCAGCTTCCGTAACAAAAGGTGTGGTAACAGGACAGCCATCGTTGACGACATCAATCAGGAAAGGATTTACAAGAAATTCGAAGCATGGTTTTAGCTTCTTTAGTTCATCAAACCTGAACTGAAAATCATCAATTAGTCCTTTTAATTTACCTTTGTATTCCTCCAATTTACTATCTTTTATTTCAATATCAGGAAAAGTGTTTGCTCGGTTTTTCAGGTGGGGAAAGTGGTCAAATTTTTGTTGTTGCTAGATCTTTTTTGGAAGAGCTTTATTTTATTCTGGAAACTGAAAACTGTCTGTGTAAGGTCAGAAATGACCTTATCCTTTCCCTGAAGTGCTAAATTTAGATTTTGAAGGTGTTGTATTACATCAGTAAAAAACATCAGATCCTGCACCCATTGGTGATCTTCTAGTTGTGGGTATGACTTTCCCTTTTCTTTCAAGAAATCAATGATAGGCTCCAACAGTGCAACAAACCTATTCAGGAGATTACTTGTTGATAACCACCTTACAATACAGTAGAATGAAAGGTCATCTGGCTTATCTTGAAGAATCCAGCTCCTTGATAAAATTTCTAAACGCTCGGTGCATTTTTGCATTTGAAAGAATGAAATTCACAATTTCTAGAACACATTTCATAATACTGTCATACCTAAAGTACTTGCTTACCAAATGACCACGGTGAATGATACAGTGAATAAAAAGACACAGGATACTTGGGATTGTGTGTCAAGAGCACAACTAGGCCTACATTTTGTCCTACCATAGCTGGTGCTCCATCTGTTGCAACACTGACAAGTTTATTCAATGGTACTTGAGCATTTGATAATGCCTCGTCAAGTGCGTTCTTTATGTCAACCCCTCTGGTGGTTTCTCTTAGGGTCATTAAGTCCAAGAGTTCTTCTTTCACATTTCCATCGCCAGTAACATAACGAACAAATATCGCCAGTTGAGGGTTATCTTTAATATCTGTGGATTCATCGAGGGCCAAACTGAATGCAACAGAATTCTTCAAATCACTCTGCAACGAGCATGTAATTTCAGCAGTGATCTGGGAAATACGTCTCTCTCTAGTGTGGCGGGAAATAGAAATACTTGCTATTTGTTCTCGAAGCTTTGTGTTATCTGGAGCGAGAATTGCAGTAACATCCATGGGCGCCCGCAGGTAGGGGCAAGGGGGGGCGCTTGCCCCCCCCTGGAAATGCCAAGAAAATATTTATATCCTAAACTTGCTGAAAAGTATCCAACTGCCTCCTAAAGGGTGAAAATTTTTATTTGTGTGCATGATAAAAGGTTGCTACCTTTTTATTTGTTCAGAAGTCCCCCCTTAAAATTATCCCGCCAAGTTGGCAGCGCCAACTCAAGCACCTGGCTGCATGCAGTGCGTGGCAGCCATTGTTTTTGATCAGTTTTTTTCCAACACTCAGAGAGTGAGGACGCGGATTTGTGGTCTGTGTTACATAACTGGATACCCTGTTTTCAGGACTTCTGTGATTATTTTGTAGTGCCTTGCACCACAAGATTATCTTTTATTAGTGAAAATTGCCACAAGTGAAATATTTTAAGTCTCAATAAATAAATACAAGTTAAACATGTCCAGTGATTAATTTTAATTCTTAAGCATTCAGTGTATAGTAATTTAGTTAAAAATTAAAGTGCAATCATTAAAGAAGTTATGTATGCTCAGTGTACACCGGGAGAAAATCAACTCCAACAAAACTGATTTTATGGAAAAGGTTGTTCATAATTTTGGTAGTGACCGCAGACGACTACAATTCCTATTCAAATGAGCAGTGTAGGTGATGCTCGAAACACCGTTTTCAAATTAGGTACAACATTTACTTCAGTGTGCTTTTTTCTTCATTCTATCATGTTTCTGTTATAAATAAAATAAATGATTGTTATCATGTGCATTGTATGTATATACAATATATATTTGCATTTTCCATTACAGAAAATGCAACACTAAACTTGCTTAGAATTAACCTGCTGGTTCCTAAGGGGTCAAAAGTTTTTTGCTTGCTCCGGTCCCTACCTATTAATACATTAAATTTTGCCCCCCCTTGGAAAAAATCCTGCAGGCGCCCATGGTAACATCGACAATATTCTTCTTCACAAATTCTCCACTACTGTAGGGAAGTTGAACACGAGCAATATTCCATGCCATAACAAAACTAACTTCAGTAGTTAAGTCAGCTCTCTTTCACAATGATGAAAGTACAGTTTGTTGGGCAACTAGGTTAGATTTCAACATTGTTAACTTAGTCTTCCGCAATTCTGATTTGGGAGGAAATTCCGTAATAAAATTTTTATGGTTAGTTTCATGATGACGTTTTAAGTTACTGGCTTTATGTAAAGTGATTGAATGCCACGTGGCAGATAAGACACGCAGGTTTCCCACCCTCAACAGTAAAGGCAAAGCTCTTTTCCCACTCCTGTTTAAAAACTCTATTTTCTTCTTCATATTTCCATTTCTTACACTTTCTCTGCTCAGTCATTTTAATTAACTAAGGGGTTGTATAACTTTCACTTGTATAGCTGAGAAAAATAGCCACTATTTGATCTAAGAAGCCAATTTTAAAACACACTCACTCGTTACTACACGCGGCCCGCAGGGTAGCTCAAGGGGTACTGTACACTGGTGAGTGACGATTGGTGTTAATTACGTAATTATCCCGCTTAGTGCCTGTCACGCAAAAGAAATTGTCGTACGCATGACGCATTTTATTGTCAATTCAATTTTTTCCTCGTTTTTTTTAATATTTTTTTATTATGTGAAAAAAAGAATTGTATTTGTATTATGAATTTTGTCTTTTATGATAAATACAATAAAAACCAAAATTGTCTCGCGAGCAGCAGTTAACAACCTCGAGAGCCGGGATTTGGCCACCGTTGAATTATATATATATATATATTTTTTTTTTTTAAACTAGAGTTACTGAGAAATACAGGGTGTCCATAAATTATTCACCCCATTATAAGCCTTAATAAATTCGTTATTATAGGAGCTATCTTAAAACGGTTTGCGGCAATTAATAACACAACTCAAGAAATTTTTGTTTTAATTCAGTAAACCTCCACGTGAGCCCCATTGGTAGCACGCAGAACATCAAGGCGATAGATGATTTCGTTCCAAACATTAAGAAGCATGTCTTGCGTGATGGAAGCTAATGTCTCTTCAATCCGGTGTCTTAATTCTGTGATGTTATTAACCTTCTTTGCATACACTCTGTCCTTTGTGTAGCCCCATAAAAAGAAATCCAGAGGCGTGATATCCGGGGAACGAGGAGCCATGGAATATGGCCATCTCGCCCGATCCAACGAGAAGGGAACTTTTCATTGAGGAACCTCCGCACTTCTAATCCCCAGTGTGGCGGTGCTCCATCTTGCTGAAAGAACACACGGGGCTGCATATCCTCAAGCTGAGGTGCAGCTGAGGAGTTTTCTGATATTCCTCCCGAAAACGTCTCTGTACAGTAATTGGAGATTTGGTTTCCCACATCCACAGCACACACATTGCTTTCTCCTTCACTGTCGCCATTGTACCTCTAGTGGATGTTCTGCGAAATAAAGAAAAAAATTTCTTGAGTTGTGTTATTAATTGCCGCAAACCGTTTTAAGATAGCTCCTATAATAACAAATTTATTAAGGCTTATAATGGGGTGAATAATTATATAATTCGACCATGCTGAATTCGAAAATGACATTGGTTTTCCTCAATCAGGTCAGGTTTTTTCTCGATTGGCCATTTATTATAAGTCCAATTTTACCCCCAAATTTATTGATTTTTTTAGCTTAAACACTGTAGATACGAGTAATATTATAAGAACACTCGTGAAAAATGAAAACATTGTGTGAATAAATACTTTTATTCATACAATGAATATGGAAAAAAGTTTATTGAGGAAGGAATTAAGTTTTTTTGGCTTTCCGTCTGTGTTTTTCTTCGGGCACGTCTCGCTTCAAACACCAGCAATAGTCCGCCAGCATATTGATATCCCAGTTTCCCTGGTACCTCTCTTCCATTATTTTGATATCTTGGTGAAATCGTTCACCCTGTTCCTCACTATAATCCCCGCAATTTTCAGGAAAATAGTCCAAGTGGGACCACAAAAAGTGCATTTTTATGGACATGCGCGACCCATGAGCTTTGAAAGCTTCCATCAAGTTTTCGACAACGGACTCGTATTCTGGACTTCTACGCTTGCCAAGAAAATCAGTGACAACTGATTTGAATGCCTGCCAGGCATTCTTCTCAGTTGGAGTCATTGCGTTTTCGAACTGAGTATCCTTGATCAAAGTTCGAATTTGAGGACCATCAAAAACCCCAGCATTTAGTTTAGCATCAGATATATGAGGAAATTTACTCTCGAGATATCGGAATGCTGAACCCTCCTTATTCATTGATTTGATGAAATTTTTCATCAAGCCCAGCTTAATATGAAGTGGTGGGAGCAAAATTTTTGTTGGTGATACAAGGGGCACTGAAACGACATTATGCGACCCAGGTTCAAAATTCTCTCTGGATGCCCATTCACGCTGTGCATAGTGCTTCTCATCCGCTCGGCTATCCCATTTGCAGAGGAAACATGGGTATTTCGTGTATCCCCCTTGCATTCCCAATACAAATGCCACAATCTGAAAAAAATGAAAATATTTTAAAGAATTTAGAGAATTTGTTCTATCAGATAAAAAAATCTATGCATTGGACTGTATCACTTCTGTGGGGAAGTTAAGTGTTCTTATACGCTCTCAAATAACCTTTGGAAAAACAACATAGTCAATAGCAATAGTTTACTTATGATATTAGTATTACCTTCAAATCTCCACAGATCCTCCAGTTATGTTGGTCGTATACGAGAGCATCCAGTAAAATTTTCATGTTATCGTAGCTCTCAGTAAGTTGTACGGAATGTGCTACAGGGACTGATGCAACCCTATTCCCAATGTTGAGAAGTACTGCTTTCAAACTTCGTTTAGACGAGTCTATAAATAGCCTCCATTCTGATGCGTTATATGGCAGGCCCAAGGATTCGATTAGCCCCTCAACATTGCAGCAGTACACTAAGGAAGAGGTATTTTCGTGCACTGCAAAAAACTTGCGGAATTCTTCCTCTCGTTTCCTATACCAGGAGAATGTTGTTCCCGGAGCCAGCAAGTTGTCCTCTCGAAGTCGTGAGCCCAAGATCTCGGCAGCTAATTTGGAAAGTCCTAAATCCCTGGTAAGATCATTAAGTTTGGCCTGGTTGAGAGGCCTCGGCTCATTTGAAGCGGTATTTTGAGGTATATACGACTGGGACTGGTCATTGGCATTGGTCATTGATTCATCATCAGAATCATCGAAGTCCAGGGTTTGAGGTGGGTCGGGTATTGGAATTCCAGGACCATGGGGTACAGGTCTCATAGCAGAAGGAATGTCAGGGTATACAACAATGTGTTTATTCTTCTTGTTAACTCCTGAAAATAGAAACACAGAAACATGGATATAAAACTTGCATATGAAATAGAAGAAGCATTCAGACAGTGGCGGCTCGTGAGGGAAGGCTGCGGTCTGTAAGATATGAAATAGGTCGATGGAGTGTGTATATTTTCTTTCTTTTTCATTCATATTGTCCCTTCGGGGACAATATGAATGAAAAAGAAAAAAATATACAATCATTGTATATGTAAATGTAACTTGTATAACAATATGTATGTGTAAATGTATTTTCTATAACAATATGTATATGTAAATGTATGATTACCATTATGGTGAATATTATGCTCTATATGGTGAATATTACATTATGGTGAATATTATGTCAAGTTTCATACGAGGATTTCAAAATATTTAAGAAAAATAAATTTATAAGCCCACCTTGGAGGTTTGTCATGCAGAAATAGCAATCTGTCACGTGATCCTTTCCTTCTCTCCAAACCATGGGAATTCCAAAAGACAAAGATTTCGCTCTGCCTTTGCTCCATCTTCTCAAATTTTCAATGCACGTCTTGCAGCACATATGAGGGGCGAAATTTTTGTCCTGGTCCCCTAGCTTAATTCCAAAGTATGCTCTATACATTGTCTTCAAAAATTTAGTGATTTGGGACTGGTTATTTGGCATGGTAACCGTCCCACATACACTGGGTATCAAATTATTAGCCACTTTGCGCTCATCCATTGAATTCGTCAAGGTCACTCACAGTCACTGAATGTCACGACACTGAATGATGGTGACACCTATCTGCGCATACAGTATTAAAATCATTTCGTTCTGCGCAAACGTAAACAAACGGCGGCCATTTGCATGAATTAGCAACGACTTTGGTGTCTAATTATTAGCCAGGTGCCAAATAAGTGTGTGATTATGGGTCGCAAAGGTGATTTAACCTCTGATGAGAAGTCCACCATCGTCTCTGAGCTGGCAAAGGGGAAGACAACCCTGGAAATATCAAAAATCCTGGGAAGATATCACCGCACAGTGAAGAGATTCGTCGAGGCTCCTGGTGCTGTCCGTTCGAGGGCTGACAAGGGTGTGTCGAGGACAGTTTCTCGACGTACCTTGTCTCGTATCAAGCGTGAAGCTGTGATAAACCCGTGCCTGACCAGTGATGAACTTTTCAAACGTTGTGGCGAGGAAAAAGTATCGAAAGCTACCAGATGTCGCATCCTGAAGAAGGTAGCCAAGCACGTCAAGCCTGTTACAAGGCCTCCTCTGAAGGTAGTTCATAAGCAGAATCGACTGAAATGGGCAGACTACATGAAAATTGATTTTTCAAAAGTCCTCTTCACTGACGAATGCCGTGCTACCCTCGATGGACCAAATGGATGGAGCAAGGGTTGGGTAACAATTGGAGGGAACCGTCCTCATCGTTTGAGATGCCAGCAAGGGGGAGGTGGCATCATGTTTTGGGCAGGCATTGTTGGAGGTATGATGGTTGGGCCATGGAGAGTTCCAGACGGCGTTAAGATGACTGCCAATGCCTACGTTGCCTTCTTAAAGGAAAACCTTCTACCGTGGTTCAAGAAGCAGAGGGTCACATTCAAGAGAACGCTGGTGTTTATGCAGGACAATGCACCCTCACACTCGGCTAAGAAAACTACGGAATATCTGCAGCAATTAGGCTTCTCTGGCTCTCGATTAATGAAGTGGCCAGCGTGTTCCCCCGATCTCAACCCGATTGAAAACTTGTGGAGTCTCCTGAAGAGGCGAGTTTATCGAGATGGACGGCAGTTTTCGAGTAAGGATGCACTCTGGGAGGCTGTTGTGGATGCTGCTCGTACCATTTCATCAGATGAGATCCTCACCTTGACGAATTCAATGGATGAGCGCCTCAGGAAAGTTCTTTCAAGTGGAGGATCGTACATCCATTATTAACAACCTTATGAGGTCATTTTGATATTATTATGTTCATTATTTCCATATTTATGATGATTTCTTTCTTTGTACATTGAATATCCAATTAAAAAACACTTTAATGTTTGTTTAAATGTGTTTTCATTATACCTGGCTATTAATGTGAGACGCTGTATTTCAGCTTAAATTATTTAAATTGTTGCCATATCCATACTTATGAACATAACTCCATAAAATTTACACAGACAACCTTGATACACATGAGCAATATATATTCAGGATCGTACAAGGTTTGATTGAGCGGCTTCTCAGAAATTTCAAAATTTGCAAAGTGGCTAATAATTTGATACCCAGTGTATGTAGCAGAATCTATTGGGATCATTTTTACACGCTCTATTCATTATGAAATATTTTATCTATATGCCTGAAAAGTAAAAAAAGATATTATACAAGTGAAACAAGTGATGATAGATGTTACTGTTCCAATTCCGCTTTGACAAAATCACGAAAAATTCTATTTTACTTATGAGGCCATAGCCGGATAACCTGAGCTGATTGAGAAAAACAGATTGCAGATTCGAAATCAGCAGGAAAAACTCTATAAGAATCACTTACAAAACCCTTGACAGCAAAATTGATGCATACCAGTGTAATATGAGTTGAAAAAACCCTCACAGCAGACAAAAAAATTTCATATGCATACCAGTGTAATTTATGGACACCCTATACAATAAAAATTTTGCAAAATATCAGTTTCGGATATTTTGGAGTTTAACGTCGGAAACTCGATAATACCAAAACTTACTTAATTTTCTTTCATTTTATATTTTACATTTTAATGCATTTAAAACATAAGAAAGTATTTTTGGTATTATTTGTTTAACTATTTCTCTTTTAGAATTTGAATAAAAATTCCTGGCAGACGACCACGTGTTAGAACATCTATCATCAATCCTGATTTAATTATGAACCATATAACAGAAAAATGGAGTCTAACTCTTATACCTGAGGTGAACCGAACTGAAGAAGCTTTCCAGCGGCTTGCTATTCATCGTCTATTAAGAAACACATGTTTGTCCTACTTGTGACATATCCAGGGCCGTTTCTAGCCATTAGGGGGCCCTAAGCAGTATACCCATTTGAGGCCCTACCCCTCCATCCACCAACTCACGCCTTACTACATCACCTCAGCGCACACATACAAAAAATGGCTGTGTTAATAAAAAACAATTATGAAACAATTTTAATGAAACATTTATGTCGAAAACAACAAATATGTACTTTCAGAAGACAAACAGGAAAAATACTCTTCATGAAATTCGTGAAAATTAGCTTGTACATTATTTAGAATAAATGACACAGAACTACGTATAAAAAAATAATGCAATTATCAACTACCAAACAATTACTAACTCTACGATACAATCGTGTAATAGTTAACAGTTATACAAAACAGTTTGTATCTTCAAAATTTTTGCCTCCTAGATTTATTTTGGGCGAAATCATCAATAACATCATCATATGAAATCTCCCTGCCAACGTCCTGGTTGATACTTATGATGATGATGATGATAATAATAATAATAATTGTAACGTTAATCAAATACATTCAAATAATCAGACCATTTAGGTTTTAACCAACAAAATTCACATTATCTGAAAAAGATGAGAAAAGAATTAATAAACTTGAAAACATAACGAAAATAATCCTAGGTTTTAAAGTGTTACAAACAGTGGTGTAGTGCTAAATAAAGAAGTGAGGGAACGCATTTTGAAAGTGTTACTCAGATGCGGGCGGGACAATGGCGAGCGCGGCAAGCCCATACAGCTGGGGGTCCGGGTGCACTGTAAGCCCCCCGGGAAATCTTTTGAAATCTGACCAATTTCAGGGATATTTTGAGGTCATATGCACTGGATACACTAGCGTAGCTAGAGGGGGGCGGAGCGGGCGGTACTTTTTGAGGGGCGGCACTTTTGGTCTACTGCAATGAAAAAAAAAGTTGTTTTTTTATGTCGGGACAGTAGAAGGATACAAGACGCCAGACACAATTTTATTTTTCCACGAAAACACTGCTTACTTCGTTAATTTCCGACAATGGTAAGGATTGTGTTCCCTTGAAGATGGCCTTATTGACCATCATACCTATTTAAGCGCTTAGTTGTGCTTAATTAATAATATCATTGGTATAAATGCATTTATTTCATTAAAAAGGGAAATAACCCATAAAGTTCTGTAAATACGTTATAATCTATAAATATACGTTTAATATTTATATAATCAATATCAAAACTAATATGCTGGTATTAGTTGTAAAATGATAATGGTAATCCCAGGATTCGGCCGAGAAGGAATTCGAGAAGAAATACTTCAGAAAGTTGAGGTAAAATGCTTCCCGATGGGCGGATCGGGAAGTGGCCAATCGCGAAGCGAATTCTGAGACTCCTCGGAGCAAGCGGTCGCCGGCTCACTTCTAGCTGATCCTCGGTAGCGTGAAGACGTCTCAGAATTTGCTCTCGTGAATATTGCGTGTAATATCTTTGTTATATTTACCTCGTTCTTCTTTGTGTTCTTATTTATTTAATTCGAGATTGGGGATTCGATTATTATTATTCTATCAATCTATTTATCTATCCCCAGATGAAGCGAACAAAAGAGAGTGGTGCTGCTTTTAGAAAAAGAAAAAGGCTAGGGAGGAAGTATTAAAAAAGAGTGAAGGGGCACTACTGAAATACTTCAGTCGTAAAGAAACTACTACTGCTATTGAAGCTGAAGCAGTTTCCGAATCCAAACCATCGTCAAATTCAAGTGATTCTTCAACTTCACGCGATTCGTCAACTTCAAGCGATGAAGAGCGTGACGAAGAAAAAATTCCGGCTGTGGACTTAAAAGATGTTAGCCTATGGCCAAGCAAGATTAATGATGCCACACGGATCTTACTGGTACGTCAAGGTGCGTCTGTGGTTCAACATCTAGATTCTGATTTCGGTGAAGTGATGCGTCAAGGTGTGTCAACCAAAGGACAAACTAGAAAACTAACACGCGAGTGGTTTTTTCGAACTCTGCCAAATGGTGAAAAAATGTTGAGATCGTGGATGATGTACTCTCCTTCCAAGGAAGCTCTTTACTGCTTTTGTTGCAGATTGTTTTCAGACAGAAGTCACTCAAATTTTAATTCTGTAGATGGATTCAACATGTGGTGGAAACTGAATCCTAGAATATTCGAGCATGAATCCAGTGTAGCTCATGTTCGGACTTTCACACAATGGAAGGAGTTGGAAATTAGGATCGCTCGTGGAGCAACAATTGATAAAAAAGAACAAGAAGTTGTTGAAAACGAAGTGAAGAAGTGGAGGGAGATCCTTTCAAGATTGTTTGATATCATTAGATTCCTAGCTAAACAGAATTTGGCTTTACGGGGTCACCGAGAAGGAATTGATTATGAGACTGGCGTTGAACCTAAATCAACGGGAAATAGAGGAAATTTTTTAGAGTTAGTTCATTTGTTGGCGAAATATGATCCAGTGCTACGTGAACATCTTCTAAGCAGTGCTGGACTTACCTATAAGCTAAATAAGCTATAGCTTAGGGCCACACACCCTCGGGGGCCTCATTTTTTTAAATATATTTTTATTTTATCATTAGTTTTTATTCTTTAACACTAATTCATCAAAAATTATAATATATATATATATTTTTCTTTATCATTAACATTAATATAAAAAATAATAATTATAGTAATAATGACATTATTTTAAATTTTTTTACCCGAATTTTTTTAGAGAAGGGCCTCAGCAGGTGAAAGTCCGGCCCTGCTTCTAAGAATCAAGCTGGGAAAAAAGTTTGCTACTTCCTATATGTCGCCTACTATTCAGAACGAGTTTATAGAAATTTTGGGAGAAAATGTAAGAAGCAAAGTCATCGAGCGAGTAAAACAAGCCAAGTACTTTTCCATGATATTCGACAGCACTCCTGATATTTCTCATAAGGATCAAACGAGCCAAGTTTTACGCTACGTTATGATCGATGGAACTAAAGTGGAGGTTGTGGAATCATTTGTTGATTTCATTGAAACAAAAGGTAAAACCGCCGAGAATATTTCAACAATGATTTTGGAAAAATTAGAAAATGACGGAATTGATATTCAAAATTGTAGAGGACAAGCATATGATAATGCTGCTGTAATGGCTGGTCAACATACTGGTGTTCAGAGACGTATCAAGGAAATTAATCGAAAAGCAGAATTTGTCGCTTGTACAAATCACACGCTGAATTTGGCGGGTGTACAAGCAGCTTCTGTTGCTATGAATTCTGTTACCTTTTTTGGAATTGTGGAGCGTTTGTTCACGTTTTTTTCTTCATCAACCCATCGTTGGGATGTTCTAAAAACAGTCACTGGTCAAAGTGTCAAGCGCGTAATAGAAACTCGGTGGAGTGCAAGGGGAGAAGCTGTGAGTGTTGTAAAAAAACATTTCTCAAAAATCTTAAGTGCTTTAGAACAGTTAACTGGTGAAGAAGAAAATACAGCTACCAGGTCAGATGCTGGCGTGCTGCTTGGTGCGTTGCAATCGTTTTCCTTTCTGTGCTTTCTTGGCCTGTGGGGACCCGTCCTTCTAGAAATTAACGACACACAGGCTTACCTCCAAACCAAAGGATTGAACATACAACAATGTGATATAAAACTCAGGGCTTTAAAAGCATTTCTAGTTGAAAACAGGGACGAGCTAGTGAATAATGGAGTAACCTATGCCAAAGGAATTTGTGATGATCTGGGGATAGTCATGGAGCGTCAGCGCCGAAGTAGAAAGAAGAAACAAATGTTTGGTGAAGGATCACGAGATGCTGAATTGCCATACGAAACTGAGTTGGCGAGAGAAATGTTTTCTTCGCTGGACAGAGTGATCCAAGAAATAACTTTGAGATTTCAACAGCTTCATGAACTTGTTGAGAAATATGCCTTCCTTACCCCGTCGAATCTTTTGGATGATAAATATGAGTGTCAACTAGATCAGTGTTTCCCAACCGGGGGCCATGGCACATTTGAAGGGGGCCACATGAAAATGTTAAGATTTAGAGGGGCCACAGACTCCATGAAGGGGGCCACAGGACTCAACCTATTGAAGCCTAAATTATAGTTAGGCCAATAGATAATTTTAATTTATGTAGTTGAATTACATTTTAAAAATTATTAATATATATTTCCTTTTTTTTAGATATTTTATAATAGAATTTGAATTTATCTGTAAACAAATATTTTGCATCTTACAAGCTTATTGTGTGGCGCACTCCATTGTGCGCTTGATCGTTATGCGCCTGGCAGCGTTGTTGACTTGATAAAAATACTTCAGGTTGAAATCCTTACAGTCTGTTTACCACGTGGATCGTCGCTGTAGTGTGTAAGTAGCTCTTATTTGTTTACCCTAATATTGCGAAGTTGTAGTAATTTTACTAGTTTTTTTAATTTATAATAGATTGCTATAAGTACAGTATTTCTTTTGATTATATTTTTTTATAATTAATACATAATATAAGTAAATAACTGCAAATTTTTGTTAGCCACTGTTTAGTTTTTGTTATGTTTATAGTCCTATGTGACAAATAATATTGTACCTGAATACAAATAGTTGTTTTAATATCCTTTATATATATTTGTTTTTGTAAAATAGAGTTAATCTGCATATTACCTACTGAAAATAATGCTTTTGGGGGCCACAGGAAAAAATAAGGTTCCTAAGTGGGCCATAAGCCAAAACCGGTTGGGAACCACTGAACTAGATCACGATCACGATGACATTGATAAGGAAGAGTTCCTCGTTGAGAGAAAAAGACTTCAGCATTTTATTGCTGTTGCTGCTACGCAAGACGAAACAGAGACGTGGAAGGAAGGTCCCCTTGAACTTTTGCAGTTTATTCAAAAGTATAATCTTGGTAACTCGGTTCCAAATATTGTAATACTGCTGCGGATTTTTCTCACAATTGCTGTTAGTGTTGCTAGCTGTGAGAGGAGTTTTTCTAAACTAAAACTGATAAAGAATTACCTAAGATCTACTATGAGCACCTTGCGGTTGAGAAATCTTGCCATACTGTCTATAGAATAACAATTGACAGACGAAATAGACTTCAACAATGTCATCGAAGATTTTGCTAACAGAAAAGCAAGAAAAATAACTGTGTAGAATGTTGTAGTTAATTTTTTCACTTCAGAAGTAAACATGTTGTCCTAATATTTTTCACAGGTTTTTTTCTATACGTCGTTTTCACTTTTTGTTTAAGTATGTTTGTTATGTGTATTGTGTTGTGTTTCAGGGGGGCGGCAAACTCAAGGACCGCCCCGGGCGGCACAAACTCTAGCTACGCCACTCACTGGATATTAGGATATATTCCAAGGTTGAAGATGCAGTATTTCCAGTGTCATTAGATATACGACATCCAGTACGATCAATAAAAATAGCTAACAACTAGAATGATTAACTAAAAAAAAGTTAACAACTGGTACGCCGTGGTGACTGTTTCATTAGATCTTTATAGGCTAGCATTGCCTCAGTCGAAGCTAAAAGAAATGAAACAGTTAATGATTCTTTCTCATATTTCTTCTAGGGGTGGGAATTAAAATTTCATGACGTTAGAGATTTGTAAGTTCGGATTTATTTGAAATAGTGAGGGAACGCCGTTCCGTCTACCAAAAAAAGTAAGGGAACGCCGTTCCCACGCGTTCCCACAGCACTACACCACTGGTTACAAAATCTTTTAATAATTAGTAAATTAGTGAAATAATGTTTTACAATACTAGAAAAATTAAGCATTTAGGAAAGTATAAGTGTGGTGCCGCATTTGTTAGCAGGCTAGAGATAAAGTAAAGGCCAATTTGAGGCTTTATTCAACATAAACATAGCATAGATCTGAAACACAGAAAACAATAATTAGTAAAGACTCATTACATTCCTCTCTTCTTTTATAATACGTGATACATTGCACGGTAAGAAACAAAACGACAAGTTCAAGATATTTTGGAAGAAAGAAGAGTCTACAAGTTTAGGCGTTGAGCTGGGTATCTGATTCAAGTGCTTCTTCTCAGAGGGAGACTCTTCTCGGAGGTTACTGACACAGGTGGGCCTCTCTCGACTTCGACTGGAGTCGCTTCGACGGGAGCTGTTGGGACCGTGTGTCGGCGGATCTCAGCGGGTTCTGAGTCGTCCGTTAGCGGGGTGGAATTGATTGGCGGACTGGGTACGGGGGGTTCATAGTGATTCGTGTCATCCGTATTGCTACGTCCCGCCGGTGCCAGGTCCCTGATGGATACGGTATCTTCTCTCCCATTCGGATGCCGTATAAACGCGTAGTTGGGGTTTGCCTCAATTAACTCAACTTCCTCGACGAGGGGGTCTGTGAAAAAACTATATAGGGCTATGGGTTGATTGTCTTTGCCCTCATCCGTTGGAAATTTCCAGCAGACTTCAGTGGAGGGTTACCGACAAAAGCCCTATGCTTTTTCGTTAGAGAGTTATGAATATGTAGGTCTTTAAAGGACCTTTTTATATTTAAGTGATTACGGTAATTTTAGCGCCGGGATTTGGGAAGCCTTATGTTAATGAAAAGAAATTGCCCCACCTTAATTTTGCTGGGTCCTTGGTTTGCTTCGATGGAGGGCGTTACGATCATCTTCGGTGTAGGGCCGCCACGATCGAGTTTCGCGACGAATTAACTTTATGTAATTAATATAATATAAACACTTTTAGGTATAGGCCTATCCTGTGGTTTATTATAAGGAATTCACTCAGAACTTTAGGGGGGACAAACACATCCTCCCTGTTTAAAGCTTCGCTGTAACATAAACAGCCCTGAGAGCCGTTCCTTGGTTCGCTTGTATTTTCATTATTTTTTTCGATCCAGCAAAATTTTGTTTGGTCTACTTCTCTGGCGTAGACTAAACAATAAATTGGGTTTTCTTGTCGCTATGTGAGGTTTGATTCATACATACAGGTTCTTTGTACGTATGGCAATTCAATTATTTCATTCCCAATAGGCTATGTCGCCAATCCCGTGGCAACTTTGTATAGATATTTAATTCAATTAATTAATAATTTATATTTAATTATGAAATAAAGGTATCACATACAATACCATGTTGTAAGCGCGTATAGTTTTTCCATATACTGGGGGGGGGGGGATTTGTATGTTATAGATCAAATTTTTTGATAAACTGTGTTTTAAACCATGTGAAATGGATTGAAAAGAATGAAGTAGAAATTTAGGAAGAGAGAGGTTACTCAAGACCTATTTAAATATAAAAGTTCAAGAGGCCAACTTCTCTAGTTTAGTTAAAGTTATGTCAATCAGTTTGACTCCCTTTAGGTATAGGAAATTTATGGAATTAAAGTATGGTTATTAAGCATTTTAACTTTGCTCAATTTGTGTAAGGTTTATAAGTCACCAGTTTTAATTTTTTCTTGTAAAGGTTTTCTGGCTTTCAAAGCAGTCTTTCTTTGAGGTCTGTCTGGTTTAATCTGAGATACATCAGGTACATTGAGAGATTCCTCCCCAATAGTATCCTGATCCATCCTTTAGGGTAATGGTTCTAATTTAGCCCCACACTCCAAAGGATATGGTAATGTGATATCTCTGGTGGTTTCACCAGTTGCTGTTTTCAGTTTTGATTTCTGTTAGTTTGGTTTTCACAAATATGTTTTTGCAAGAAGTTGTATCTGTGTTGGTCACCCATGTTAGACAAATTTGACTGTCTGTCCATAAGTAAATGTCTGTTATATTAACTTCTTTATACACTTGTGAGAGAAAGTCTTCTGTTTTAAGACCCAAAGGCATTCCAAGTGGTTTTGTGTAGTTGTTTGGTGCAATGTTCCCATTGTTGTCTTTTGTTATTTGTTCATTTAATTTTGGAGAATTAGAAAGAGTTTGTACTGTATTCAAACCTCCTACCACTTCAGACTAGTCAATACCCGTAGTTTTAGTGGAGTAAATTTACTCCTCCACAGGTAGATCTGGAGGGCTTGGGGGTTCGAATCCTGTACTGTTTTTGTGTTGTTTGGCCTATGGCCTAGGGAGGCCACAAGACCCTTTTTGTTTGGTCTCTGGCCAAAGAAGGCCACAAGACCCATGTTGTTTGGTCTCTGGCCTAAGGAGGCCACAAGACCCTTGCTGTTTGGGCTATGGCCAAGGGAGGCCACAAAACTCCTGTTTGGGCTATGACCAAGGGAGGCCACAAAACCCCTGTAGTTTGGGCTGTGGCCAAGGGAGGCCACAAAACCCCTGTTGTTTGGGCTGTGGCCAAGGGAGGCCACAAGACCCCTGTAGTTTGGGCTGTGGCCAAGGGAGGCCACAAGACCCCTGTAGTTTGGGCTGTGGCCAAGGGAGGCCACAAGACCCCTAGTTTGGGCTGTGGCCAAGGGAGGCCACAAGACCCCTGTAGTTTGGGCTGTGGCCAAGGGAGGCCACAAGACCCCTGTAGTTTGGGCTGTGGCCAAGGGAGGCCACAAGACCCCTGTAGTTTGGGCTGTGGCCAAGGGAGGCCACAAAACCCCTGTAGTTTGGGTTGTGGCCAAGGGAGGCCACAAGACCCCTGTAGTTTGGGCTGTGGCCAAGGGAGGCCACAAGACCCCTGTAGTTTGGGCTGTGGCCAAGGGAGGCCACAAGACCCCTGTAGTTTGGGTTGTGGCCAAGGGAGGCCACAAGACCCCTGTAGTGTAGGCTGTGGCCAAGGGAGGCCAACGCTCTTTGATGATTTGTTGGGCTATGGCCAAGGTAGGCCAAGCCGTTTTGATAATTTGTTGGGCTATGGCCAAAGGTAGGCCATCAGCCCTTTGATGATTTGTTGGGCTATGGCCACGGTAGGCCAAGGCCCTTTGGAGTAGAGTAGTTTTTGTACGTGTCGCTGTCTAACCATATAATTTTGGCACAAAATTATGTGCACAGAATCAGAGCGCAGCAATAAAATTTACTCTCCGATCCTTGGTTATGTTTAGACAGGTTGTTGTGTTTGAGACACATGGAAAGAGTAGTGTGTGTGTGTGTGTGTTGCATTCCTCCGAATCCAGTTGGTCTTCAAAACTTGGATTCACCACTCCAATGAAGTCAATACCAGTAGACAGTAGTTATGAATGAGTAAATGTTGTGTATCCTACAGGTAGGTCTGGAAGGTTTTGGGGTTTTGAAGGAATCCAATCTGTTTGCAAGGAATGTATGTGTCTGTTGATGAAATCTGTTGTGTTTCTTCTTTTAAAAGAAGAATTGGATGTTTGAAGTCGTATGTATATATTTATATACTGTACCGTACGTATGTGTGTTAATGTGTATTTTGTTATAGGGTTTTATTTTTGGGTTTTGGATTAGGTTAATCAATTTGGCTGAGTAAAGATCCTCAAACGTTGCATTTGAGACCCTTATATCAAGCCTTGTCTGTAATAGGTTGTGCCTATATGTCAAATAGGAATTGGAATAGGTTGGGCCTATATTGGTCAAATAGGAATTGGAATAGGTTGGGCCTATATTGTCAAATAGGAATTGGAATAGGTTGGGCCTATATGTCAAATAGGACTTGGAATAGGTTGGGCCTATATGTCAAATAGGACTTATGCCTATATGTCAAATAGGAATTGGAATAGGTTGGGCCTATATTGGTCAAATAGGAATTGGAATAGGTTGGGCCTATATTGGTCAAATAGGAATTGGAATAGGTTGGGCCTATATGTCAAATAGGACTTGGAATAGGTTGGGCCTATATGTCAAATAGGACTTATGCCTATATGTCAAATAGGAATTGGAATAGGTTGGGCCTATATTGGTCAAATAGGAATTGGAATAGGTTGGGCCTATATGTCAAATAGGACTTGGAATAGGTTGGGCCTATATGTCAAATAGGACTTGGAATAGGTTGGGCCTATATGTCAAATAGGACTTATGCCTATATGTCAAATAGGAATTGGAATAGGTTGGACCTATATTGGTCAAATTGGAATTGGAATAGGTTGGGCCTATATGTCAAATAGGACTTGGAATAGGTTGGGCCTATATGTCAAATAGGACTTGGAATAGGTTGGGCCTATATGTCAAATAGGACTTGGAATAGGTTGGGCCTATATGTCAAATAGGACTTGGAATAGGTTGGGCCTATATGTCAAATAGGACTTATGCCTATATGTCAAATAGGAATTGGAATAGGGTCACTAATATGTGTTAGGTGGGTGTAGGTTCGAATTTGTGCAATTGCTTTAGGTCTTTGTGATGTTACAGGTTTTAGTCGAATTTTGTGATGTTACAGGTTTTAGTCGAATTTTGTGGTGTTACAGGTCTGAGTCGAATTTTGTGATGTTAATGAGTCTTATGAGTAAGTTAAATTGCTGAAATAAATTTTATAACCTACACCACAGGTTCAATTATAAATTTAGTGTTTTTAGTTAGGATAGGCCTTGAGTGTAAAGAGTAAGGCCTACTTTAAGAGGTAGGCCTATTATGCAATGTAAAGTTAGGTGGGCCTACTAAATAGACCTATTTATTGGGCCTACCAAATAGGCTTATGTTTTGGCCTATTATTTTATAGGACCTTAAATGAGTTAAGCCTGTTAAATTAACAAGGCTTTGTTTTTAGTTTGAAGAGTAGGACCTATTAAATAGGCTTAATGTTATGGGCCTATTTTTTTATAGGACCTAAATTGAGTTATGCTTGTGAAATGAACAAGCCTTTGTTTTCGGTTAGTGTAAAGGTAAAGGGATCGGTTCCCAGTTTTAGGCCACCATATGAAAAACTATAGTGGGGTTACGGTTGAAATTGGGGTTAGGCCAATGAGGTAAGCCTAGCCACCGCGTGTGTCAGTGTAAATTTTGGAGGGGTTAGTTCCCCACATACGGGCCACCATGTGAAAAAACTATATAGGGCTATGGGTTGATTGCCTTTGCCCTCATCCGTTGGAAATTTCCAGCAGACTTCAGTGGAGGGTTACCGACAAAAGCCCTATGCTTTTTCGTTAGAGAGTTATGAATATGTAGGTCTTTAAAGGACCTTTTTATATTTAAGTGATTACGGTAATTTTAGCGCCGGGATTTGGGAAGCCTTATGTTAATGAAAAGAAATTGCCCCACCTTAATTTTGCTGGGTCCTTGGTTTGCTTCGATGGAGGGCGTTACGATCATCTTCGGTGTAGGGCCGCCACGATCGAGTTTCGCGACGAATTAACTTTATGTAATTAATATAATATAAACACTTTTAGGTATAGGCCTATCCTGTGGTTTATTATAAGGAATTCACTCAGAACTTTAGGGGGGACAAACACATCCTCCCTGTTTAAAGCTTCGCTGTAACATAAACAGCCCTGAGAGCCGTTCCTTGGTTCGCTTGTATTTTCATTATTTTTTTCGATCCAGCAAAATTTTGTTTGGTTCACTTCTCTGGCGTAGACTAAACAATAAATTGGGTTTTCTTGTCGCTATGTGAGGTTTGATTCATACATACAGGTTCTTTGTACGTATGGCAATTCAATTATTTCATTCCCAATAGGCTATGTCGCCAATCCCGTGGCAACTTTGTATAGATATTTAATTCAATTAATTAATAATTTATATTTAATTATGAAATAAAGGTATCACATACAATACCATGTTGTAAGCGCGTATAGTTTTTCCATAGGGTCGTTCTTGGATCGGCGAATGAATTGGCGAAGGAGTACAGTTCCCGGAGAAGACAGCCACGTCGGTAGTGCAGAACCGGTAGAAGTACGCCGCGGGTGCGTGAATAGACGCTCGTGAGGAGTTTCGTTCGTGGCCGTACACAGCAGCGATCTAATCGAGTGCAGCGCGTCTGGTAGGACTGACTCCCATTGCGACATCGGCAACCCGCGATCTTCTATGGCTAGTTTGATGGTGTTCATGATGATTCCATTGTAACGTTCGCATTGCCCGTTTCCTTGGGGGTGATACGGCGTTGTGCGACTAGTCGCGATACCATGTTTAGTTAGGAACAGTTTTAGTTCCGAAGACATAAACGATGTCCCTCGATCTGTGTGGATATAAGAGGGAGTTCCGAAGGTAGAAAATAACTCGGTGAGACGGGCGATAACGGTTGACGTGTTCGTATCACGGCACGGGAAGGCAAAAGGAAAGCGTGAATACTCGTCGATTACTGTTAGGATGTAAGGTCGCGAAGTTGCGCTCGGAAGCGGGCCTTTAAAGTCGATGTTAAGTCGGTCAAACGGGGACATGGCCCGTATTAAGTGACTAACTTCTGGTTTATAGTACTGTGGCTTACATTTAGCGCATGTTTGGCATTCCGACGTAACTCGTTTGATGTCATCCACTGAGAATGGTAGGTTCCTAGCTCTCACAAAATGAGTCATTCGGCGGACTCCTGGGTGTATCAGATTAACATGCAGCTGGGCGAGGGATATTCTTGGAGTAGCAGCGCAAAAGGATCGCGACAATGCGTCTGCGGCTCGGTTCTCGGGGCCCGGTCTTTATTTTATTGTGAATGAGTAGCCGGCTAGTTCTACACGCCAACGGAGAATCTTATCGTTCTTAATACGACCAGTAGCTTTTCCATCGAACATGAAAGATACGCTCCGCTGGTCGGTGACGACAGTAAAGTGTCGATAAGCTAAGAAGTGCTTCCACTTGCGAATGGATTCGATTACAGCGTATGCCTCCTTTTCAACGATGTGATGGCGACGTTCTGTGTTATTCAGAGCGCGAGAAAAGAACGCCACCGGGCGGCCGTTCTGGGTGAGGGTGGCTCCGATTGCTGAAGAGGAAGCGTCCGTCTCCACAGTGAACGGCAGTTCTTCATCGATTGAACCGACGACAGCTTTCGAGATATCATCTTTGAGTGTTTGGATCGTTGATACTTCCTCGCGAGTTAATGGGAATGATGAAACGTCGAGCAGAGGTTTGATCTTGAGGGAATAGTTCTGAATCCATTTAGCATAGTATGCGAATAGTCCGATTACGCGTTGTAGAGACGACTTGTTGCGAGGAGTTTGAAGTTCTTGTAGTGGCCGGAGGCGTTCGGGATCGGGCCGCAATACGCCATGAGAGATAGAATATCCGAGCAGGTGCACTGATGTCATCGAAAGCTTGCATTTTTCCTTGTTTAGACTCAGATTTACTCGTTTAGCGGCTTCCCAGAAATGTCGAAGGTTCTCATCGTGCTCTTCCCAAGTGGTTCCGCAGATGGTGAGATCGTCGAGGTAGGCGTATGTTGATGATAAGTTGTTCGAGGATATGAATTCGTTCATGACGCGCTGGAAGGCCGCGGCTCCGTTAATTACTCCCATAGGGATCCTTCTGAATTGGTATAGATTTCCGTCAGCCTCGAATGCTGTGAAAGGTCGTTCAGACGGATCGATTTCTACCTGGTAGTATGCGCTTGACAGATCAATTACGCTGTAGTATTTGTGTTGTGAGACTTTGTTGGCTATATCATCGATTCGCGGAAGAGGATATGCATCTAGCATGGTAAATCGGTTGACGGTTTGAGAGAAATCGATTACCATGCGTTTTTTTTTTGTTTTGGTAGATGTGATGACTACTTGAGCACGCCAGGGTGAGTTACTGGGTTCAATTATCTCATCCCTGAGTAGCTTTTCGATTTCTTTCCCAATGAAAATTTTGTCCTCAGAGCAAAATCGTCTGGACTTCGTGGCGATGGGACGACAATCGGCAGTTAAGTTGCCGAATAGTGGTGGGGCTGAAATTCTTGATCGAGTAAGGCCGCATATATGGAGTGCTGGCTCCGGACCTCCGAAATTGATGTTCAATTCCTTGTGTCTGATTAAGAATGGGGTACCGAGTATTATGTCAGCGCACAGATCCGACAAGACGGATAGTTCGAGCTTTTCGTAGTCGCGGTCTCCCATCGTAACCTTCACTGTACATCGACCTGAGATGGCTGCGGATAGATTAGGCGAAGCCATTGATACGACGCCCGAGTGCGGAAGAATGGGCAACTCTAAGTGTTTGGCTAGATCCTCACGAATGAAGTTGTCCAAGCTGCCAGTATCCAACAAGGCGAGACACGAACGGCCGTTGACGAGGATATCGACCGACTGTTGAGTTGGTAGGCATGGAGGAGCTACACGATAGAGTGGTACTAATGGTCGCTAATGCTGCGGCTGAATGAGACGCTGTGGTTTAATCCTGTTTTTGACGTGCCGAGGAAGTACTTGAGCGGCAGACTTTGGCTCAGTGGCCGGTCTTTTCACATTTCGCACAGATAGAATCCTTTGCTGGACACCTGCTTCGTGGGTGGCGCCGAGACCCGCAGAAGAAGCACAGAGCGGCTTTGTTGTCGAAATTCGTAGCGGCCGAAGAGTTTGGGAGATCGTCTTCTTGGACGCAGGCAGGCCGGGCAGAGTCAGTAGTCGGCGACGGTTCGTGGCGAGAGCCAGTGGCTGCAACAGCACCGTAATGAGTGAGGCACGATTCTGAGTTTTTCTGGGCCTGATCTAATGTTCGAGCCTGGACGATAGCCTTTTCCAGTGAGAGTGTGTCATTTTCGAGTAAGCGGGTACGGATGGCGCTATCTCTAATTCCTCGGATGAAAGCGTCTCTCACAGATGAACTCCTGTTTTCGTCGGCGGAAACCGATTTGAAGTTGCAGTCATTGGCTAGTTGTTGAAGAATTTGCAAGTACTCATCGAGGGTTTCCTCGGGCTTTTGGTGACGGGTGGACAACAGGTGGCGAGCGCATACCTCGTTTGGCTTCTTGACGTAGGTGGCCTCTAAGGCTGCCATGGCATCCTCATAAGTAGAGCAGTCTTGAATGATATCAGCGACATCGGGGCCGATATGTATGAATAGAACCTCCAATTTATTGGGGTTGTGTTCGGCGATAGTACTCAAGAAATATTTGAATCCGCGCGACCATAATTTCCATAGTTTCCCAGCTTGGGGAGAATTCGGAGAAGTAATAAATTTATCCGGGCGAATCACCTTCTCCATGATATAGTAAGATTACTGGATGAATATTTGCTTGCTGTATCTGAAAGGCCGACTGAATGGCTGATTGAAATGTTGAATAAATTGTGGTGCCGCATTTGTTAGCGGGCTAGAGATAAAGTAAAGGCCAATTTGAGGCTTTATTCAACATAAACATAGCATAGATCTGAAACACAGAAAACAATAATTAGTAAAGACTCATTACAATAAGCATATAGTAAGAATAAAGTTAAATAATATAGAAATAAGATCTCACAATAGTTATTTACACATAACGACCAAAACGTTTCGTTTGTCTCCGTTTTATCACATTTGTCTCCTACAAAAACTTTAATTAATACGACAATAATAATAATAATAATAATAAAATAATAATAATGATAATAATAAGGATGATAATAATAATAATAATAACAATAATATTAATAATAACTTCAGCTATATTACTATTCTTGCCCACTGAGCTATGACCTGGGAGCCTGTCTAGGGGCCCCCTAGTAGCAGCGGGGCCCTAAGCGGCCGCTTAGTCTACTTATGCCAGGAAACAGCCCTGGATATATTTACTGAATAGATATGCTGCATCACTAGATGGAATATGTTGGAGATGCAGTATATATTTCCTAAAATAAACTCTTGTTTATCGCATTTTCAGCAAAGTCTTGTTTTTAGTTTCCGACACTAAACTCAAACCTAACCTAAACTCGAACACTGAAAATGAATCTATAATTTGCGACGATAACCAAAAATATCCTGAATTTCAAGTTGGCTAATTATCCTTGAAATATTTACAAAGCTACTGAAGTAGCCTACTTACTTGGGCTTTACCCAGGCTAAGTATCTTGGCTACATACTAACGGATAGTCTTTCAGATGACTATGATATTCTTAGGCAATGTAGACAATTATATGTTCAGGGAAATACTTTGGTTAGAAAATTTCATGTGTTCATTAGATGTTAAGTTGATTTTGTTCAAAACTTTTTGTACTTCAATGTAAACAGCTCATTTGTGGTGGAATTCCAGGATGTATAACGAGGAAATTATATGTTGCATATAATAATAGTTTTAGGAGTTTATTAAGGACGCCAAGATTTGTAAATGGTGCTCCTTCTAGTGTCAGCATACTGTTTGTAGTCAATAAGGTGCCTAATTTTGCCAGTGCGATTCGCAATTTTGTATTTAGATTTATCACTCGGCTTGGTGAGTCAATTAATAAGACTGGTCTCCGATATATTTTATAAATCTCAAATCTGGAAGCATTGGCGTAGGCAGTGATGGGCAGTATCTAGATACATGTATCACCGATACGTATCGATCGATACTTTTGTATCGGTATCGGTATCGCTTTAGCTACTTGACAAAAGTATCGATTTATCGGTATCGCTAAGGTCAATTTTCTTAAATGTATCGAAAAAATTCGATATTCGATACATTAATAAGAATTTTTAAATATTTAAATAGATGTTATAATATGACACTACTGAGTTATATTTATGAATATACATAAATAATAATATTATTAAATATTTATTTAATGACAGTACTACTCTACTGGTCACGTCACACAGTACGGCGCAACGTTTAAACACGTTTGTACTTGTGTTATTGAGATTAATTAACCATAATATAGAAACGCTCATAATATAGAAACGCTCATATAATATAGAAACGCTCATATAATATAGAAACGCTCATATAATATAGAAACGCTCATAATATAGAAACGCTCATATAATATAGAAACGCTCATTGGTGTTGCAACACTATTGGCCACGCCCACTCGGTGTTGAGTTTAAACAGGTTCATACTTGTAACGCAGCGATTCCTCAGCGAGCAGACCCCCCAGCAACAACTAAGTGATGCTGCATCTGACGGAAGTGCAGATGATTTCTTCTGTTATGAGTCTGCTTCCACTAATGTCTCTGCAACCCAAGATTCCACTGAGATGGAAGTTTTACAGTATCTGGGATCCAGATTCTGGGTGACGGAAGTCATTCTCTCCAATCTCTGAGGCAGTACCCAGGAATTCTACGGGTCTTCCTGAAGTATAACACACCACTACCATCCTCTGCTCCTGTAGAACAGTTGTTTAGTTTGGCTGGTCACATTCAAGCTCCAAAAAGGAATAGACTGTCTGACCAGATGTTTAGCCAGCTGGTATTTTTGAAGGGTAATAGTAATTACTTTTAATTGTTAGTGTAATATTTTCAGTCATTCATGTATCCTACAAAATTAAAACATACTTTCATTAAATAAAGCAATTGTTTTTATTTACATCTATAAAACCCATTAAAATGTCGTTGATTTTACTTACAGTGCGTACAAATTACTAGTATAAACAATAATATCTAATACCTACATATTAAATGAATAATTATAAAAATGTATCGGTATCGGTATCGGTTAAGACATCTAGAAAGTATCGGCGTATCGGTATCGCCTAAGACGTTCTTCATGTATCGATGTATCGGTATCGCTTTAGCGATTTTCATGTATCGATGCCCATCACTGGGCGTAGGCAATTGTATGTTCATTATACACAGTGATTCACTGGCCTATTTAGTCAGTGCTTCAGACAACTGTCTCTAAGGCCGGATACACACAAGCCAGTCAGCTCGGCCGAGCCACAGCATGCCAGTACACGTACGAGTGAATTTGTATGCTTTTTTGTTCACACTTTGCTAGTAGCCTAGTGCTGGCGAGCTCATTAGTGCTCTCGAGAGTTTGTGGAAAGATGGGCGCTACGAAGCGAGCGAAACGTAAGGTATTATTTAACGCAGCAATAGTAATAAAAGACGTTTTAAGAACTGAATTAATGAAGGTCCTGAGGAATAGACGTAAGAAGAAGAGGCTTTGGGTGCGAAACTGGATTAGTAGTCGTGATACACAGGGAGCCTCAAATGTGTTATTAGAACTTGTATAATGGGCACATAGGCCTACCACATCTTTGATTCGATGTTGACGTTCTGCAATTAAATAAAAAAAATCAATTAACAAATAAAATAACATAACGTTGCATAACATTACATATAGAATACCTCTTCTCTCTCTATATATATATATATATATATATACACACACAGGAGGTCCTCGTTATCAGAGCATAATGGGGACCAGTAAATCACCACTTTATGTGAATCAAATAGAACGGGAACCTAAAACCCATAAGAAATAATGAGAATAAGGTTTAATTGGGACCTTAACACAATAAATGTTTCCACTCGTCCACTGACTCGCATAAAAAGTTGAACACTGTCCCAGTAGACTCGCCTTGCCAGTGGGAGTGGACTAGCGCCAGTACTCGCCAAATATGTTCGCACGTGCCAGACAGCCTGCTAGTTAGTAGTTACCAGTATCGGGCGAGTACTCGGCCGAGTTGACTGTCGTCTGTGTATGCGGCCTAACAAACAAACAAAACATCTTTATTGCGGATCATTCACAATCCATAGCCACTTAACCTAACCTACAAGTACAATCTTACGTATACATTGAACTTAATACAAAAAATAATATAAAAATAAGGCCAACATAGCCACTTAACCTAGCATACTGGCATACTATTTGATTAATTATCTGAATTTTATGTACTGTATATGTTATTACTTGAGATATCTTATAACTAGGCTGACCATATTTCCTTGAGACAAAAACGGGACATTGGGATGGCAAAAAAGGGACGGGGTTATGTAATATTCTGTATTCATGAAAAAGTAAGTACATAAACCGGGACAAAATTGACATTTTTATTAAAACGACGGGACGGCCAAGAAATATAAAACAAACAGTACTGTCCCGTTCAAAACGGTACGTATGGTCAGCCTACTTATAACACTTATTATAACATAGCCACTTGCTATAACACTTATTATAACAACTTAATATGCATATATAATCTTTGCTACATTACAAAAATAAGGTATTGTAAACCAGCAGTTGCCTGAACCAAGACTGCCATATAGGTGAGAGGTACACAATATCTGAAGACAGGACATTGTACAATGTACAATAACACATTAGAGCTGTTTTGGACCCTAGTAATGAAATTATATATATTCTTCCGGATTAACATTTGGCTGGTAGGTAGGTTACGCGTAGTAAACATAAAACTGGCACTGCACAATTTTGGTTCCCTACATAGCATACGAAAAATATTATTATAAGCAACAGAGAGTTTATTTATAGCAGATTTTGTATAATTCCACCACAGATGCGATGTATACAATGCAGTACAGTAAGTTCTAAAAAGATAAATTTTAACTGATTCTGAACACATACCAAATTTCCTTACTCCTTAAAGACATGGCAGACTTGAGTTGAGTAAGGCCACTCAAGTCACTCAACTGTACAATACTGTATTTAAGAGACCACATTTGTTATGCATAATTACTTTACTGAAAGTGAAATTTATTGAATAATATCAATTTTAATAGGCAGAGTAAGTATTTTATAGTGGGTATATTACTAAGGGTTGGGGTAAGCATGAAATTTAAAAGTAGACTGTTATCTTTAAATGATAATGTAAAGAAGATAGTACCCTATGTAGTGAAGAAGTTAAGTTCATATAAACAAACAAACAAACAAAACATCTTTATTGTGGATCATTCACAATCCATAGCCACTTAACCTAACATACAAATACAATCTCACATATACACTGAACTTAATACAAAAATAAGGCCAACATAGCCACTTAACCTAGCATACTGGCAGGGCTGACGAGAGCTGCCATGGGCCCCTGGGGAAGGATTGGTATATGGGCACCCCTGTTTACTCAGTATTTCATTATGAATGTTTTTTGTGTATATAACAAGCAAACTGATTTATTCAAAATATACAGTATGAATAACAACTTGGAAGAAAATGACCATTTTATTTAAATTTTGAATCAGATATTAATTCTATCACCATACAATTTACAAATTTATGCAGTACTGGTACCAGTCCATGCAGGCAAGACAATTGTTTACTGCAAGATTTTCATAATTAGAAGTGTAGTGTACTTTCTTTGCCTTCTCTCTAGCAAAGTGTTAAATGATTCTGATGAAATTTAAAGTACAGGCTAACTGGCTTTCAATTACAATGGTTCCCAGATGTGTCAGTTGGTCTTGGGCATTGGTGGACTGCAGATAATATTTTATCTGTTTCAGTTTGACTATGATAATCTCTATAAAATGTATATTCATTAATTATATTTTCTCTGTTATTTAATCAATTGCTTTATTAATATTTTGGTAATGTTTCAGAATACGGGTGCCACTTCATTAAGCAAAATTTTGAAAAATACCATAGAGACAAAGTTGTGTCTCTCATTAAAATACGTTGATTGCATGTGTCGCATAGTCAAAAAAACAAAGTTAGAAAATTACGAAAAAAATATTAAATTTTTTTTTTCAAAAATGGGGTGTGATATTCTGATGTCTGCTTTGTAAACCTCTATACAGGAATACCTCAAAATTTGTCATTTTGAATTTTATCATTTCGCAGATTTATCATCAATCTTTTACTACCTATAGTTTCACAGATTTGTCATCAATCCACAATCCATCATCCATTTTTGCAGATTCATCATTTTTTGAAAAAATGTAAAAAGAACGATCGAAATTGATGAAATTCAACTGTTTACCAATGCAATATATATTATATTTTGCCAAAAAATGAGTAGAATTTGATTAATTAATCTGTTTAATAACATAATACAGCAAAATGTTTTCTCATTGAAACATGTTATAATCTACCTTGAATTTCGTCATTTTGTATTTTGTCGTGTTATTCCGGAATGAATTAATGATGAATTTCCAGGTATTCCTGTATATTGAAAATTTCATAAAAATCTGACTATAAATAAAGAAATTATGCAGGGGTGCTTTTGCTTTCGGTGTGCCCAAAAATCTACTACTCTATGACTGAAAAAGTATTTTTGTAGATGAAGTCTACATGTCTGTTTTCTAATTTTCTTATGCTCATGAGTTATCCCATCAGCCTCAAGTGAGAAAAGTTATGTACATCTAAATTGTCCAAACCTGAAAACATTTTGAATATCTGTATTGTATCTCCCCTCCTACAACGTCTCTCAAAAGGTTTCTGGACATTTCATTCACAAACTAGTTTGATCACAAACCAATATGATATACTGTATATTAATGATATATATAACATATATATTAATTATGATAATTATGATATATGACATATATTAGGTACCTAGATACAGGGTGTTTCAGGAGGAAAGGTCAATACTTTGGGAGGTGATAGTATGTCATTGTGGGAAAAAAGCTCATATGAACATGTGTCTAATTCTGAATGGTTACAGAGATAGAGCTGTTTGAATCTGATGCGTGCACAGCTCTTCCTCTCCCTTCCCTCCCCTATAACCTTGAACCATGTAAGCTGTAATGTAAGCATGTAACATAAGCTAATCGACAGCTGACTGTTGTGAGTGACATTGTTTGGTGTTTGAAGCAGTGTTAAGAATGCCACACACCTTCACACATGCCAAATATGCAGATATGGTGTATGTCTACAGTTTTTGCGATGGAAGTGCAACAGCTGTTGTTGCAGTATACCGTCAATGGTTTCTGAACCGCAGAATTCTGGATTGAAGAGTGTTTACCAGGGTTTTCAACACATTACGTGAGATTGGTACACTTCCCAGCACTCATGTTTCATCTGAACGTGAAGGTCAACAAGATGTGGATAAAGTGGAAAACATTCTTCAGTTGGTAGAGCGTAGTCCTACTACTAGCTCATGAAGAATTTCTACATGTCTTGGTGCACCACACACAAGAGTATGGTGAACATTAGTGAGGAAGGCTTGCATCCATATCATGTACAGTGTGTACAACACCTTTAACCAGGAGACACTGCCATGTGACTGGAATTTTGTCATTGGGTAGGCCTAAATGCTAATCACTGATTGCTTCAATTAATACTGTTCACTGATGAAGCTACTTTCACCTGTGATAGTATCAATAACACTCGTAACTCTCATCGGTGGTCAGACAAAAATCCAAATGCCAGTGTGGAAACAAATTTTCAATATCGCTTCTCTGCCAATGTGTGGTGTGGTATCATTGATGATCAGCTGATTGGCCTTGTTACTTTAGAGAATCGTTTTACAGGACAAAGTTACCTAGAATTTCTGCGAAATGAATTGCCAGGACTATTGGAGGATGTTCCTTTGGCTACACGCGCTGGTATGTACTTTCAGCATGATGGAGCTCCTCCACATTCTACCCATCTGGTGATACAATACCTAAATCAAACTTTCCCTGGTTGATGGATCAGCCGCGGTGGTCCATTCAATGGCCACCAAGGTCTCCAGACCTCTCTCCATTAGATTATTGTTTGTGGGGGTGGATGAAAAGTCAAGTTTACAAAAGAAAGGTGGATGCATGAGACAAATTGCTTGTGCGCATTTTGGATGCTGCTGCCTGCATAAAAGAATGTCAAGATCAACTCAGACGAATAACATGCGATCTTTGCACACGAGTTGCAAAGTGTATTGAGGTTGGCGGTGGGATTTTCGAAAATGTATTGTAAACTAACAAATTTGTCATTTCTGTATCTGATACCATTCAAAATGCCAATGTTTAAACATTAAATGTTAGAAACAGTAATTGGTTTCTCTTTCTTGATTACCATTAACAATGCTTTTGTATTTGTAGATTCAAACAGCTCTATCTCCGAAACCATTCAGAATTAGACACATGTTCATACAAACTTTTTTTCTCACAATGACCGATACTATCACCTCCCGAAGTTTTGACCTTTCCTCCTGAAACACCCTGTATATTATGACATATTAAGTAACTAGGTATTATTTCATTTATACTTAATACAAATTATTGGCAATCTTTTCATTTTAGGTACTGTACATAAAATTGAGGCTACAAATAAGGTGGTGATCTTTCATTTTAGCAGAGGTAGGTAAAGTCACTAGCGTAGCTATAGGGGGGCGGAGGGGGCGGTCCACCCTGGGCGGCACTTTTTGAGGGGTGGCACTTTTGGTCTACTGCAATGAAAAAAAAATTTTTTTTTTGTCGGGACAGTAGAAGGATACAAGACGCCAGACACAATTTTATTTTTCCACGAAAACACTGCTTACTTTGTTAATTTCTGACAATGGTAAGGATTGTGTTCCCTTGAAGATGGCCTTATTGACCATCATACCTATTTAAGCGCTTAGTTGTGCTTAATTAATAATAGCATTGGTATAAATGCATTTATTTCATTAAAAAGGGAAATAACCCATAAAGTTCTGTAAATACGTTATAATCTATAATTATACGTTTAATATTTATAAATAATCAATATCAAAACTAATATGCTGGTATTAGTTGTAAAGTATAATCTTGGTAACTCGGTTCCAAATATTGTAATACTGCTGCAGATTTTTCTCACAATTGCTGTTAGTGTTGCTAGCTGTGAGAGGAGTTTTTCTAAACTAAAACTGATAAAGAATTACCTAAGATCTACTATGAGCACCTTGCGGTTGAGAAATCTTGCCATACTGTCTATAGAATAACAATTGACAGACGAAATAGACTTCGACAATGTCATCAAAGATTTTGCTAACAGAAAAGCAAGAAAAATAACTGTGTAGAATGTTGTAGTTAATTTTTTCACTTCAGAAGTGAACATGTCCTAATATTTTCACAGGTTTTTTTTTATACGTCATTTTCACTTTTTGTTTAAGTATGTTTGTTATGTGTATTGTGTTGTGTTTCAGGGGGGTGGCAAACTCAAGGACCGCCCCGGGCGGCACAAACTCTAGCTATGCCACTGGGTAAAGTACTTTCATTTGTTACTTAAGTTAAAGTAAAAGTAATCTTTAAAAAATGTACTCAAGTAAAAGTACACATTATCAAAAGTACTTAAGTTGAAGTACAAAAATAAGTGTTTTATAATGTACTAAAGTACTGAAAAGTAAGAAGTACTTTTCAAAAATGAAATAAAATACACTACAAATTAGGGATGTGCTAATATTGCTTTTTAGCCGATAACTGATACTGATAATTAAAAACAGTATCAGCTGATAACCAATACTGATATCCAGCTAGGGTTTATTAGTTTGTCATATTTTTGTAACATATTCATAATTTATTTTGTGTTGAAAATTTGGCAACAAAGCAATAATCCTTTTCATTAAAGATGGCAGCAATGTATTAGATGTCATAGTTTTGTTTGTTATACAATTGGGTTGCTGGCCTATGTTGGGCTTAGTAAATGTGTTTTTAACCAGCTAGCTGGGTTAATATTGTAAGCTATGATTACAAGATAGTTTTTTGGTTTTCTAGGCTTTATACCTATTTTTACATGAGAACTTAACCCTTGTGAAAAAATAACGAGTTATGTGAAGTGATAAAACAATAAAACATTGGAAATTTCATCCTCTAAATAGTCTGTTTGGACTAAAAATTAGTCCAGCAACACACTGAACAGTCATTCATAGGCTGGAATAATCTGGTTTCAGTGCTCTCTGAATTGTATTAGAGGCTACAAAATAAGGCAAATAAAATGTACAGATGATCAGTACTTTTGGATCTTTTCCTTTATAGCACCCCTAATTTCTTCCTTTCAGTTAGTAACAATTTTGACAGAATATTTTCGTTAACACTAACAAAAATATCAAGACTTAACCAAATCAATTGTCAAGGGCATATGGGTGACCTAACCAAGCATTCAATTAACCTAACTGGGTATTCAATAATTTTCCCATAGGTTTAATGAAAATATCACGACTTAACCTTACCAACTAGTTAGGTTAATTGCAGGGCTGTGGAGTCGGTCAATTTTGAGTGGAATCGGAAGTGCATAGTTGGATGGAGTCGGAGTCGGTGCAAATCCTTCAATTATAACCATAGCAGCCTAGGCCTAGGCCTAGCTCAATTTTATGAATAAAATAGATTTAACCTAATGTTTTAATATATAATATAATATATAAATATATAATATAAATAATATATAAATATATAAATATAAATAATATATAAATATAGTTGCTTATAATTAATAAGGATTATAATTAATTAATTAACATAATTAATAATAAGGAAATTTAAAAATTTTGTACTAGCAACCCTAAATCTTTTTCAGATTTTTAGATTTCAATTTGATAATTTTGATAAGCATCACTGAAAGAAGATTTAATGGAAGCGATCCTTTTTTTAAAAACAAATTCAGTTTAGGTTAGTACATTTTGTTACGGATGTTTATAATAGTACAAAAACATCTTATTAATTTGCTAAACCAATAATAATCTTATTTTGTTTAAGCTTCAATCAGTTTGTATTCTGGGATTTATTGTAATTTCTGAATAAAGAGAAAAAAGCCATTAAGGCATAGTTATAGCCACTAAGTACCCTGATGAGTCATGTGGTGGTGACGAAATGTCTTGTTTATGAATCTCCATTGGCCTAATAAAACTAATCGTAATCAATTTGGCCTTAACATTCCATTGGAGTCGGAGTCGTAATTATGCAAGTCAGATTTCTGGAGTCGGAGTCAGAGTGTTAAAATTTTTGGAGTCAGAGTTGGAGTTGGTAAATTTTATCACTGACTCCATAGCCCTGGTTAATTGAATGCCCAGTTAGATCAACTGCATGCCCTTGATGATTGGTTAGGTTAATTAAGTTGATATTTTCATTAGTTTTAATGAAAATATTCTGTGTCAAAATCGTTACTAACTGAAAAGAAAAAAAGAAATTAGGGGTGCTTTAAAGGAAAAGATTCAAAATTACTGATCATCCTTACATTTTATTTGCCTTATTTGTAGCCTCTATTCTATGCACCTAAAACAAAAGATTGCCAATTTATCATTAATGTATATGTCATATATATCATAATATGTCATATAATACCTTTCCTTTCAACCTTTCAAATGTTCTGTGTAATGATTCCTCATTTCACGCGGGTCAAGCTTGTTGGCCCTCCTCTCGAGTTGGCTTGGTGAAGTAGTGAGTTGGTTTCTTGTACTCTCCACCTCACATAGACATAGCCAGGTACAACTGGCTCATTGGTGATTGTTCTGAGCCAGGTGCCTAATCTTCTTTTGAAGATGTCCACTGCAACACCCCTCGTGTTCCTTAGGTCTTTGGGCAGCTGATTAAACAGTTTTGGTCCTCTCACAACAAAACTATTTTCTTTCAGGGTTAAGGATGTTCCCTGTCTAGCCTTTAATTTGGGAACATGATACAGTCTTCCTTTTCTACTTTCCACTGTTGTTTGGGGAGTTACAGGGTTCAGAGTAAAGTTAGACACTAGTTTCTCCATTATTTTCCAAGTGTAAATAATGGTGTATATCTCTCTTCTCCTTTCCAGTGAATATAAGTTTAATTCGCGTAACCTTCCCCAGTAATTTAGTTCTTTGCACCCATTTATCTTGGCTGTGAAGCTTCTCTCAATCCATTCTAGCTGTTTAATGTCTTCTTTTTTATATGGGGATGATGTTAGGACTGATCAGTATTCCAATTTGGGTATGATCAGTGTGTTCAGTAGAGAAATCATTATATTCCTATCCCTTCATTTAAAGGTTCTCAGTATTTGCTCAGTTATTCTCTTTGCTCTGTTTATTGCTATCTTATTTTGTGTTTCAAATTTCACATCATCAGTCATAACAACCCCAAAATCTTTTGCTTTAGAATTTCTCTTAACTTCCTGTCCATTTGGGGCATAATATTCCATGGATTTTAGGTCCTTTCTTTTTCCATACTGTAACAGCTGAAATTTCACAGTGTTAAACTTCATATTGTTGTCTTCTGTCCACTTGTAGATTCTGTTCATGTTGGTTTGTAGAGATCCTATATCTTCTGGGTTTCTTATTTTTCTACTGATCTTTGTGTCATTGGCAAAGGATGTTACTCAGTTAGCATGATTATGAAGAGTAGTGGAGCTAATACTGTTCCTTGTGGTACTGAGCTGAGGACCTCTGATTCTGATGAAGATACTCTTTGTGCTGTAACAACTTGCTGCCACTCACTAAGGAAATTATATATATCCATTTCCCTACTTTTCCTGTTATTCCCATATATTTCAGTTTATGTATTATGATTCATTGGTCACACATGTTAAACACTTTGGCAAAGTCTGTTAAATTATACATCATAGTTTTCATTACTTTCAAGTGAATCAATAATGTTGTTGTAGTGTTTCATTAGTTGTGATAGGCATGATCTGCCTGACTGAAACCCATGTTTGTTATCATTTAATTTTTTCTGAGTTTCCAAAGAGTCATAGATTTTCTGTCTAACTATTCTTTCATTAGTTTGGTGAGAGGAGATGTAAGTGACACTGGCCTAGTTTTTGGCCTCAGATTAACCTCCGCCTTTATGTATTGGGACTCTGTTCGCACTCTTCAGGATGCCTGGTATTTCTCCCATGTCTAGTGATCATCTCCATATCCAATATAGGGGCTCAGCAATTGCATTCTTGCAGTTTTTGATCAGTGTGGCATTCCATTTTTCTGATCCTGCCATTGAGTGTGTTTTTAGTTTCCCTATAGCTTGTGTAATATCATCTGTTATAAAGTTGAAGTCTGTTATACTTTCCTCTTGTAGTTCTTCTTCAAAGAATGTGTTTCTATTGCATATCCATTTGTTAGTTTTGGGGATACTGAAAGATGATTCTCTTAATATTTCAGATACTTTTGTTAGATCATCAGATAAAGCACTGTCTTTGTTTTTCAAAGGTCTGATAGTCGCATGGTTTTTTGACTTTCTTTTTGCAAAATTATAGAAATACTTTGAGTTAACCTTTATCGCTTCTATAGCATCGTCATCTTCTTTTTCTGTATGCTTCTCAATTAGTTCCTGTATGATGCAATCAGTACTCTGCAGTTTATCATCATTTAATATTTTTATGTTGTTGTTACCTTTACAGTTACTTAATTTTGCAGTCACTCTTTTTCTCTTTCAGAGCAATGACCTCTTTTGTTTCTTGAACCAGCTTCTCTTTCCTCTTTGTTGTATTTTTAGGACGTCTTTCCATAATTTCCAGCATCTTCTCTAAAGTCACTAGCATCTCTTCCATTGTCTTGGCCTTGAAGATGGTTTTCCAATCTATGAGGGCCACTCAATATATTTTGCCCCACCTTTTTTTTCTTTCTAAATTTCCTTGTAAGTTCCAGAAATTTTGTACACAAGTAGTTACATACTTTTTTTACAAGTTTTTATTTTTCTACATAGTCTCCATCCTTTTATATGGCTTTCCTCCACCTCAAAACAAGAGTTCCGCTGGAGCCACCTCTTAATCTCCTCAACAACCTCTTTATCACCCTGAAACTTTCTTCCACAAATAGCATCCTTCATTGGCCCAAACAAATGGAAGTCTGAAGATGCCAGATCCTGGCTGTATGGAGAATGGGGTAACACAGTTAAGTGCATTTTTGTGATGGCCTCTCTTGTTTGCAAACTGTTGTGTGGTCTTCTGTTATCGTGCAAAAGAAGGATGTCTTCCAGTTTTCTCTTTGGTTGAACTTGCTTTATATGTCTCTATACGTCTGTAGGGTAGCAATATATGCCTCTGCATTGATTGTTTGTCCTTTCTTCATAATGTCCACCAGAATCACCCCTTTCATGTCCCAGAAGATGGTGGCCATAACCTTTCCTGCAGAGGGAACCATTTTGAACTTTTTCTTGCATGGGGAGTAGGGTGACAATAAAAATCGAAAGTTGGAGTTTTTTATTGGCCATTTGTTCAATGCTGCTACTACATGAGAAAACAATGTACTGTAAATATTAGGTCATTCAGATAATATTTAAGGGTGTCTCAAGTGAGGTAAATAATTCTCCTTATAACAAAAATTAATTATTCATTACCTAGTAAAAATAAATTAATATTTTTTTAATTAATGTAAATAAACGTTAGTTTTAGTTCATAAGGTTTAAGTGCAGGCGTACTCCAATCGTAATAAGTAAATAATATATTTACTAAATATATTCCAGGGTGTCTTTCATTCAATTGTAGACCACCCATTAATTCTTGCTTTTCCTCAAGCCATACCCCTTTTTCAATGTACCAGGCTGAGACTTCCTATGATCCTCAACAACCTGCAAGAGATGTTGGCGCTGTTCTTCATTCTTCGTAATCTTTGTATTGAAGGCCTGGATCAAGGCAATTCCCCTCTCTGCCATGTCATTGATGACTTTTAGTCCTTCAACTATAGTCAAACCAGTCTTGAAATCTTCGTCGTCCAGCCAGGTCTCTGGTTCCTTGGACAAGAAACCATCATTAATTTTTAGAAGTTCAAAGAGAAGCTTTGATCCTTTCGAGGCAAAGTCCGAGAGCTGCTTTGCTGAAATGGAAGAAACAGCAGGTATTGGGGTTCGCTTTGGAGGATCTTCAGCAGCTTCTTTTTCGAGGATTGATCGAGCGATATTCTTTTTCGTCGTTGCATTGATACCTTTATCAAAGAGTGCGAGACCAATCAAGTACTCGCTGAGGTACCATAAGTGACGACCGAGGACACTAAGGCAGGATGCTGAGATCTTTTCATCGTGGTACTTTGCTAGGTCTTGAAGAAGCTTCAAATCGTTCGCGGGAGCAGATGAAGGACTGCTGGCCGTGAACCACGCGCTGACATATAACTCCAGGGCAAAAAATACAAATCGTTTTAAGCCAGACATTTCACGAGTTGTAAGTCTGAACTGATGGGAAAGCAGCAAGATTTTTAATGAATAAATTACTTTTGCCATCCAACGTGCTCGGTGAAGTGCTCCAGGTCGCCGAAACCTAAAGTTAGGTAAATTACCTCCAAGGATTGTAATCGACAACTCCAAGAATTCACGGTAATCATCCCTCGGCTGATGTTTTGTCAGATATAGATTCCAGCAAGCGATCAGTTCTTCTCGATTCTCATTCAGACTCGATGGAAGGTCTGACAGGGTCTTGTACTTATCTTGGCAAATTGTATTCCACGTCTCTTTGAAGCGGGAGAATAGGAGGATATCTGGACCAGATGATGGTCCCATGCATTCCATGTACGCCAATAATAATATAATCAATGTATCAAAATAAAAAATATTACCTTAGATATCTTAAAAGAATCGGGAGAGAACTTCTAAGCGTTGTTTTCAGTCAGGCAGTCGTATGCAAAATGAACTTGAAGCACCAAAAGCTGATCATCCAAAGATTGATACACATCATTTTATTTAACGATTTATTTATGAAAATTTTAATTTAATGAAATAAATTAATCAATTTGCATAATCTATAGTATGAAATAAAGGAAACAATTCTATTAAATTATATAATACACTTGCATTCTCGAAACATTTTTGTTTTTGAAGCGTTGTCGAAACTCGTTCATTCTTGAAATTTCTTCCGCGCGACAGTTTCATTCATGTGACTCGAGGCACCCCTAAATGCTTTCCGAATTCCATGAGATTTCGTCTATGGTGTTTCCTCATAGGGTGGCAGCATTGGACAAATGGCCGGCAAATTGTTTTGAATTTCAAATTTTATCCCTATAAGAAGTTGTCACCCTAATGGGGAGTTTGTGTGATGCCACTCCATGGATTGGCATTTTGTTTCAGGTTCAAAGTGGTGTACCCAAGTTTCATCCCCAGTCAAAATTTGTGAAAGGAAGCCATCCCCTTCTGTCTTATATCAAACCAATGACTTGGAAGCAATTTCTTTTCTTTGGGCTTTGTAATCTTCAGTCAGTTGGTGAGGAACAAACTGTGAACACACTTTTGAGTATCCCAGTTGCTGAATTATCATATTCACACTTCCTTCACTAATTCCTAGCTCCACTGATAGCTCCTTGTATGTGAAGCGCCAATTTGATTGAATGATGCTGTTAGCACGTTGCACAGTGAGAGATGTCAGAGCCAATGCTGGGTGACTGCTGCGTGGCTCATCATCAAGGCTGGCTCTTCCTCTCTCTGATGATCTCTCATGTTTAGACCAGCATACAACTGTGCTTCTATCAACAACAGTATCTCCATAAATGTTTTGTAGATGTTTGTGAATATTTCCAACTGTTTCCTTCTCTGTGGTTAAGAACTCAATAACAGCTCTCTGTTTATGATGCACATCACTCTCAGACACCATTTTCAAAGCTGCATTAACCATCAGTTTTATACAGGGAGGGAAGGTTCAAACTGGGAAAATCTGGTTATGTGAAGTGCAGAAAGTTCAAACTTATGGCCCAAAAGACATTTCAGCCCCATGGCCTATTATTTAGCTAAGAAAAAACGGTGGGGCAAACTATATTGAGTGCCCCTAGTAATACTTTGGAGTGAAAATTAAAAATTTCGAATTTGCTTCTTTCTGTTGTTCATGTTCTTTTCTTTCCTGTTGCTTTTATATTGGTTATTATTTCAATAATGTTGTGATCCAATATTATAGTTGGGGATATTTCCACATTATCAATTATGTTGCTGTTGTTTGTGAATACCAAATCTAAGCAGTTTTTTTTTGTTTTCTGTTTCTTGTTTTAACATAAATTCATCAGCTAGACCACAGGACCTTCTTGTCCCCCTACCTCACCCTCAGTCACCAAGACTGATTCCCTGCCTACAAGTGCCCCTTCTCCCTCTCTGGCCTTGGGGTCTGGATCCCTGCCTCCCTGAAGGGGAGGAGGAAACGTCACCATGGTCGGAGTCCTCCAGATCCATCCACGACCACTGCTTGCCCTGATTCCTCTTCTTCACTGGAGGGGAAGCGGCATGCCACCCCTACTCCCTCCCCTATATGGAGGGCTGGTGGGGCATCACCTCCCAGTGCCCCAACTAGTGTCTGGGTGTCAGTTGAGGTGCACTGCCCCATGACACCTTTGATTACTGACTCAGTTCCCATGGTGGACCCAGTTGAGAGGGGCTTGGCCCTTATTCATGGAGTCTCTCTCCATTTGGCTCCTGCCGAGAGTGGTTGAGTCTCTCTCCTGGATCTACCTTTCCCACCTGTGGTGGATCTTTCCTCCCCCCCCATCAGCACTTGTCTGGTGTGGTGAGCCCCTGGACATCTGGTTCTCTCTGCCTTACCCCTGGTGGGGAGTCAGGGGTTTTGGCTGGGCATCATCTCTCCCCCCATCAGGGGAGTCCCCCTCTGAACTCCCTGTTCCACTCTCCCACCCTCATTCTACTATGGGTGGAGCAGCTGCGGAGTCTGTGGCTTTCCGTAATCGGGATCCTCATCTCCAGTGCTTGCCTCCTGTGACCCCTACTCTCCCTGCTCGGGGTGAGTCGGGGAAGCCGATTCTGTCCCTGGTTACGGACCGTTGAGTTTGCTGCTCAGCTTGGTCCATGGCTGTTTTTTTTTTTGCTGTTTTCTCTGCCTCTTATTCTGCCTCCTCTTCTTACAGTTCCATTTTGCATTGGAACTGTAGGGTGCTTTTAGCTAACTGGGAGAACATTACCTTCCTGCATTTGTCTCCAGGAGACTATCCTGGCTACGTTGGTTTCCCTTGCACCCCGGATGAGCGCACACACCGGCGGGGTGCGGTGATTTATGTTCACTATTTGTTACCCTCGTGAGGTGTGCCTCTTCGTACTTCCTAGCAGGCTGTGGCTGTGCGGCTCTTCTTAGATCGCCAGTACACTGCCTGCTCGATCTACATTCCTCCCCATGACCCTCCTTGCGATGCAGTTCGTGAGTTGGTGGTGCAACTGCATCGGCCATTTCTCCTCCTTGGGGACTTTAATAGTCACGACCTGGCTAGGGGAGATGTCCAGTTGACAAATGTGGCTGGTATGTTGCTCTCCTTAATGGAGGAACTTTCTTTTAATTGCCTCAATTCTGGCGGACCTACCTATTTTCACGAACCCATGGGTTCATTTACCTGTATTGATCTCTCCTTGGTGCCCCTCGATGCCCTACTCGATTTTTTGTGGAGGGTGTTGGGGGACTCTTATGGCAGTGATCATTACCCAGTCTGTCTTGAATCGGTTGGACCGCAGCTGGGTGTCTCATCTTGACCGAGGTGGTGCCTGGCGCGGGCTGACTGACCATCCTTCAGAGCTCATTCCATCATTGCCCGTTTGGTTTTGGACTTTGACTCTGTGGATGAGATCTTGGAGTTCTTCGAGTGGGTGGTGATGGGCGTAGCGGGGGACTGTATTCCTCGATCTTCCGGTAACCCGCGGACGCGTAGCATCCCGTGGTGGACTCCAGCATATCACCAGGTGGTGTGTGAGAGGAAGAGGGCAACATGCCGCTTCCACCGCACCGCACCCACTGGACTCTCAAGTTGGCCCATTGGGCCTCTTGGTGTGCTTTTGTGTCTGGCATTTCCTCATCTACCCCTTCTGCTGCTGTGTGGTGGAAGGTATGTAGTATTGAGGGGAAGCCAGTCCCTGCTCGTTGCCCTGTCCTTCGGGACGGGGATGGCTTCCTTTCGGATCCTACTTCTGTGGCTGATCGGCTGGCCAGGGCTTTTGCTGCGGATTGTACATTGTCGGATGTTACGTTCCTGCCAGTGGGAACGAGCCCTATAACTGTCTCTTTACGATGCGGGAACTTCGGGCTGCCCTGGCAACCCGTCGTTCTTCCGCCTTTGGCCCTGATGACATTCCTTATGACTTTATCTGGAATCTGCACCTGATGGCCCTACACTTCTTGCTGGATCTTTTCAACCAGATGTGGGTTGAGGGGTCATTCCCTTCTTGTTGGAGGGAGGCGATTGTGATCCTGATACCTAAACTGGGGAAGGATCCAGCGGAGGTGGCGGGCTTTTGGCCTATTGCCTTGATGAGCTGCTTATGCAAGCTCCTTGAAAAAATGGTGGCCATCCGGCTTTCATTTACACTGGAGTCACTTGGGTTATACCCCCCTGACCCAGTATGGCTTTCGTCGGTTTTGGGGTAGTCTGGACCCCCTTCTCCTTGGTCATGATGTACAGGAGGCCTTTTCCAGCCAGAATCTTGTTCTGGCTGTCTTTTTTGATGTCCAAAAGGCCTATGACATGACCCATCAGGGAGTTGTCATGGACCGTTTAAAGTCTCTTGGTTTTATGGGACTTTTGCCCACATTTATTCGAAACTTCCTCTGCTGTCGCACTTTCCGCGTCCACAATGGGGGGCCCTATCTGACCTGCATGTTCAGGAGGAGGGGGTGCCTCAGGGGTGTGTATTGAGCGTCTCCTGCTTCAATCTGGTCATGTCTGGCTACTGGAGGCCCTCCCCCCTCATGAAGAGGCAAGTCCAACTCATGGTCAATCAGGTTGAATGTTGGGTGTCATCGGTGGGCCTTATGCTATCTTCGCGTGTGCCTTCCTTCCATCGAGGAGACAGGGCTCCAGCACCGTCCCGGCCTTTAATCTTACACTTGGGGGGTCAGCCTCTGGCCCTCGTTCAATCAGTGCATTTTCTGGGTATGATCTTCGATAACTGTTTGAGCTGGGTCCCCCACCTTCGCAGGCTGCACGAGACTGCAAGACGTACCCCTGGATTTGCTGACATTTGTCTTACACTACGTGGGGCGTGGATAGGCAGACACTCCTCCGTTTGTACGTGTCCCTGGTACAATCAAAATTAGACTATGGGAGTGTGGTGTATGGCTCCACTTCCCATACGGCCCTTCGGATACTGGACCTGGTCCTCTCTAGAGGACTGCGCATGTCATCTGGCACCTTCCGCTCCTCTCCGGTTGATAGCCTGCAGGTTGAGTGTGACATCCCTCCCTTGGAGGATCAGAGGTCATTCCTCATTGCCAAGCACTATGTCCGGATCCTCCATCTCCCCAACTCTCCTCTGTTCCAAGTGGTTGAGAGGGCATTCTGCCGGGATAGGGGTTGGTATTTCACCGACATGGTGATCTCCCTCCTCGATGGTATGGGCACTCCTCCTCCATCTGTCATACCGGTCTCTCTTGAGGGTGTTGCACCTTGGGAGAGCACCCTTGTTACATGCTGTAGGGTGTTGCGCCCCGTCCACAGGGCCGATTCTGACTCTGCCTTGCTTCGGTCTCTGTTCCTCCAGCATACAGCTTGTCACTTTGCATGTGTTGCGGTCTTCACAGATGGCTCGAGGTCGGCGGGGGGCATTGGGGCTGCGGATGCTTCCCAGTCATCTGCCCTTGCTCCCCGAGGTACCTGTCTCCCTGATGAGGCTTCCGTTTTCATGGTGGAGCTGTATGCCATTCTGAGTGCTCTGTAGGTGGTGCAGGAACATCTGGATGGGTCGTTTGTTATCTATTCGGATTCCCGCAGTGCCCTGAATGGCTTGGAGTGTTTAGACCCTGTTCACCCACTGGTTCGACGTATCCAGTAACTGTGCCATATCCTTGTCATTTCTGGTGGCAAGGAGGTGATATTTTGCTGGTCCCTGCACAAGTTAATGTAGCTGGAAATGAGGCTGCTGATCAAGCTGCCCATTCTGCATGCCAACCACAGGTTTCACCCATGTTCCTCCCCTTTTCAGATTATATCCCTGGTTTTTGTAGTTTTTTGCGCTCCTGGTGGCAGAGTCGCTGGGATGGTGCTACAAATAACAAACTCTGCAAGATTAAACCCAAATTGGGATGTTGGGCCTCTTCCTTCCATCGGTTGTGCCATAAGGAGGTGGCTCTGGCCCCTGTATTGGCCACACCCACCTGACCTATGGCTATTTGATGGCCGGGGATTGGGTGTCCCAATGTCCCAATTGTACTGTTCCACTTACAGTTGCCCCCTCCTGGTGGAGTGTCCACTTTACTCTGTGCTGCACGCAGAGTATTTTCCCTTTTTGGTGAGTGTCAGGCCTCGTGATAGGCTTGGCACTATTCTATCCATAGGTCCCTACTTTTCGGTGACCAGGTTGTTCTCTTTTCTCTCATGTTCCCAACTTCTTTACTGGCTGTGATTTTGCTATGATCTTTCTATATCTGTCGCACCCTCCCCCCCCCTTTTTTTTCCCCACCCCTCTATTACACTGCCCAATACCAATTTTGCTGATTTAATTCTAACACCTGTTTTTAGGTAACTTTGGTATACTGATTTAAAAAATCACCTTAGTTTTTGCCTATCATGTCAGGTTTTCGAGCAATCAAATACGGATATTTTGGAGATATCGCATTTTGGCAGGGTTATGCCCAATTTTTTTTCTTTTCAAAAAATAAGTTTTTACATACTCAGAATCAGCATGGAAAAGTAAACAATTGTGCAGGGAGTGAACTTTAATATACAATGGTAATATTGATACATAAAGTGATTAAAAGTGTTTAAATAAGCAAAAAATGAATCCATATTAAAGCAAGCACGGGACCAGTTTTCTTAACATTGTCTTTTTCTTGTTTTCTTACTTTTCAGTGCTGATAAATTTTCTCTTATAGGACTTCCTAGAATGAGAGATGTCAAGACAATCTCTTTGCAGGCTCCAGCAGTAGTCAGCCATCATATGGGTATCCCACTATCCCATCTTCCATCACTTTGATATCTTGGTGGAACCTTTCACCTTGCTCTTCACTAACATCACCAAGATTTTCTGGAAATTTATCAGACTTTTTGTTTCCTAGGAAGTTCTTAACTACTGCCACAAAAGCATTCCAAGCTCTTGCCTCCGTTTCAGTCATTGAGTTACTGAACTGCGGATCTTTCATCAGTTTTCTTATCCACAGATAAATTTTTAACAGCAAAACAGCTGTTAACAGGTCTCAAAAATCATCAATTTTGATAAGCGCCCTTCATGGATCACCCAAAATAGGCATATTGCATTGCACAAAAACCTGATGTGATGGACAAAATCTAAGGTGATTTTTGAAATCAGCACATCAATATTATCCAGAAACAGGTCTTAGAATTAAATCAGCAGCAAAAAATATTTTTTTGTTGGGCAGTGTTATTCATTTTTGCTAGCTGTTTCATAGTTTTCATCTTATGTTCACTCTGCTATCCACCTTTCTTTTGGTGGTCATGAGCGGTCATACTTTGAAAAAAAAATATATATATAATGAAATACTGTATATAGTATATTATACCTGTATAATATAGGTACTAGTGTACAGTATTTGAATATACAGTAGCTCAATATATGTAAGTCTGTGATACAGATCTGAATATTTCACTTTTTCCTTTGTTCTCTTTGCCTTTTTTCATTATTTGCAAAAAAAAGGGGGTTTGGGGGCAATTTTGTTAGGGAAGGAAGATCTGAGTTTGTGGGGGGGGATTCCCTCCCTCCCAAAGCCTTATGGAAAAAAAATCCTTGATATTATGTAACTATTGAACTCATTCTATATTCTTCTCTAGTGTCATTCACTACTGCATCACTAATCCAGAGTGTATCCAGATTTTCACTAATCATATAGCTAACTAAATACTTAATTTTTCTTATTCCTGAGATTCTGTGTATTTGTATAAAAACACTTCAATCCCTGTTTTAACTGGTTCACTACTTTGAGCTAGATATCAGGTCATCCCATAAGTAATGTTTTTTAGATCAGAATTTGAAGGACAGAAAAAAACTCGACTGAAACTTTTTAATCTAGTATATATTTTCCATCGGAATCAGTGACACTCTGCCAACGTCCTACAAGCTTTTCAATACCATGTTTATAAAATTCAGGCAGTTTTGAGGCAAAAAACGTACAAAGACTGGTGTGCAGGTCATCTAAAGAAGTATACTATTTCTCATCAAGATAGTTTTGCAGACTCCTGAAGAGATGATAATCTGAAGGCGCAAGGTCTGGAGAATGTGGAAGTTTTTCCCACCCAAGCTCCTCAATTTTTGCAGAAGTGATCCGAGCAGTATGAGGATGTGCGTTGTTGTGGTGGAACACTATTCCTTTCCGATTAACCAAAGAAGGTCTCTCTTCTTTTAGTGCAGTGTTCAATCGATCCAGTTGTTGACAGTAGACTTGAGCGGTGATTGTTTGGTTGTGTGGTAAAGTTTCAAAGTGTATTACACCACCTTTATCCCACCAAACACTAAGCAACACCTTCCGAGGGTGAAGATTTGGTTTTGGCTGTGGTGTCGCTGGTTCTCCGGCACAAACCCACTGTCGATGGTGCTTAACATTCTGGTACAGTATCCACTTTTCATCATCAGTCACTAAACAGTGCAAAAATGGATCTTGGAGTTCACAGGAATGAAGAGATGTGCTCATGTTTACCCGCACCCTCAGATTGTCGACTGACAATTCATGTGGCACCCATTTTCCTAACTTAGGCACTTTCCCGAGTTGTTGCAAATGTCGATGGATGGTAGACAGGGATGAATTGAGTTTCTGGGCCAATTCTTCGACAGATGTTGAACAGTCTTCTTCAAGTGCGGCTAATGGCAGGTCATCATCAAACTCAACAGGGCGTCTAGAGTGTGCTGCATCTGTCAAACAGCAGTCACCATTCCTAAACTTTTGAAACCATCTTTGACATTTCCTCACATGCAGAATATCATTGCCATAAACTTCCCTAATGTTTCGCGTTGCTTCAGTAGCACTATTCCCTTTTTTGAACTAGTAAAGCATTATATGCCTGATATGCTCTTCTGATACTGCCATGTTTATGAGGGGTTCACATAAAGCAAAACACACGTCTTCACTGGTCAAGGTCTGTAAAGTATGTAGCAAAACACGATAGATCTCCTCTTAGATATAACTTTCAGAAAATTTATGCTTAAACTGAGTAGGACTAGTTTAAACTTAATCTATCATAAAAAATGGCATTACTTACGGGATGACTTGATATATAGCTAGCTAATATTCCTATTCCCTTATTTAAGACACTAACAGTATTAAATTTACATACAGAGTGTCCCAAAAAAATGTTTATACATAATGTTAACATATACTACATATCAATAAGCAAAATAGGCAGATAGTAAATAGATAGCAAATAAGCTTCTTTAATGTTTAAATGTTTGAAATATCAGCCAGCAGCATCAATAGCTTCATAGTTGTGCTGTTTACTTTAATGTTTTAAATGTTCAAAATATCCGCCACTAGCATCAATACATTCTTGACAATGGCACGCAACAGATCGGTATACTGTTCAGATTGTTTGGTGTGGAATGTTGGCACAGGCTATTTCAATTTCGTGTCTCAAGGCCTGTAGTGTCCTTGGTTTTTCAGCATACACAGTGTTCTTCAGAGTGCTCCACAAGTAAAAGTCTAAGGGTGTTAAGTCAGGAGATCGTGGTGGATACTCCGTACATCCCCTACGTCCTATCCATCTTCTAGGAAAACAAACATTGAGAAAATTTCTAACGTCGTTGTGGTGATGTGGTGGCACGCCATCCTGTTGAAAGTAACACTCTTCTTCCAAAAAAAGAGCTCTGATTGAAGGTACAATGTTGTCTTGCAGCATTGATAAGTAAGCAGCACCTGTGACCAGGGCCGTAACTAGGCGTTTAGAAATTAGTGAGGTCCAGATTTTTTTCGAGCGCGGTGGGACGAGCAAAATTCAGACCAAAATGACATCTACAAACACAACCCAAGCTATACACTAAACACAAAACCCTTGTCTATAATAAAAGCCCTCTAATGTTTAATACACACTCGATGCTCCCTCTTTTCAAAAGAAAAGCGGTAATATGCGTTTCATACACGGAGAACGGTTGTCTCTCTTTTTTTTTTTTTTTAGGAAATAATTACCGAGGTCCGGACCTCGGTGACCTCATAGGTAGTTACGGCCATGCCTGTGACAGTGTCCTAAAAAAAAAATGGCCCTATCAGTCCTCTGGAAGACAGACCACATCACACTGACACTCCTGGTTGATTAAGTGCTCATTCTTCTGTTACATTTGGATTTTTGGTGGCCCAGTACACACAGTTGTGTCGATTGATAGTACCATTAAGTTTAAAAGTGGCTTCATCGGACCAAACAATGAAATCAGGAAAAGATTGTTTTTCATCACACATGTGCAAAAACCACTCGCAAAATTCTTTTTGACAATCTGGATTGTCCTCATTCATTGCATGGAGCAGTCTAGGTATGTATGGTTTCCACTTTTCATGTCGCAAACTGCAATGAATGCTGGATTTAGAAACACCAGTCTCACAAGAACATTTCCTTGTAGACTTATTTGGAGAGTTTGTGAAGGCCTGTAACACGGTCTCAACACTTTCATTGTCAGTTGAAGTGCGACGTCTTCCAGATCGGCCTTTGTTGACATTTTGCACTGTTCCATCAGTCTCAAACTTATCACGTAATCTTGTAATTGTTACCCATGATGATGGTAATGTTCCAAACTCATTTCTCCAATGTCTCTGTACCTCAGCCACATTCTCCATCTTCCAGTAGTGCTTCAGAATCCACTAACGTTGCTCAAACGATAACTGCAATGCCGCCATTTCCTGTAACAAGGGATACTACTGTTATTTAAGTACAATGCACCATTACTGTACTACTATTACTAAGTACTATAAATATACTAATACATCAGCGCATATTACTATCATCTAAAGTGTGCATGTTGATATACTGTATATATATACCGTACCTATATGTTAATATGATATGTAAACATTTTATTGGGACACCCAGTATAGTAGTACCCTGATGCTTTATGGCCTCTGTTCATCTAAAGCTATCTTTCAAAACCCCAAAGACCTTTCATTGTCCTCTAAAACCAACTGAGGACCAAGCAATCTTAAATTTAGTTCTGTCTAATGATTATGAGGTTATAAGGGAACTTACAGTAGGAAAGTCATTAGAAAATAGTTCTGTCATATGTGCCTTGGTGGTGTAGTGGTTAGTGTCACTGACTACAAATCCATTGGCCCTGGGATCGAGACCTGGTGATGGCAGGCAGTGCATAGCAAAACCCAGCTGTTCATCCTTCCACACAATAAAGAAAGTGGTTGGTAGATAAATAGGTACCCTGTGTAGCCTAGTGGTTAAGATGCTGGGCTGCTGGTGGGGCATGGTTTGGATTCCACATTAAACTGTAGGTCTAAGGTGGAGTGAAAAGCTTTGACCTTCATCAGAATGACCAATTCGGGCAGAAGCAAACCAAAGGTATGTTTTAAAAGATAGACTTAAATAGGGATCTAGTCCACAATGACCAGGGCCTGTGAGAGGGAGTGCATGAGGTGTCAAAGCACTTGGGTTTGGGCTGGAAGATAGAGACGGAAGTGATTGGGGGTGAATGTGCCCAGAGCCAAAAGTAGCACCAGGGCCTGGGAATCCTCTCCTAAGCCTTGACAATGACATCTAGGTTCTTGCTTCCTAAGGGATGGCTATAGTAAATTTAGGGCATTGTTAGGCTCAGTAAAGTGGGATAATGAATTTGTTAATAAAAATGCTATTGAGATATGGTCTAAGTCAAAGAAATTTTATAGGATATGCAACATAGATGTATTCCTTTTAAAACTATAAGAAATATCAAAGTTAGGGAACCTTTATTGGAATAAGGAAATAGCTGAAGTGATTAAAAATAAGAAAAGGGCATTCAGGGAGGTTGAAAATGGCAAAAGTCTTCTGGATCTGGATAATTAGTTTAATTAGGAAGAGCAAAAGGCATATATAGTAAAATAAATTTTGCTAGAAATAGCAATAAAGAGCCAAAGAAATTCTTTAGTTTTTCTAAATACAATAATAAAAAACAGGATAGGATTGGCCCAACAGAACTTGATGTTATGGCATTTGAAAATGATGAGGATATTGTTGTTATTTTTAATGTTTTTATTGAAGAAAATTTTAATAACTTTACTTTTAATTCTGTAGCTAGATTCTTTGGTGATGGGATATTGGTGTCAGTCATGAATTAAGTAGAGAAAGTATTAAAAGACAAAGAACAGAGTAATATCTAAATGATTTAGAGAAGGGATTAAGTAGTAAAATATCTAAATTTGCAGATGATGCAAAAGTAGTTGCCTCCAGTTAAAATTGAGAAAATTTTTATAAGCAACAAAAATACTTTTTTACTTGAGGAGCAGTAGATTTCTGAAATGACTTGCCAATTAATGTGGTAAATAGTCACTCCTTAGTTTTAAGAAAAATTTGGATATTTTCATGAAGGAAAAAGAGAGTTTGTAAATTGTATAAGTAATGTACTGTATATTTTAGCTCAAGTTATGTTGTCTACTTTGGTAGCTTTATGAGTACTGTAGTTTTATGTTAATTAGCTGACTTGAAATTGACATTTTTGCAGTTGATTATAAAATATAGCTTTAGATCATTTATGACTTGGATAAACTTGATAAACCCAAGTGCCTTCATGTTTTCCAAATGTAATTTTTTGAGAAACATTTTGTGTTGTGCTTATAACTAAAGACCATACAAAATGTTGATTAAAATGTTATTCATTAGTGAAACCTTATTAAAATTATTTTTGCAAGTGGGACCAAACAAATTTAGACATTTTGTTTTAGGTTTGTTTATCAGTATGAAGTAGACAATTAAGAAAAACAGTTCAAAATATGGATAGTGGAAGTTTTTCAAGAAATGAAATTGTTGAGGGGGAAATACAGATAATGCAAGTAAGTATGTCTTAATTAGATGAGCTGTTGCTATTTTATTTCATGGAAAGTTTTGTTGAATTTAAATTTTATTATCCTAGGCTTTACCCTAAGTAATAGTCTGTAAAGTTTGCAAGTAGTTTTTTATAATTACTAATACAGTTGATAATGATTTAGTATTAGGCCCTACTGCTTAAGGTGAATATTTACTTAACCCTTTAGTGCCTGGAGATCTTCTCCAAGACTGAATAAAGTTGTTTGGCATTAGCCAGAACAAAATCAGTAAAGTAACACTGGGCAGTATAGGGTTAAGGCTTGTCTATTTGAAGTTTATATAGATTTATTTTATATTTTCATATTTGTGTGTTTTAAAGAGCGCATTTGCAAATGAGTTTGAAGATTTAAGAGAAAAAGACTCCAGGAATATACAACAACCTCCTGATGTTAAACTAAGTCTTGGACCTCACCACACACAAGGGGGGACATTGCATTCTCACATATCTGTTGCGATCAGAATTTCTACTTCTCTTAAATATCCAGATGAGTTAATGCTTAAACATTTTGTTTTACTTTTGGCTAAATTTTTAAAAATTTTCTCTTCTTTAGTCATGTATTTGGCCTATACTTCATTGTTCTATCAGAATTATTTTAATAACTAATTTTTAAATTGCTACTTGTTATACATGCCTATAAAGAAAAAAGATAACTTTTGAATCTTATGTAATAAATTTAAAGTAAATATACTAATATGAAATCTGTATAAATTAGCTAGGCTAATATTTGTAATTGATTACAAGTTAGTTTAGTCTATTGAAACTCTTATAAAAATCTTTATTAAAGACCTGCAGAAGTTACAATTGAATCAAGCACAGGAATTACAGATAAGGAAAGTAAACAGCTGGAAATGGAGCTCAAGAATCTTTGTTTAGAGTTTTCAAAATCAGGGATGGTTGTCATGTTGGAGATAAGCAACCATGCTCAAGTTAGTTTTGTGGATCCAGCCTAATAAAAAGTACCATAGTATAAATTCATAGTTTAAGCTACCAGTATGCTTTTAGTTGAGCATTCTGAAGCTTTCTGTTTACACATTAAGAACAACCATAGCTCTCTAGATAATTAAGTACAGTATTCCAAAGACATCAATTACTTGTTCCTCTGACATTACCAAATCTAACCTAACCAATTTAATGTAAATTGACCTGGATTCAGATTCAGTGGTTAAGCATATCTGACATAATCTTGTAGAAACAAAGTGATTTATTTGACCTAGAACAAATATACCAAAAACAGGAGCTAATTGCTGCAAAAGTATAGGAACTAATGTAGCTTTGTCCATGTACACACAAATTCATTATATATATATATATATAATATATATATATATATACAGGGTGGGCGGAAAGTAGCTCCCTATTTTGGATTGGTAAAAAAACACGTATATTATCCATTTATTTCAGAAGAAATAATATGAAAAGGTAGGCATACATGGTAGGTTTTCTCTAAAAGTCAATGTGGGCTCCAACTCTTTCCACCAGCTTCTGGAGCCGCCCAGGAATGGCGTCCACTGACTTTAGCAGGAACTCCGGCGGGATGGAGGACATGACTTCCCGAATTCGGTCCTCCAGTTCTTCCAATGTCCTCCCTCGGTTTGGTGCGGTAGACTTCTTCCTTTACCCACCCCCAAAGAAAGAAGTCGCACGGTGTCAAGTCGGGGCTCCTGGCTGGCCATTGATGTGGACCACGACGACCCATCCAACGCCCAGGGAAGTGGGCATCCAGCCACTCACGGACAACAATGGCCAGCCAGGAGCCCCGACTTGACACCGTGCGACTTCTTTCTTTGGGGGTGGGTAAAGGAAGAAGTCTACCGCACCAAACCGAGGACATTGGAAGAACTGGAGGACCGAATTCGGGAAGTCATGTCCTCCATCCTGCCGGAGTTCCTGCTAAAGTCAGTGGACGCCATTCCTGGGCGGCTCCAGAAGCTGGTGGAAAGAGTTGGAGCCCACATTGAATTTTAGAGAAAACCTACCATGTATGCCTACCTTTTCATATTATTTCTTCTGAAATAAATGGATAATATACGTATTTTTTTACCAATCCAAAATAGGGAGCTACTTTCCGCCCACCCTGTATATGTATATATATATATATATATATATATATATGAAAGCCCATTCCCTCTTCACCATGGAGTGGGCAGAACATGTACCGTATACAGGGTGTTTATAAAGTCCCTATCCATTTCAGTGAAAATGTAGTAAAAAGAGTAAAATTCAATAACAATATAATAGAAGGCATACATTTAATGAATACTTAAGCATATGATTCTACATGAGCACCATCAGTATCTCTACAGAGTTAGAATCTGTCAGGAGCATGACAGGGGTTATTTTTGTAACTGCTGTTATGATATGAGCACATAAATCTTGCAGATCTATAACCCTTGTTTGATAGATGTTTGATTTGATAAAGCCCCATGCAAAGAAATCCAAAGGCGTTAGGTCAGGAGATCGAGCCACCCAGGGCCTGTTGCCTCCATGTCTGATCCACTGATTTGGAAATCGTTCATTTAGGTACTCCCAAACAATGTTTGCGTAATGACAATATGCCTATCTTGTTGAAAGATGGTGTTTAAAAATGCCATCTGAATGAAGCTAGGACATTTACATGCTTGTATTGTAACAGCAGTTACAAAAATAACCCCTGTCATGCTCCAAAATGTGTTCCGCAATGCTGCTGATAGATTCGAACTCTGTAGAGATACTGATGGTGCTCATGTAGAATCATATGCTTAAGTATTCATTAAATATATGCCTTCTATTATATTGTTATTGAATTTTACCCTTTTTGCTATGTTTTCACTGAAATAGATAGGGACTTTATAAAGACCCTGTACTGTATTAGAGGATACTCAGATCAGATGCACACAAGGACTTTATTTTCATTCCTTCTCATTTCCTATCACCATTCTTTTTAAGATTCACTTTGCACAAACCATACAAGTCAAAATGCCTATTCTGACAAACCTTGGCCACTTGCATGCTCTCTGCATCATCATTTATATCCCTTACCATTACACACTGGCACATTTGGCTACAAAACTTCTGAGTGCAACATTGGTAGGCTTGCTGCCCAAGTCCCTGAGACACAGTGTCATCCATGGAAAAGTACCAATACTTTCTACAGATGGGCTCCCAGCCCAATTTTCAACCTTGTTACCCACAGGGTAAGAAGAGTAATAAGAATTCTCATATAGCCACCTTCTACAGCTCTCACAAACTGGGCAAAATAGGCTTTCTCTTTATCATAAAATAATGTGATTTTGTGATGATAAATGTATGGAACACTTAAAATTTGTTAAAAGTATTTACATAAAACAAAGACAAGGAAGTGCATGAATTATTAATTTTGTGAAAAGGACACTGATAGTATAAAATGTAACAAACTTGTGCTTTTGAAAATTTGACATTTTTGTTACCCATTCACTCCAAATTTTCAAACTGTCTCATCTTTGCCTTATTGCATATATATTTATTGGATTTATGTTACTTTTGGATTTAGTTTTAATCCTCAGAGGTTTTTGATGCAAGATAGTGAGATACATTTTTTTTGTATTGTAATTATTATTATATAATATATTTTTGAGATTGTAATGATCCTTCATACAATGTTTATTTCAGAACTTTCTGAGTGAACATGCACGGCCTTACACAGAAAGTATTTATGCTGAAATGGTGGCAGGATGGAAAGCCAGAGAGGAAGCTTTGCAACAAGCAGAAGCAGAGACACTGAAGAAAAAAGAGAAGCAAGATGAAGAGAAGAGGATTCTTATCAAAGAGGAAGTAGAAAGGTGATCAAATATTAGGTTTAATTGAAAAACTGTTTCAGTAGGTGATGAAATGGATTGATCTTCGTGTGAATTCAATTTTACTTTCTTTGTAGTGTTCTTTTCTCAGCATTGATACTTATGGCAGGAGATTCCCAACATGGCTTGAAATAGACACAAAGGGTACATAGCCACATGATGGATAATGGGCAGTTTGGAAAGACACATTGCTATTGAAATGACACTACTACTCTCACCCATCTTCTCCTGAATCTTTGTCATTTTCTAAACATAAATTATGTTGTGGTTTTAAAGGAAAAATGTTGAGAATTAAGGATGCTAAATTCATATTATTTATTTGATAAATGTGATAGAGGAAAAAACTAGTTTGGAGGGTTTGTCATGATTTGTGGGAAATGGGGTTCCTTTTACCTTGATTCTCCCAACTAAGACCCCAGTTAAATAAAAAATAACCCCTATCCATTAGGCCAGGTCAAAATCTAGTCAAAATGATTTTTTTTTTAGATGGGTACTATGTGGGGTTTATGAAATGATATCCTGACCAACATACTCCAAAAGAAAGTTTATGCTCCCCTCTGTACCACTAGCATACTCCCTCTTATTTTTGGCTCTGCCCCCAAATTAAAAATAGTATCATAAATCAAAATGGAGATCATTTAGAGCATTTTTTTTTATAGAGATGACCCCCCTTAAAATTGCATAATATACCTCGTGTGCAATTTTCAGGCAATTATCCAAGAAATTTCAAATCCTTGAAAAATTGCCGCATCCCTAAAAAGTGTTATCAGTATATAGAAAAGGGTGGCATAAACTTTAGTTTGGAGTACTGATTGCCTAGGAGACCAATTCATAAACCTCATATAGGCCTAGTATATTTGTCTGAAAAGAAGACAATTAGTCTATTGTACCATTTATTACACAAAACAGCCTTGAAGTAAAAACAAAATTTAGTTTAAAAATTACCTTCACAATTCACTAATTACTTGTGGATGTGCCGTGGCCCCATTGGCTTTTCCATTCAAACTGTGGCAGTCTTTTTCTTGATTCCAGTTGATTGAGGATAAATTTGTGCCGATTGCCGTAGCCAATCCTTTGTTCTGATGCTTTTGTCACTAAGTTCACTGCACTTTCCACGCTTTGACTGTGGCATGAAAAGGCAGCAATTTTCAAGGGTTCTGTTCTTGTATGCAGTAGCTCTTCATTGCTGAAATTCCTTATCAAAGGTGGAGGATTGATAGCTTCCTTTCTCCAGTCAATCATCTCATAGTAGTCTTTGGAATCGAAATTTCGTGTGCCACTGAAACGTGTCCGACTGAGAAGTATCTTCTGAAGAGCATCTTCTCTGACATGTTGTCTGCTATCAGTAAGCATTGACAGTAGGATAGCTTCGGGATTGGCAAAATAGGCATTATTACGGAACACCGGTTCCATAATAATGCGATGTTTTTCTTCCAATCCTCGCATCAAGACAATCAAATGAAAAAAATTCCGTGCTCCGTCAGTAGCTTTAGGATGGGATTTGATATGAAACCATCCAAGAGCATATGATTTCATGACGATGGTTACCAGTTCTTTCAGATTTTGTTCGGGATGCAAAGTCGATACATATAAACGAAGAATCCGGTTTGCTCGGGTAATCCAGCGAGCATGATGAATGGCACCTGGAGACCTGCGGGCTAGACTTTCAGATACCCATCCAGATTGCACTGCTAGGCACATATCATAGAGATACTTTTGATCACTGCTCAACTCTTTCACGACATTCGGTGGTATATCTTGGACGTTGCCCTGAACTGGTGAAAATGCCACTAAGTCTAAAATGGTTAAATCACATTTCAATTTGGCTCCAATTGAACCTTTAAAGGTATTTGGCCCTGATGTTTTTCCGTCTATGGTTTCAAATATGTGTCTGAAGGGGAGTTCATTCATGTGTAAAAGAGACACGAGCCATTGAACTGATCTATGCAAAAAAATTTCAATCAATTTTATGGTACCAGCAATTCTACCAGTATTGACAGCAGTATCGTCGCATAGCAGAGCATTGAGTGTCGATGCTCACTGAATCAATTAAGAACGTTATAATTTCATCAGCTATACACCGAGCATTTCCTGCGTCAGGGCAGAGATGGTCTACATAGATACCTCCAGGGTCTTTGATCAGCACATAATGTTCTTCTTTCTCTTTTCCCCATGCTTGGTTAACGTATCATCCTTTCTTCCATCAAACCCTATACATTCAATATTCACATTTTCACATCTAGATCTAACTATTTTTCTTGCCTACACGAATTCTCTCTCTCTATTTTCTTCCTATCAAGCATGTTAGATTGATCGATTATTCCCATATCTTTCAATGCAGCATTAACAATAGCTGCTGTAGCTCTCGAACTCACTGTAACGGTCTGCCACCAATGGTAATTCATTGTATGAATACCTATTTTGATCATTTTCAATCAATTCCACATCGGGCACGAATTCTAGCTCATTGTCACTGTCTTCTATATCTTCGTTAAAGTCATCTACTGAGGAAGATGGTACAACTTCCATAGCCTCTGCCATTTCCACTTGTGACCTTTGTTACCTCTCTTGTTCTTCTCTTGCTCTTGAGAGGGATCGTCTCTGGACAGCGGCAGCTTCACGATCAAATGGCCCTAATTGATTTATTCTTTGCTTTTGGCCTACAAATGACTCCCACTCTACCATTGGGATTTTTACCTCGCATCGACAAAACGGCCTTTCTATTCCTTTATCATAACATTTGCAAGTACAAATGTCAAACATTTCATCATATGAAGTAAGTTTTTTAGCAAAATTTTCATTCCTTTGACGTAGAGGAACCTTGTTCAAGGAAAGAGCTGATCTGATTAATCTTTCCACTGCAGAAGAAATAGATTTTTCTTGAATGACAGGGAAAGAGAACATGGCCCAAATATCTTGAAGATCTTTGGTAACTATATTGTAGCAATCGTTCGCAGTTGCTGATCCCCTTGACTTGATTTTTTTCTCTCTCTTTTGAATGAAGAAATAGTGTCTGACAACGTCTGCCTTTGTAGGAATCATTGATCGGCGGAATTCAGTGGCAAAACCAAAAGCTGCATTCGAAGATTTGTTTCTGGTTGACATTTTTTCAACCTTTTTCAAAAATTAAAAATCCAGCTTTTATAGAATCATGCATGGATCATAAGTAAATCTAAAGAGCATAAATTCTTATAATTCCTGTAAAAATATATGATAATTAGAACATGAAATTTATTGGTATTGAATTTGAAATTCAACACACAGCTCAGTAAATTGATTACACATAAACGATGTTTATGTGTAATCAGTTTTCTGATATAGCAAATATTTTGAGAAATCCAAATTTTTGAGGTAATTGCCTGAAAATTGCACACGAGATATATTATGCAATTTTAGGGGGGGGGGGGGTCATCTCTATGAGAAGATGCTCTAAATGGTCTCCATTTTCATTTGAGACTATTCTCATTTTTGGGGCGGAGCCAAAAATAGGAGGGAGTATGCTAGTGGTACGGGGGGGGGCATAAACTTTCTTTTGGAGTAAGTTCGTCAGGACCCCAATTCATAAGCCCCACATAGTGCCCGATCTGCCCCCAGAAATTCGACCCGGCCTACTATCCATCTTCCAATTAAAAATTCTGAGTCACTATAAAAATTAGGATTTTTGTGAGTCAACTGATGGTTGAGGCGAATTATATGTAGATCATCATCGTACTCTGCACTGAATGGACGCATTTCCTGAGCTCTCTGATATTGCATCTACTTTTGTATATTGCTGAGAATTTTACTTTTGGACAGTTTTGAATTTTATATACTTGCGTTTATATTCACGTTGTTATAGTTAAGTAATTGAATATTAGTGGTTTTTAGCGATTTAGAAGTTTTCATAGCGTGCTGGCTTAATTTAACTTACACTTGTGACGGTTTAAACTAATTTTTAACTGCGCGATGCCGTCGCAGAAAGCGTCGTGTTAGGTGTAGGGTAAACCGGTGGTATTCGGAATTTAAGGATTATAACGGCGGTCCTATGGCGATTACCGAGAGATCAGTTTGTTTCTTTTGCGAGTTAATGGCGGAATTAGTTGACATAAAACGCAGTGTACGTGAGGTAACCGAAAGACTTGCAACGCTTGATGAGGGCAGGGGTAGGGCTACGGTTGACGGAAGCCGAACCAATACTAACGTTGAAGACGTTAGTAATTTGAAGGGTGAGGTGCGTAACCTAGTTTCTAGTTTAGGTAGCTTGTCGGGAAGGTTGGATAGAGTTGAAGAAGGGGTTAAGGTTAGTCCGAGAGTAGTAGATGGGGAGGGATTTAGAGAAGTTAAGGGTGGAGCTAGGCCGCGTACGTTAGGTGATAGGAATCCCCCCCTATCGAGGTTTCGAACCCTTTCGCCCATTTGGAAGGGGACGTGAACGAGGGGGAAACTATTTTAATTGGGGACTCTTTAGTGCGCCACATGGACAGAGAGTTCGTTGAACGGCATCCAACCAAGAGGAGGAGGGTCTGTCTCCCAGGGGCCAGGGTTGACAGAGTTAGAGACGAAGTGGATACGATTGACGTTGCCTCCCGTCACTGGATGTTGGTGACGATGGTAGGAGGGAACGACTCGTATAGGTCCGATACGAGAGTGCCTGACCTTTTGGAGAGATATAGGGGGTTAATTAGGTCCCTGAAGGCTAGGTCAGATAGGTCTTTAGTTCTAGGTATTACCCCTAGGCACGGGTTGGGTCTTAGGATTACGTCAAAAACAATAGTTTTGAATAATAAATTAGAAGAGATTTGCGTTGAGGAAAATGTACCCTTCGTAAAGCTGTGGTCCGAATTCAGTGATCCTAGCCTTTTTATAAAAGATGGGGTGCATTTTAATGAAATAGGTAATGCCAGGCTAGGTAGGTTAATAGACGAAAACGTGCGAACGCTGTATAGGTCGAAGCCTTCTTTAAACGTTGTGCGTCCGGGAAACGCGGGCCCGACGTGAAAAATAACTTAAACATCTTTTATTGTAACGCGCGTAGTATTAGAAATAAATTAAATGAATTTAAGGCGATAATTTATTCCGGCAACTACGATATAGTTGCTATCACTGAAACTTGGTTAAATACCGTGACTCGGGAGTTGATGGGGGAACTTGATATACCGGGTTTTAAACTCTTTACTAATGATAGGTTACATAGGTTTGGTGGCGGCGTTTTGCTGTACATTCGTAATTCGCTTAGGGCTATCGACGTTAAGTTAGATTTTCCGGAAGCAATTAATGCGATATGTGTTGAAGTTAGGGCGCGTAGTATTAGTTTTAATTTTGTTGTTTATAGACCTCCCGTTCAACCCCTCGATACAGATACTAGATTTTACTCACTTCTTGGTAACTTTATTGACAATCGGAATAGTATAATTGTCGGAGACTTTAACTGCCCTAATGTTAATTATGAGACTTTTACTGGTAATGAGGAGGGTTTGAGATTGATTGAGTTTATGGAAGATAATTTTTTACGACAGATGGTTACCGAACCAACGCGCGGTGATAATATTTTAGATTTGGTGATGACGAACGGCGAGAATATAGTCGAAGGTTTAGAAGTAGGCGAGAGTTTAGGATGTAGTGATCATCAAATTCTTAGGTTTAAGTTATTGATAGAAAACACTAAAGATAGTAACGTAATAGAAGTCCCTGATTTTCGTAGGGCGAATTTTGATAGTTTTGCGGATAGGATGAGAGTAGTGGACTGGGACAACTTATTTATGGGTAATGACACAAATTTGCATTGAGTGGCGTTTAAAGAAAGTTTTAGGAATATTGAAAGGGAGTTTATTCCTCGTAGGCCCAAGTGCGCTAGAAATCGTGGTTGGCCGAAGTGGTGGACTAGGGAAATAGGAGAGTTCATAAACGAGCGTATAGACTTAATAAGCGCAATGGCACGGCAGCTAACTTTAATAGATATATCCAGAGATGGGCACGATCTTGATCTTGAAGATCAAGATCGTGATTTGATCTTGAAGATCACTTTTATTATGGTGATCTTGATCTAAGATCACTTTATTTCTTGTGATCTTGATCTTGAAGATCACTTTAGGCTTCAAGATCACTTTTAATTTCAGATTCTTAAATATGCCGCTATGCGAATGTCATTTGTTTTTTGTCCAAGCGACATCTGGTGGCAACTTTGTTCAACACCGACTGTTTATGTTTTCTGTTAGTTGGGTGACTTGCGTCATGCGTGGGCTCATGGAAGGTGTAGTTGCTGTGGAATTTAGGCTCGTAAAAAGTGTAATTTACTGTGCAATTATGTTAAAAGTGTATATTAATATATTATATATATAGGCATAAAATATAGCCTATAGGTCCGTATTCATAATAAATTAATTCTAAACATATTTTATTTACAGATTTAATTTTTTAATAATGAGTGCAATTTTACAACTTCAACAGGCTCCCAAGGGAACCAAATATTCTAGGTTGTCACCAGAACAGTATTCAATATATTTAGATAACAATGTTGGTAATAAGGATCAATCTGTGCTATTGAACGGAAAATATTTTCAAATTGTCGAAAAAACTGGAAACAGTATCAAAGTTATTTGTAGGCAGTGTACAAAGAAAACTACAATTCTGTCTGCTGGCCTCGACTCAACAAGCAATCTTCTGAGGCACCTCAGGGTTAGTACTACTTAGTAACTAAGTAGTAAGTAGCAACATTAACATAATGGTTCAAGTCATATTTTAAGTGACTGGTGCCATACAAGACTAATGCTACATTTACATAGACGTCCATTTGAATATATTGTGCACTTCAGATATTAATAGATTATGGACTAGTAACTACATTAAAAACTGCCGATATCCAACTATAATAAAACGCCAGGTGTATCTGTCTTTCTCTCTGTCTGATCCATGTCTGTAATTTCTCCTATTTAGTTACTGAAGGACGAAATTCGGCTTTCAATTTAACATAGGATAAAAATGCACTGATCATGGTGAAAATAATTTTAGTTAAAGATAACAAAATTTTAGAATCTTGTTAAGTATTAATTTCAACTAGAAGTTTGATACTCTGATAAATATTATACAGGGTGTTCAAGAAGTCTCTCCGCATGATAATAATTTATTTTCTTGTGCAGAAACTACATTCGGATCTTTTGGGTGAATATGAATCGGAGAAGAAATCTCGCAAGCGTCCAGCTAAAGAAGAAGATGCCAGCGGCAGCAATGCTGGCCCTGCCAAAATTGCCAAGCAGTCAACACTAAGCATGTTCCACATTTCCAAGCAAAAACCAGGACCACCAATATGCAAGGATATCCTTGAAAAGAAGATTCTCTCGCTTGTGGCTAATGGGCTCCTACCATTGAGCCTAGTTGAACTACATGAATTTAAGGATCTTCTTTCATGTTAGTATAACTCAAATATTTTGCTATTTTTTCCATAGCTAAATGATTAAAATAATTAATCATATTATTTGTATGAACATTAGACTATCGCTAGCCTAGCTAAATATTTTGATATTTTTCCATAGCTAATCTATTGTATTTGTTTTAATTTTTAAATATTTTTTTCAGACGTCAACCCGGCTGTTCAGGTGCCATCTAGACGCACCCTGGCTAGATCTCTTGCAACAACAACCAGTACAGTGAAGGAAGACATACAAGCAAAACTGGCAGCAGTTGACCATGTGTGTGTTACATGCGACATATGGTCAACTAATCACCGCAGTTTCATGGGAGTCACTGCGCATTGGGTATGCTATTGATTTAGTGTATTATTTTTATATAATTGATAAATTGACCATTGGTGATAGACTGATAGTCTGATAGACTTATAGTATAATCTTTTCAATTATTCGACATGTGTTCCTCATTCATTAATTTGGTGAGTCTTCATTTTGCTGTGATTCACAGTAATTTCACACTAATTCACTGATTCTGTCATCTGTCATTGTGTCTGATTCACAGCAAAATGTGGAAGAGTCCATATTCACAGGCTGTGAATATGGACTCTTCCACATTTTGCTCTTATGGGATGGGTCACTGATGTGGTGGTATGGTAGGCGACTCATCGCTGAATTGCCTCCTTTATATCACATAGTTCTTCTCTTCAATGTTTGGTGGCGCAGTTTAGCTGGTGCGTGTCTAACCAATATTATTAAATTAAGCTTAAAAAAATGTTCATACAAACATTGATTTTATATTCTTACATTACAGATCAATGATGACTTGTCGCGAGGATCAGCTGCACTGGCATGCCGAAGATTTCGTGGAACACATAGCTTTGATAAAATTGCTGGAATATTGGACAGGATCAACTCGGAGCATGGTTTATCTTATAGAAAAGTTGTATCTACATCGAACATGGTGAAATGCTTTAAAGAGTTCGGTGTTCGTGTTCAGAATCGTACTGACGACATTGATGAAGATGATGCAGATGAAGATGATGATGAAAAAGATTCAGATGAAGAGGTTATCATCAGCAACTTTCCTGAACATTCAGGAGAGCATGGAGAGGAGTCAGTGAAACTATCATCCCATATTCGATGTGCCTCCCACACATTGAACTTGGTAGCAACAACTGATGCAGATAAAGGACTGAATTCACCTGGACTAAAGAAGATAAAGCATTCTGCAATGGGAAAATGTTCGGCGCTGTGGAATGCTGCTGGTAAACCCAAGTCAGCAGAAAAAATACAGGAAATAACTGGCGTCCAATTTAGGTACCCATGCGTCACCCGATGGAACTCAATGTACGACTCATTAAGCCAAATATATAAACATAAGAACGACGTGAATGTAGCTCTTGAAGAACTGAATCTACCCATCCTCAAAGACAATGAATTGGAATTTATTTCAGAATATTTGTCTGTTCTAAAACCAATTGCAGCAGCCCTCAACAAATTACAGGCAGAGAAAGAATGCTACTACGGTTGTCTTCTTCCAACAGTCCTAGTGACTCAAGATGCCCTCGCAAGATTGGAGCCTATCCAACCAAACGACCTGCGCTTGAGACACTGCATGCCATTACTGGCAGCAGTCGTCTCTGGCTTCAATGCCAGATTTGGTCATTTTTTGTCGTTGAGCCCCGAGGTAACTGATGCCGTTTTGGCCTCAGTATCTCATCCGTATTTCAAACTTAGATGGATATCATTGTTGCAAGGGCCTAATTTCGGCGATCATGAAGCAATCAAGTCTCAAGTAAAAGACAAGCTGCAAATGGCTGTAAGAAATTGTAATTCTGACAGCAGTGGTAATAGTTCGGTGAACTCACTCATCATCTGAAGACGATTTCTTCAGAACTATGGACGGCTCATTCTCTGCTCCTAACAACAAGGAAGACTTGGAAGTCCTCAATTATTTGCAGGACACCAGTAAGGCACTCGACTCTTTAGATAGGTATCCTGCTATAAAGATCATCTTCAAGAGGTATAACACCACGCTACCTTCCTCTGCACCAGTGGAACGGTTGTTTTCGTTTGCTGGCATGGTTCATAGCCCCAAACGAAGTCGTCTCTCGGATGGTAACTTTGAACAATTGGTTTTGCTGAAAGCAAATGTTTACAGCGGTTGAACATTAAATTAACACTCTTAACTTGCGGTTTTTACCCTTATATTGTCAGTAATTGCGTACTGCAGTAAAACTGTAAAATTAAATGCTATGTAAAAAATGTTTACTTATATATGCTGACCATTCATTGATATGGGTTATGGACCTGGTGAAATGAGAATTGAGAAAAATAGAACTAAAAACTATATGTAGGTCATTTAATAGTTTTTCTTTGCTGATAAGTTATGATAATACTAAGTTTTAAGTTTACCACCTGAAAAACTGAAAGGGGAATCGTCAATCCCCGTGGTTTAGATCAGGTGACATGGGTAGGATGCGATGCTTGTATTGCCTCAGCCCTCAGGGGAGTATTAGGAGTGATACTTTTCAGGAGTGATTAACAAAATAATTTGTTTTTGTTTACTCTACAAGAGTACAACTTTTTTCAATTCATATAAAAGTGATCTTAAAAAGTGATCTTGAAAAGTGATCTTCAAGATCACGATCTTGATCTGGATCTTCAAGATCACATTTTTCTGGTGATCTGATCTTGATCTTCAAGATCACATTTTTCTGGTGATCTGATCTTGATCTTCAAGATCACATTTTTCTGGTGATCTGATCTTGATCTTCAAGATCACATTTTTCTGGTGATCTGATCTTGATCTTCAAGATCACATTTTTCTGGTGATCTGATCTTGATCTTCAAGATCACCAAAGTTGGTGATCTTGCCCATCTCTGGATATATCGAGCTTAGACGTCAGGTTAAAAGATCAGTTAGGAATGCCAAGCGTAATTTAGAGATACTTATAGCTGCGGATAGTAAACATAATCCAAAAAAGTTTTTTGAATACGTTAATAATCGTAAGCCGATAAAAGATAACATAGGCCCTCTAGTGGATGTTAATGGCGCTTTGGCTTCTGACGCTCAGGCGATGGCGGGTATTTTCAATAACTTTTTTGCGACAGTTTTTACCGTAGAAGACGTAAATAATGTCCCCGACGTGGACGATATCGTTCCATTTAGTAGCGAGATTATTTTGGATGAAATAACTGTTTACCGGGGTGAGATTGCGCATTATATCGATAGGCTAAAAGTTAGCAAGGCTCCAGGCCCTGACGCTTTTTATCCCAGACATTTGAAAGATTTGAAAGACGTTATCGTAGGCCCCTTAACGAAGATTTTTAATCAGTCACTGGAAACGTGGATTATTCCTGAAGACTTCAAATTAGCTAACGTGACGCCTATTTTTAAAAAAGGCGACCGCGCAGTAGCTAGCAATTATAGGCCCATTAGCTTAACGTCAATTGTCGGTAAACTTTTGGAATCCGTAGTTAGGGATCGTATCATCGATCACTTAGAAAGTAGAGATTTGATTAGTAGTAGTTAGCATGGGTTTCGACGCCATAGGTCTTGTTTAACTAATTTGTTAGAATTTTATAACGAAATAGTGCGCGAATACGATAGGCATAGAGCGGCTGACGTTATTTATTTAGATTTTAAAAAGGCGTTCGATACAGTTCCGCATAGGAGACTAATTGCGAAGGTCAAAGCGCACGGCATACGCGGTCAGGTAGCTAACTGGTTAGAAGAATGGCTTCGTGCTAGGAGGCAGAGGGTCGTAGTTAATGGTAGTGAATCGGGGTGGTTAGATGTAGGTAGCGGTGTTCCACAGGGTTCAGTGTTAGGCCCATTGCTATTCGTAATTTACATTAACGACATAGATGTAGGATTGACTAGTAACGTGTCAAAATTCGCGGACGATACTAAAATAGACGGTAAGGTTGTTAATGAGGACGATAGAAATAGGCTCCAAGACGATGTAAATAGGATTATGGAGTGGGCGGATAAGTGGCAGATGCAATTTAACGTAGACAAATGTAAAGTTTTGCATATAGGTTCTCGTAACAATAATTACACGTACACGATGGATGATAGGCAGTTGGCGAGCGTTGACGAGGAAGTAGATTTAGGCGTACGCGTATCTAAGGATTTAAAGGTTAGGAACCAGTGCCTGGAGTCTTGCGCAAAAGCTAATAGGATGTTAGGCTTCATAGCGCGTAATTTCGAATTTAAATCGAAGGATATTATATTGCCCCTTTACAAGTCCCTCGTCAGGCCTCATTTAGAATATGCAATTCAGTTTTGGTGCCCGTACTTGCGTGAAGATATTGATAGGTTAGAAAGGGTTCAGCGTCGTGCCACGAAACTAATTCCGTCATTGCGCAACAAGCCTTATGAAGATAGGATTAAAGAGTTAGACCTGTATTCACTCGAAACTAGGAGATTAAGGGGGGAGCTTATTGAAGTTTTCAAAATCGTTAATAACATCGATAACGTAAATTTTGACAAATTGTTCACTTTCGATAGTAGTAATACTCGTAATAACGGATTTAAGTTGCGTGGCAGACGTTTCATTACTAATATCGCTAAAAACTTCTTTACGTTTAAAGTAATTGATAAATGGAATAATCTTCCCGCGCCCGTCGTGAACTCTACCAGCGTTAATGTGTTTAAGAACCGTCTTGACAGACATTTTAAAAATATTAACGTTGTTTAAAATTAAAAAAAAAACAATTAGCAACAGGAGCTCTCGGGGTGGTGGTCGAGGATGAGTCTGTTGACGATTAATGCCAGCTTGTGACATGCCAACGTGTGATGCCAGCAATAAAAAAAAAAAAAAAAAAATTAGACTAACACGAACGTTGATGTAGCTCGTATCGTAAACTAACCCACTTTTGTTTAACTTTACCTACTTTTTTTTTTTCTCCTTCTTTTGCATGTCTGTAACTCTCTTTTCTTGCCTGTCTGTAGTTTGCATGGTATGACAATGAGTTAAGACTGTGTTTGCATGGTTTGTAAGCGTTCTTATTTTACTTCTTTTCATCTTTCACCCCTCTCCTATTCTCTCCGACTATTTTTCTGACTTGTCGACAGTGGCCGGCGGATGATGATGGTGAGTCTTTTTTCTCTTTTTCTGAATGAATGTTAACCCAGAGTAGGGTTGCCAAGTCAACAGATCTTGAATAAAGGACACTTGCACGCTACCTTATATTCTATTGCTTATCATGATAAAAATTTACTTGTGCAACACCTAAGTATTCATCTAAAGATATTCTTCAACTCATAAAAAATAGAATCACATCAAAAACTCATGAAGCCGGTTTAATATGGCAATTTGGCAAAGCACAAAAAATATGTTAGCGGGCGATGCCTTCCTCGTTCCTCTCCAGCAAGGATGACAATGGCAACGGGCAATGGGGGCAGGATTGCCAACTCTGATTTACTAGAAATCACATCTGAATGTTGAATCTCACTTCTCCCGATTAACGAATTAATTAAGTTTAAAAACATCTCCGTCTCAAATTTTTAGTGATGAATAAAATTTTGAGAGTCAATTACTGAATTAAAGGACATATGGCGTCCTTTCTGAGTTTATCAAAGGACAAGGACACATGAGCTGAAATAAAGAACTGTCCTTTTTGAAATAAAGGACACTTGGCAACCCTACCCACGAGTGATAGGTGTTCCTCCTTATTCTTTTCTCTTTTCTTAACCCCCTACTCTTTCCTTTCTCTCGGGCTAACCTTAGAGTGGATCTTAGGGTCTTTGTTAGCCTTAGCTTCTGTAGATCTGTAGATCATTATTATTATCATCATTATCAAACTTTCATAAGAAGTGTAATCAAATATTTTATTGAAGATTCTAGTTTTTTTCTTTTTCAGAAAGACAAGGTTTATGCAATGCATAAATAATAAATACTATGCAAATTATTTAAAAAATTGAATGTTACATTTTGTGCAGTTAATGCTTTCTATGTCCCTGGCCATTGTGTGTGTGTGCGCGCGCGCGCACGCTTCAAAAATGACCTCAAACTAATGAAGCTGACATGTGCTGTTGCATTAATATTTTTTTTTACAGAGTTCTGACTGGTTAAGCTACATTAAGCTCTTGTTCTACCATATTCAGAATCAGACATGGGGTAATAGTAATAGACTATTACAGGATTTTTCAAGTAATAGATCATAATTTTTTGGCTGCAATAGTAATAGAAGGCAAAGTAATAGATAGTCTATTACTTTTCTATTACATTGGCAATGGACATATTGTGTGAACAAAGAACTGAAAAATGAACTAAATCTACTCTAAACTAAAATAAACATGTATGGAAACTAACATTGTGGCAAATTTTTCCTTCAATAAAGTAAAATTTATGAAGACGTACAGTCTCTGAAATTGTAATTATTTGGTTGAAACAAATATTTGTTAACACACTGCTTTTAATTGCATTTAAATATACTTAAAGATTCTTTTCAAATGAATGAAGTACCCCACATACAAAAGTAATAGTAATAGAAGAAATCAAAAGTAACAGTAATAATAATAGAAACCCAGTAATAGACCCCATGTCTGTTCAGAATAAACTAAATCTCTTCACTTATTTTAACACAACTCTATTATTACATATAATTGTGGAAGGAAGTTTTTCCAAAAATCCTGAAAATAGATCCAAAAATTACCAATTGGTATTATAATTTTTTTTTTTTTGTGTAAATATATTATAGAAGTACTAATTGTTAATTTTTTAGTCTGAAATTTTATTTGTTTGACAAACTACTTTCCACAATTGAACATAGGGCAGTTTTCTCGTATACTTTGCCATATACATATTCATACGGAGTGGGAGAAACTATAATGGACTTAATCAAAATGAATATGTAAAATCTAAAAATGAAATAACTGTAGCTACTCAAAAATAATTATCACTTCATTTGCGTGGTTTAGTGAATGTCCGAAGAATTTTTTTTTTTTTTTTTTTTTTTTTTTTTTTTTTTTTTCACAATTCTCCACTTGTTAAAGTTTAATGCTCGTAAAAAGACTTACATAGAATTAAGACAAAGTCTGAATTATTATATATCGGGAGATTCATGGTTTAGTTTTACCATATTTTATGTCCATTAAAAAAAACTTGCGTAGGTGTGATTTTCATTGAATGTGAATTTTGGTCCATTAGAATTCAAGAAGCATTAAAGGAAGAAGCGAGAGAGAGAAGAGAACGCTTCAAGGGTTGCTCTGTTATTGATATTTCAGATAATTATGGTGAAAAATCAAGGTCTCCGATGAGAAGGTAAAGTTTTTGTACTTTAGTTCACTGTTTCCTTCATAGTTTTACGTACCTTTACAGTTCCGAAAGAAAAACGACGTCACTATTAAGTTTAGATATTTGCTATAATGGAATTATGAGACTAGAACAATGATCTTGATAAATTACTAGGGGCACTCAATATATTTTGCCCCACCCTTTTCTCATAACTAAATAATAGGTCATGGGGCTGAAATGTCTTTGGCCCGTAAGTTTGAACTTTCTGCGCTTCACATAACCGGATTTTTCCAGTTTGAACCTCCCCTCCTTGTATAAAACCGCTTTTAAATGCCTTTGTATAAAACCGCTTTTAAATGCCTTTGTATAAAATTGATGGTTAACGCAGTTTCGAAAATGGCGTCTGACAGTGATGTGCGTCGTGAACAGAGAGCTGTTATCGAGTTCTTAACTGCAGAGAAGGAAACAGTTGGAAATATTCACAAATGTCTATAAAACGTTTACGGAGATGCTGCTGCTGCTGTTGATCGAAGCACAGTTGGACGATGGTCTAAACGTGAGATCATCGGAGAGAGGGAGAGCCAACCCCGATGATGAGCCACGCAGTGGTCGCCCGGGATCGGCTGTGACATCCTAACACTGTGCAACGTGCTAACAGCATCATTCGATCAAATCGGCGCGTCACATACAAGGAGCTATCACTGGAGCTAGGAATTAGTGAAAGAAGTGTGAATACGATAATTCAGCAACTGGGATACTCGAAAGTGTGTTCACGGTTTGTTCCTCGCGAACTGACTGAAGATGACAAAGCCTAAAGAAAAGAAATTGCTTCCGAGTCGTTGGTTCGATACGGGACAGAAGGGGATGACTTCCTTTCACGAATTGTGACTGGGACGAGACTTGGGTACACCACTTTGAACCTAAAACAAAACGTCAACCCATGGCGTGGCATCACGCAGACTTCCCACGCAAGAAAAAGTTCAAAATGGCTCTCTCTGCAGGAAAAGTTATGGCCACCATCTTCTGGGACATGAAAGGGGTGATTCTGGTGGATATTATGAAGAAAGGACAAACAATCAACGCCGAGGCATATATTGCTACCCTACAGAGACTCCAGAGACGTATAAAGCGAGTTCGACTGGAGAGAAAACTGGAAGACGTCCTTCTTTTGCACGATAACGCAAGACCACACAACAGTTTGCAAACAAGAGAGGCCATCACAAAAATGCGCTTGACTGCGTTATACCACCCTCCATACAGCCCGGATCTGGCATCTTCAGACTTTCATTTGTTTGGGCCGATGAAGGATGCTCTTCGTGGAAGAAAGTTTCAGTGACAATGAGGTTGTTGTTGTTGAGGTTAAGAGGTGGCTCCAGCGGAACCCAGCGGACTTACCAGCAAGGAATAAAGGCCCTTGTTTCGAGGGGGAGGATTGCCGTAGAAAAGGATGGAAACTATGTGGAAAAATAAAAACTTGTAAAAAAGGTATGTAACTACTTGTGTACAAAATTTCTGGAACTTACGAGGAAACTTGGAAAGAAAAGAAAAAAGTGGGGCAAAATATATTGAGTGGCCCTCATAATAGCTCTTTGAGTCTCTAGAGTCTAGATGATAGTTAATACTTTACAGGTGGAACAGTAGGTCAGCATCAGAATGCAGTGGAGATAGTTCATCAAATGAAACGTCTGGAATCAATTCTGTCATTTTCACTACAACAGGGAAACAGGAACTGAACTTTTTATTGCAAGAATGTCTGGGAGAACGGCCGGAGCAAGATTGTTTTATCACTTTAGGGCAAGAAAAAGAAAACCAAGAGAGATTTGTAATGTACAGTTGGGTTGTGCATGGAAAAAAAATTGGAAAGAACCAATTGAAAATTGGCCAAGACTTCCTTTTAGAAGAATTACTTTCCAAACTGAACAGCATTGAGAAGGAAATGAGCTCTTTGTTAAGGCTCTCCCACGAAAATCTTGTTCCTTTCAAAGCAATGAAGGTTATGAAACCTCAGACTGATTGTGCTTACATTCACATCCTACAGGAGTTCGTTCAAGGACTCAGCCTCAAGTATTACTTTGATTTAAAAATACCTTTGAATGAATCATTTGTGCATCACGTTGCTTCAGGAGTAATAAAAGCTTTAGATTACTTGCATTTAAATAATGTGGTCCATCGGAACCTTCGAGATTCGTGTATTTTTTTAGACCAGCAATTTCGTAATGTGAGGCTAGCAGACTTCGGTGTTGAAAGGAAATGTGTAGAGGCTATAATGGAATTTAATAAGAAAGAAACATCATCTCTTTATCCTGTGTCGCCAGGTAGAGGAGGCAAGAAATGTGACGTGTTTAGATTCGGCATTTTGATCCTTTCCCTTTATTTAGGAGAGAGAGTAACTCAGGTTGGTTTTACTGACTTTATGAACGAGATAAAAGATCGTAACTAACGTTAGTTATGTCCTAATTATTCGAGCTTGCATCCTAAATTCATTCAGTAAATAGTTTGAAAGATCTAAGTGATATTTTAGGATTGATTCCCCCCCCCCCTTATCCCCTTAGTTGGCGCCTTCTCTTCCTTTGGGGATGAGCAAAGAGCTGAAGAACTTCCTCAATCATTGTCTCGAATTAGCTGAGCAGGAAAGATGGACGTCCCACCAATTAATTCTACATTCATTCATATCATCCTCCGGTGGAGAGAACAGAGACTCAATCAAACAGGTTTAAATATGGCTTCTTTGCATATAAGTAAAAGTAACTTGCTTGCGTTAATTTAATTTATTTAAAAAAAAACTTAAACTTCCTTAACCGCTTTTAAAGGGACCATATATGAATATTTATTATGAAAGTACCACTTCCAAACCGCACATCGGGGGTAGAGACTCATCCCTCACTGTTCCCCTACAACTTCCCCCAAATCTTAAGGGATATTCTAGATTCTATGTGGAGTATGATTTTCTAGAGTGGTTGGGAAAAGGAGGATTTGGACATGTTTACAAGGTATGCCTTTAAAAGTTTGTTTTAAAATTTAGATTACCTTGAAGGGGTTATGTTTCGCTCGTTTTGTGATTCATGCTTTATACATAATATGTTTGGAAATCAAGTGCTAGCAATTGTTTTAGGTCCGAAACAAAGTGGACGACAGAGTTTACGCCCTCAAGAGAATTCCTCTCCATCACCAAACTGAGACCACGAGACGTAAGATGACGAGAGAGGTGAAATTATTGTCTTCTTTGAACCACGAAAATGTTGTCCGGTACTATACTTCATGGATTGAGTCATTTACGCAGGTTCGTCACACTGGATCTTATAATTTAATATTTAAGTTTAATTGCTCATACCGCAAAGTCATTCACTTAGTTTTTTTTAAACGTGTTCACTTTCGTTTGTTTTGAAATTTGAACTTGTTTTGGAAAATGAAAGGTAACCCTGTTCAACAAAGTTTTTCTCCCTTTGATAAATGTGGGTGATTCTTGTTCTTTTTTACGCTGATTATGAAAATGAAAAAAAGTTTTTTCTATCCCCCCTAGTTTTTGAGAGATTTACAATTTAAAACCCTTTGAGATCGAGATAGCATTCCTCAGTTTGCATCATCATATGAGATTTGAGGGGTCCCGCGTCTTAAGGTACCTAGGCGCCAAAATTAAAATTCGCCAGAAATCGTCTCCAAAGTTCAGCCATATTCTCGCAATAGTATCTCTGTTATTAATTGAGCTAGAACGTTCATTTTTGGCTAAATTAGAGTTCTAAGTATGCTAATGGAGATGTTGATGAGTTTTTGGAATAGATTTTCATATTTTATATTTTATATATTTTTTTTAAAATTTTTTTATTTTCTTATTTTCTTATTATGCCGAACTTTGGGTGAACTTTTGGCTGGCGATAGAGGTGAAAAAAGTAGTTCGCTTCATAAGGTTTTCAACCATACTTGTAGTGTCGTAAGGTCATTATAACTCAAACCACGCGATAGAGGAAGGGTGAAAATAGTGATATCCATCAAAAACACGTTTTCGCCTGTGGTGGCGCTTAGGCATCTTAAGTCGCGCGACCCCTCATTTATTGTTAGTCATTTATTTTGTATAAAATCTTTGTTACATATATTGTTATTTATATGTTTATATATAATATGTATTTATTTATTTAAGTATACTGCATACATACATACATCATAAAAAAAAAAAAAAAAAAATATAAGCACACCGGACAAAAAATTAGTCACCCCTAATAGCACCGATAGTAGGAAGTTCAAGGTCACACAGAGGGCGCTGATGTAGCATTGGTAAGTGACAAGTAGCGGTGACGTAGCACACAGGATCAGATCTGTTTCGTGAGGTGGTGAAGAACAAAGTGTGTGTTGGATATAGTCTGCAAAATGGGTCGTGAGGCAGACGTTACTCAATGGCAAAAAGGAGCCATCGTGTTTGGCAGAGCCCACGGACACAAAATGTCTGAAGTAGCCCAATTTGTTGGTGTGTCAACGCGTACTGTCCAGCGAGTTTACAAAGAGTGGTGTAGTTCGCAATCAACTGACAATCGACGGCGTAACTGGCCGGAAAACAATTCTCGACGATAGGGGCCGCCGCCATGTTTCTCGTCTAGTAACTGCAAATCGTTTTCAAACCAGAGAACAATTGCTCCAAGAAACCAATGAGGTTCTCCAGCGACCAATTTCCGAACGGACATTGCGACGAGAACTGCATGCGATGGACATCTGGAGCAGGGTACCACGGAAGAGGCCGCTGTTAACAGCAAGTCACAAATTGGCACGTTATAAATGGGCTCAGAGGCACAAAAACCGGACTGCGGCAGATTGGAAACGTGTAATTTGGTCCAATGAGTCCCGTTTTTGTTTGTTCTCCAATGATGGGAGGCGACGAGTACATCGCAGGTCCAATGAAGCCTTTAATCCTGAATGCGTCGAAGGTGTTGTTCAGGCTGGAAACAGAAAGTGAAGCGCAGGAATAGACACCCACGGACTCTGGCGGAACTTCGGGACCGGCTGATGAACGAGTGGCAGCAAATCGATGTTCAGTACATGCACAACCTCGTAGAGTCTCTGCCTCGCCGGATTCGTGCGGTTATCAAGGCCAGAGGCGCCGTCACACGTTATTAGGTACATTCTGAGAGGAGCTGACGTTGCCGTATATATATATATATATATATATATATTACAGGGTGGGCGGAAAGTAGCTCCCTATTTTGGATTGGTAAAAAAATACGTATATTATCCATTTATTTCAGAAGAAATAATATGAAAAGGTAGCATACATGGTAGGTTTTCTCTAAAATTCAATGTGGGCTCCAACTCTTTCCACCAGCTTCTGGAGCCGCCCAGGAATGGCGTCCACTGACTTTAGCAGGAACTCCGGCGGGATGGAGGACATGACTTCCCGAATTCGGTCCTCCAGTTCTTCCAATGTCCTCGGTTTGGTGCGGTAGACTTCTTCCTTTACCCACCCCCAAAGAAAGAAGTCGCACGGTGTCAAGTCGGGGCTCCTGGCTGGCCATTGATGTGGACCACGACGACCCATCCAACGCCCAGGGAAGTGGGCATCCAGCCACTCACGGACAACAAGAGCGAAGTGCGGAGGGGCGCCATCTTGCATAAATATCAGACCGTGCGACTTCTTTCTTTGGGGGTGGGTAAAGGAAGAAGTCTACCGCACCAAACCGAGGACATTGGAAGAACTGGAGGACCGAATTCGGGAAGTCATGTCCTCCATCCCGCCGGAGTTCCTGCTAAAGTCAGTGGACGCCATTCCTGGGCGGCTCCAGAAGCTGGTGGAAAGAGTTGGAGCCCACATTGAATTTTAGAGAAAACCTACCATGTATGCCTACCTTTTCATATTATTTCTTCTGAAATAAATGGATAATATACGTATTTTTTTACCAATCCAAAATAGGGAGCTACTTTCCGCCCACCCTGTATATATATATATATATATATATATATATATATATATTATATACACACACCATTCTGAGTTCATTCCCATATAGTACACACACAACGTGCATGGAACAAGGAACTCTTCTGGGAAAATTAAATCCACTATAGTGTGAATAAATAATGGTAAATGACAAACACTATAGTTTTTTTTTTTCATGATGTAGCCCGACGTGGGCAACGGGTCACTCGCAGAGCGGCCCAAAAAATATAGCTTCCCTCACCAGCTATCTGCAAAGCAGATAGGATCCAGCTTTGGGACAGGATCTAGAGGTTACAGCTACACCTAGCCTACTATATCGAGAACCTCAATATAAGCAAAAGACTCGTTGCATTCGCGTCGGATTGAATACATCAAAGAAAAAGGGGTAGCTATTGTATTTTTAGCCAAAAACCAAAACTTAAACCTCAACTGGCAAAAATTGAGCGTCCACTTTTCAAGGCACATAACATGTCCGTTTCATGATGGGATTGAACTCAGAATGGTCCCCCGAGGTTTTTTCATGATTCACACAGTCTGTGCATGAAACAAGGAACTCTTCTGGGAAAATTAAATCCACTATAGTCTGAATAAGTAATGGTAAATGACAAACACTATAGTTTTTTCTTTTTCATGATGTTAGTGGATTTAATTTTCCCAGAAAAGTTCCTTGTTCTATGCACGGTCTGTGTGTATTATGAAAAAACCTCGGGGGACCATTGAGTTCAATCCCATATATATATATATTGTGCCTCGGTGGTGGTGTGGTTAGCGTCGCCGACTACGAATCCATCGGCCCCGGGTTTGAGACCCGACGGCAGCCGGCGCGCAGCAAAACCCAGCTGTTCATCCTTCCACACAATAAAGTGGTTGGTAGATAAATGGGTACCCGAGGTGATCTAGTGGTTAAGACGCTGAGCTGCTTGATGGGGCGTGGTTCGGATTCCACGTTAAACTGTAAGTCTAAGGTGGAGTGAAAAGCTTGACCTTCGTCAGAATGAACAATTCGGGCGGAAGCTAACCAAAGGTTATATATTTATATATAAAATACCAGTCAAGAGTTTAAGTACATCCTGAAATATTCATAAATTTTAAATTTTTTTTAGTTTTTTATTTATTTATTATCATGACACAAATTCATAAGTACAAACATGGGAACTTAAATAACAAATCGGGACAATTTACCAAAAGCAAAGTCTAAATTTTAGATTCATCAAAATAGCCTTCTCTAGCAGCAATTACAGCAGAACAAATTCGAGGCATGCGCTCAACAAGAGAAAGAAGATAGTCTAGTGAAAGCTGCTGCCAGCACTCTTGTAAGAGTTCCCAGAGCTTCTGAGCACTGGATGTCTGCCTGGCTTTCACTCGTCGATCCAGTTCATCCCACACTAGCTCGATGGGGTTCAGATCCGGGGACTGTGCTGGCCATTCCATAACTGTGAGCTGACGTTGCCGTTCTTTCTGCTTCAGGTAATTTTGATACAGCTTGGAAGTGTGTTTAGGATCGGTGTCTTGCTGCATTATGAACTGTTGGGCAACAGTCGCAGTCCAGATGGAATGGCATGGCGCTGTAGAATGCTGTGATAGCCACGTTGGTTCAGTATTCCAGTGACTTTGTGGAGATCTCCAACTTGCTCCCCTGCAAAACATCCCCAGACCATCACACTTTCTCCACCGTGCTTCACTGTTGGCACAACACACTGCTGTGTCATTCTTTCACCCCCTCTACGCCGCACAAATACTTTGCGTTTGGATCCAAAAACTTTGAACTTTGATTCGACAGTCCAAAGGACAAATTTCCACTGTTCAACAGTCCATTTTTGGTGTTTTTTAGCTCAGGCTAGCCTTTTCTTTTTGTTCTGGAGCCTTAGCATTGGTTTCTTTGCTGCAGTTCGTCCTTTTAATCCTGCCTCTTTGTCTTCTCTGAACAGTTGATGTTGGAACTGTTGTACTTCTGGAGTTGTTCAGCTGGGCGTTGATTTCAGGTGCTGTGATGCGTCTGTTGTGCAGACTGATGACTCGGATATACTTGTCCTCTGAGTCTGTTGTGGTTCTTCGTCGCCCTGACCTTTCTCTGTCCTTATTTTGACCAGTTTCTTCGTACCGTTTAATGGCACAAGCAACCGCATTCACAGAAACTTTTAATTTTTTTTGCAATTTGCTTCAGTGATTGGCCCTCATTTCTCAAAGTTACAATCGACTTTGGCACCCATTTTTGCTTTCTGAAACACAGAAATATACTTTAAACTACACAGTTAGCTCCTCTGCAAGGGTTTTGTATGTAAAGACCAGCAGCGCATGTTAATAACTGAACACATGTATTAATATATCCCTGAAGAAACACACTACCCCAGTAAAGACTTTTAAACTGTTTTTGGACCTTTTTGCAGAGCTAATAGCATTAATTTTAGGTTGCATGCTAGACTAAAGTAACACATTTTGAAGGCTATTTTGAAGAAGCTTCTGTGTTACAACACACTGCATAGGGCAGATGCACTGAAGCATACAATATGAAAGCCAGGTAAGTAAATTCATCTCTAGTACCTGTTAAGTTTACATTTGAAGTTTGTCATGAGCAAGACAGCAAAACATTGGAAATTAGTAGGTGTACTTAAACATTTGACTGGTAGACAGAAAATCTATGACTTTTTGGAAACTCAGAAAAAATTCAATGATAACCAACACGGGTTTCGGTCAGGCAGATCATGCCTGTCACAACTAATGGAACACTACAACAACATTATTGATTCACTTGAAAGTAATGAAAACTATGATGTACTATACACAGACTTTGCTAAAGCGTTCGACAAGTGTGACCATGGAATCATAATACATAAACTGAAATATATGGGAATAACAGGAAAAGTAGGGAAATGGATATATAATTTCCTTAGTGAGCGGAGGCAAGTCGTTACAGTACAAGGAGTATCTTCATCAGAATCAGAGGTCCTCAGCTCAGTACCACAAGGAACGGTATTAGCTCCACTACTCTTCATAATCATGCTAACTGACATAGATGAGGACGTTACCAGAGACAGCACAGTAACACCCTTTGCAGATGACACAAAGATCAGTAGAAAAATACGAAAACCAGAAGACATAGGATCTCTACAAACCGACATAAACAAAATTTACAAGTGGACGGAAGACAACAATATGAAGTTTAACACCGAGAAATTTCAGCTATTACGGTACGGAAAAAGAGAGGACCTAAAGTCCATGGAATATTATACCCCAAATGGACAGGAAGTCCAGAGAAATTCCAGAGCAAAAGATTTAGGGGTTGTAATGACAGATGATGCGAAATTTGAAACACAAAATAAGATAGCAGTAAACAGAGCAAAGAGAATAACGGGTCTGATATTGAGAACTTTTAAACGAAGGGATAGGAATGTAATGATCCCCCTACTGAAAACCCTGATAATACCCAAACTGGAATACTGCTCGGTCCTAACATCCCCATATAAAAAAGAAGACATTAGACAGCTGGAGGGGATTCAAAGAAGTTTCACAGCCAAGATCAATGGGTGCAAAGAACTAAATTACTGGGAAAGGTTACGAGAACTAAACCTATATTCACTGGAAAGGAGAAGAGAGAGATACACCATTATTTACACTTGGAAAATAATGGAGAAACTAGTCCCTAATCTTACTCTGAATCCCATAACTCCCCAAACAACGGTGGAAGGTAGAAACGGTAGACTGTGTCGTATTCCCAAATTGAAGGCGAGACAGGGAACATCCTTAACCCTGAAAGAAAATAGTTTTGTAGTGAGAGGACCAAAACTATTTAATCAGCTGCCCAAAGACCTAAGAAACACGAAGGGAGTTGCAGTGGAAATCTTCAAAAGAAGACTTGACGCCTGGCTCAGAACAATCCCCGATGAGCCGGGCGTACCTGGCTATGTGAGGTGGAGAGCGCAAGAATCCAACTCACTACTTCACCAGGCCAACTCGAGAGGAGGGGCGACACGCTTGACCTTCGCGAAATGAGAAATCATCACGTGGAACCTTTGTAAGGTTGTAAGGTAAGGTATATATATATATATAGCCGTGTTGACCCAGTGGGCTACGTCGGCGGGGGCTTAGCCCCGGAAGTGTCACCCATGCCGGACAGGCTAATGGGGAGACTGGGCTAAGTGCCACTAAAGTCTTTGGCTCCCAGTACGGGTCTCCAGTGCTGTCCTCCGGAGGTGACGCCCTTAGGGCGTCACTGTGTTGGATAGTTGGATGTCCTGGCCGGTGGGATTGGGGGGCTGGGGTCTTTGCGCCATTTAGGGACAAACTTTCGCATCAGGGAGCCCCGTTTTTAAACCGACGGTGTCCCCCCTGGGGACGAGGTACCCCGCCCCCGGCGGTTTGCGCTCGGCCTCCCTTTCTCACCGGTAGGCAGTTTCTCGCGGCCCCTGGGTCCGTTTTTCTCAATCTAATAACGTATGGATACTTTTACTTCTTGCCCTAGAACTCGGGTGGTGGGCGACCAGGCCCCCGAGTGCTCTACCACTGGAAGACCACGTCGTGAGGGGGTCGCCCCTCCTCTGGCTACGGAACATTCGCATTCTCCTCCCTCGTCACTGACCGCAACCTGTACCTCGACCATGCATTTGGACACACCTCCTCTAGAGCAGGTGACCCACCCCAGCTCCCCTCAGCCAGCTACGGGCAAGACAACAGGGTCCACGAAAGCCTCGCCCTGAAAACCAGGTCTCCCGCCGCTCTCTCCGTATGCCGCTCTCACCCGTCATCGACCCGCTTCTCCACGGAGAGAGCCCCGTGGCGGACGAGGAAGTCGGTGCCCACATCCATCCTATCGACCACTAGATGTCCCAGTCCACTTCGAAACAAGTTTTCCTATCCCTACCCAGTATTCACAAATTTTTAGTTATTCGCCTTACTTCTGGGTCCCTGCCGTCCAACTCTGAAAGGACATTTCAGGCGATCCGCACGCGCAGCAACTCAAGCCGTTATGACGTCCGACCACAGCAGGACGGGTCTCTCCTTATAAAATCGCGAACAGCGGCAGAAACGAATGCCGTACTCTCCCTCAGAAGTCCTCGGATGCTCGGTGACCGTTTCCCCTCACCCTCGCCTAAACCAGAGTCAGGGCACTATCTTTGCTACTTGTTTATTGATGATACCCGAGAACGAGTTATTAGAAGACCTCACACCCTAGGGTGTCATTAAGGTTCGTCGATTCACGTCTAGTCAAGGAGGTACCTCCTCCTCCACCCCGCGCCGTCTCCTCACGTTCAACTCCCTAGTCCCTCCCGGTCGTGTTGTGTGTGGTATGGGAGACCGCTCGTCATGCGAGTTCTCGGTCCGCCCATACATTCCAAACCCGACCCGTTGCTTTAAGTGCAATAAGTTTGGGCACGTCAGTTCGGTATGCCGACAGCCACAACAACTGCGTACGTTGCTGGGCTATCGCCCACCCAGAACGATGTTCCAACTCGCCTAAATGCTCAAATTGCGCCAGCACACATCCTCCTTCGTCTCGCGAATGTATTTGTTTTAAGTTTGAGAAGGAGGTCCGGGCCCTGCGGGTGGCGGACTTCATCAGCCTCCGAGAAGCGCGAGACAGGGTGCGGAGTCGGGAGGTGAGGCCGGGGGTCTCTTATGCTGCAGCCTTCGGCTCAGTTCCCTCGACTCGCCGTCCGGATCCGCCACTCAAACACCCATCGAATACTAATCCCCCTTCCCGATCGAGCCCCACACCGGACCCGGCAGCCACCTGTCCCCCTACTATGCCTACCCACCATGAATCTCTAAAGCTACACACTCCCCAGGCCTCTGGAATCATTCCCCTTTCCGAGGAACTCCTATCTCACCGCACTCTGAGAACACCCAAACCTAGCGCCTTGGGTAAATCAACGAAGTGGAGACGCCGGAGTGAGTCTCCAGACTCACCGACCATCCAACAAGCCTCCCTCTCCTCCTAAATCTAAAAGGAGAACTCGAGCACGTACACCCTTAACCTCGCCTACGATGACCCACTCATCCTCGCACTCACACCTGCAGAGGTTGACAGACGTTGCTGATGTGCACGAGCCACCACCTAGGATGAGACACGGGGCAGGTCACCACATCCGAGGATCCACTGGACGCGGCACTGGCACGCCTACATGTGACCAGAGTACCCTCGGCCGCACCCTCGAGCCTCATGGATCTACCCTTACCCCCTGGTGGCATTTTCTCGACCCAACCACGGGAGCACCCTGGCTCATCCCTTTGTACCCCCACTGACCCCCCCCCCCTCATACCTGTTGGATCGATTAGAAATAGATAAAGGAAAGTCCTGATTTAATTACCTTCTCTTGAATAGGCGTCGGATGCTGATGTTCTCTTTCTTCTTCTCTTCTTTCTTCTCTTTGTTGGTCTTCACCGTAGGGGTACCCCGGTGATCCTTTATACAATGGTTTTCCCTTTTCCTTTGTGGTATTCCAAATCACTTCTATCACTTCATTACGTGTCCAATGCGAGTTTTATCATTCACTTTTTTAATCTCTCACTATGTGTTATTCTTCTTATAATTATGCTTTTATATTAGATTACTTTTATAATATTTCAACCTCAAGGGCTAGCTCACTCTAGGGACATTATTTATCTGTCAAAAGAAAAAACGGAACACATTAAGGACTGATGAACTTCTTCCAACATGGAGGGTGTTTAAAGCCCATATTCTCTCTGGGCATTGTTTTCATCTTTCTTTCTGGGCACCTTTTCCTGGGTGCCAATTTGCTTTCTTCATTCATCTTGCTTCTGTAAATAGAGAGTCTGCATCAAGCAAATGTCAATCTCCACACTAATACCATTTTCTTTTCCGTTTTTTCTTTTGGTTTCGTTCTTTTTCTTCTATTGTTCATGGTGTCTTCCTTCTTCTATTACCCTCACTAGGGCATTACTGCTAACTCCTTTCTTCGTGAGACAATTTGCAAGTTTGTTGGCTCGTTTCGATCCATTTTACTTGACTTACTTCTCCTCTTTCTAATCTCTCTCTCAGACTACCAATATATGTTCCGGAGCCCTTTTTCTTCAACTGGTTTCAGACTCTTCAATGTCTTCTCCCAGTGATTTGTTGTCTACGTGACATCGAATAGGAATATCTTCCCCAGTCAATTCGTTTATGAGATCTTTAATAAAATGGCCATGTCCACAGCCTCAGTTAAGGCTAGGGTTTCTGCAGTGAGAGTGGACCATGCTCCCCTTCGTAAGCGTCTGGAGCGCCAGCAATCGTACAGACCTCTCCCTCTTCATTCTTCCAGAAAATGAGAAAACCTCCCTGCGATCCTCCATCTCTGAGATACCCAGAGAGGCATCTGAATAACAAACGATTCACTTGTCGTTATCTTTTCCACCCTTGGAAATATGATTTGTACCTCTCGGGATTTTGTTTTATCCACTACCTTATTTATCTTCCTTATGTCCTCGGTCATGGGATTTTTTCCATAGGAGCTTCTCTCACTTCACTTCGTAGGCAACATCCGGTCTCGATTGTCTGGCTATCCAGTTTAATTGGCCCACAATACTCCTATACATCCTTCTTTCCTCAACATGAGCGCAACATTTTCCTTCTTGTTGGTAATGTCCATTTTTTGTACAGATGCTATGTACTCGTCTTGCTCCATAGTCATACGTCCTCTGTCATCACGGTAATTTCTCATGCCCAAAAATTTGAACATATCTTCTTCTTCTTTTCCAAAACTGAAATTTTCCCGCAGAGGATCAATTACCTCTTCTCAAAGTTTTCATTTCCTCCCATAAGAAGTCATCCACGTGTAGGCATATTACTCCTTCAAGTTTTCCATTCTTCTCCGGTAGAACACCGCCGAGTCTCCATGACATTGTTTGGCTCCTATTTTCAATAATGTCTCCTTAACAGAAAGAAACCATTTCTCTAGCGGCATCCTTAAGTCCGTATACTGTCTTCTTAAGCTTCCAAATATGGCCATTGTTGTACTCCGCGTGGTGGCTGAAGGTAAACCGTTCTTTCCATTGGTTTCCCTTGCAGATAGGCGGCAGTAATATCCATACTCCTACATCTCCATTTCATATGTTCAATAATCATAATCACCAACCTCAAAGCTTCCTTGGAACATGTGGGTGATTCCGTGTGAATATTTTCCTCCTCCTCCAAAGCCTCTTGCGACCAATCTCGCCTTTACGTAGGACTTACCATCCTTCTCCTTCTCTGTAATCACCCATCTGACTGATACAGTTTTCTGACCTTTATCTTCTACTTCATCATAAACATCTCTTCTCTCCAGTGCTTCATTTCACATTCCTTGGCTCCTTCTATTTCTGTACCTTCCATGTCAATAAAGTCTCTTCCACCGGTGGCAACATTCTCCATCGTGGTAGGGCACCAAAATTCATACTTCTATACCCCTCCTCTCCATTAATTTTGACGTTGAACAATCTCTGTATTTCCCTTTTCCATCCTTACCAACTTTACCGGCTCTACTCACAATTCTCCCTTTAATCATCTCCCTTCTTCCGGAGTCAGGGCTTCAAAGTTTCTTCCAATGATGGGTGCTTTATATCTCGCAGCTCTTTGCTCTACTTGTTCCTCTTGTTCTGGTTCTTCTTCTTCTTCACTCGCAGCTTCTTCTTCCATGCTCTCTTCTTCACTCGCATCTTCTTCTTCTTCCGTATTCTCCTCCTCTTCTCTTCCCTCTCGAATAGGCGGCACCCCAAAAGTAACTTCATTCTCTTCTTTTTCCTCCTGCTTTTCCTGTGTATCCGCTCCCCTCCTTTGTTTTCATCTCTTGTTCTTCCCCTTCTGCTTGTTTAACCGCTTTTTGCACCGGCACGTGTGTACTCGGTAACGATAACCACCATATCTTACAAAAACTATTTTACCGCCCTGTATACCCTCTATTTCCCCAGGTCCTCTCCATTTTCTTCTCCATCTCTTTTAAAGTAAACTTTGTCGTTGATGGACATCTCGTTCACTTACTCGGACATATTTGGTGGTGGAGTGCTCTCATGATCTTCTCGTTAGCCTCGTTTCTTCATGAATTGCTCTCTAGCTTCCCTCATCAAGTGTAGATTTTCTTCTACGATTTGGCTCTCACTCTTGTCTAAACATGCTGGGGGTGTATTATTAAGTAAGTTTGGCAGGACAGGATTCTTCCCAAATACCAATTGGTTGGGGCTAAAAACCTTTATTATTGTGTAGCAGTTTTTGTGCAGTTACTACCCAGGCTATGGCTATTTCTAAATCACTACCATCATCGTCCATCAGAACCCTGTTGAGGTGTTCTGCTATTATAGCGTTTAATCTCTCAACCATCCCGTTACTCCAAGGGCTTCTGCTGCAGTATACATAGGCTCAATATTGTAGCGTTCGCAGAACTCTCTCATGATTTCATTGTTGACTCACCTCCATTATCAGTCATTATTTTTCGAGGTGCTCCGAAAAGACTTATCCAATTTATGATGATTTGTCTCACAATGGTTTCTGCTCTCTTGTGACACATATGACACACGACATATCTAGTCAGAGTGTCCACCATCACTAGTAGATAGCCATTCCTCACTTCTTCAGATCCATAGTTTCATTTCATTGAACTCATTGGACCATGGCAATGCAACAATAGGCTTAGGTTCCGCTCTTCTATAACTCTTGCAATTTTCACACTTATCACTTATGTTTGTAATCATTTCTTGTGTATTCCCTGATCTTTATTCGCACTTTTTATCAATTTAAATAGTTTTCATTAGAGGGGTGTCCAACTGTTTTATGTATTTTTGTCAAATCCTTTGGTGCAGCATCGTATTGTCATCATTAGTCTTCGCTGCAAATACCTCCTCCTTTAATTGTCAATCTGACACTGGAAGGCATAAATGACCCCCACTTGTACGGTTATAATTTGATTCCTTCTTCTCCCACTTCATAATCGAGGCTCTACAGTCTATTCTGGCTCCCAACCTTCTTAGTGATTCGATGCTCATCAGCTTGGGACATCACTCTTCACCCGTTGACTTCCATCTTATATTTATTCCTCCCTATTCTCATCTCGACAATTATTTTCTTCTCGGAGTTTATCACATTTCAAATCACCGAATCTATATGTGACTTCTTGAATGTCTCCTCCAGCACTTTTCCCCCTCTTTTACAAAGTCTGCCAGCCATCGCTGTCCACATACAGTGCTTGTACAGCCCGTATCTAATATTGCCATGCCCTGTGTTACGTCCACAATATTACTTTCTCGGCTCATTAATATGTGCTCGTGAAATCCTATGTATTCCTTATCTCCACTCTTCTCTCTTCTCTCTTTGGTCTTCTCTACTCCTTTATTCCAATAAGCATTCCAACAATCACGGGTGAGGTGAGTATCAGTTTTACATATCGCACATCCTCCTTTGCCTCTTCCCTTGTAATAGGATCCCTGTTGTCCACGACCTCTCCCTCGTTCAGCTCTCCAGGTCTATCCTGCTTTTCATGGGTTCCCATTAGAACATCTTTTTCTCTATCAATATGGTAAATCCTTCATGATCGCTCCTTTCTCCAGGCAGAATCTGCGTCTAATAATTTTCATAATTTCGTCATACTTCACATCATCCACTGCAGTAGAATGCCTTGCCATCTTCCTCCTTTAGATTACAAGATCTTAGGAGAGCAAAGGCTTTCATGGAGTCATCCTTGAGTCCACACAGAATCTTCAAATTCACGGTACAAGTTCTCGAAGTCCACCAAAAAGTCATTAACTTCTACATTATCGCTTCTCATTAATTGTGTATATCCACATATTTCTTAAATTTCCTGACCCCCATATCCGCTGAAACACTTTGTCTAGTTTCTTTATTATATTGTCCACTCCATTCGCGCTCTGTATCTCAGGGAGCGTCATTCCCCTTACACATCCTTAGCTTTGCCCTTGAGGGATAGAACTACATGTGCTCCTTGGTCTGTCTCTGGTACGTTGCATACCTTCTTCCACAAAGTCATCTCCCACTTCCATTCTTCATATTTGTTCTCTAGTTTCGGCACTTCCACACGCCTTCCTCTTCTCTCTCCATCCTTGTCGGCCATCTCGACAGAAAGTTGCTTGAACTTTGAACAAGGGAAATTCCTTTAGATAACCACGCTCTGCTACCAGATGTTGGATCGATTGAAATAGATAAAGGAAAGTCCTGATTTAATTACCTTCTCTTGAATAGGCGTCGGATGCTGATGTTTCTCTTTCTCTTCTCTTCTTTCTTCTCTTTGTTGGTCTTCACCGTAGGGGTACCCCGGTGATCCTTTATACATGGTTTTCCCTTTTCCTTTGTGGTATTCCAAATCACTTCTATTCTATCACTTCATTACGTGTCCAATGCGAGTTTTATCATTCACTTTTTAATCTCTCACTATGTGTTATTCTTCTTATAATTATGCTTTTATATTAGATTACTTTTATAATATTTCAACCTCAAGGGCTAGCTCACTCTAGGGACATTATTTATCTGTCAAAAGAAAAAACGGAACACATTAAGGACTGATGAGACTTCTTCCACATGGAGGGTGTTTAAAGCCCATATTCTCTCTGGCATTGTTTTCATCTTTCTTCTGGGCACCTTTTCCTGGGTGCCAATTTGCTTTCTTCATTCATCTTGCTTCTGTAAATAGAGAGTCTGCATCAAGCAAATGTCATCTCCACACTAATACCATTTTCTTTTCCGTTTTTCTTTTGGTTTCGTTCTTTTTCTTCTATTGTTCATGGTGTCTTCCTTCTTCTATTACCTCACTAGGGCATTACTGCTAACTCCTTTCTTCGTGAGACAATTTGCAAGTTGTTGGCTCGTTTCGATCCATTTTACTTGACTTAACTTCTCCTCTTTCTAATCTCTCTCTCAGACTACCAATATATGTCCGGAGCCCTTTTTCTTCACTGGTTTCAGACTCTTCAATGTCTTCTCAGTGATTTGTTGTCTACGTGACATCGAATAGGAATATCTTCCCAGTCATTCGTTTATGAGATCTTTAATAAAATGGCCATGTCCCAGCCTCAGTTAAGGCTAGGGTTTTGCAGTGAGAGTGGACCATGCTACCCTTCGTAAGCGTCTGGAGCGCCAGGCAATCGTACAGACCTCTCCCTCTTCATTCTTCCAGAAAATGAGAAAACCTCCCTGCGATCCTCCATCTCTGAGATTACCCAGAGAGGCATCTGAATAACAAACGAGTTCACTTGTCGTTATCTTTTTCCACCTTGGAAATATGATTTGTACCTCTCGGGATTTTGTTTTATCCACTACCTTATTTATCTTCCTTATGTCCTCGGTCATGGGATTTTTTCCATAGGAGCTTCTCTCACTCACTTCATAGGCAACATCCGGTCTCGACTGTCTGGCTATCCAGTTTAATTGGCCACAATACTCCTATACATCCTTCTTTCCTCAACATTGAGCGCAACATTTTCCTTCTGTTGTAATGTCCATTTTTTGTACAGATGCTATGTACTCGTCTTGCTCCATAGTCATACGTCCTCTGTCATCACGGTATATTCTCATGCCCAAAAATTTGAACATATCTTCTTCTTCTTTTCCAAACTGAAATTTTTCCCGCAGAGGTCAATTACCTCTTTCTCAAAGTTTTCATTTCCTCCCCATAAGAAGTCATCCACGTGTAGGCATATTACTCCTTCAAGTTTTCCATTCTTCTTCCGGTAGAACACCGCCGAGTCTCCATGACATTGTTTGGCTCCTATTTTCAATAATGTCTCCTTAACAGAAAGAACCATTCTCTAGCGGCATCCTTAAGTCCGTATACTGTCTTCTTAAGCTTCCAAATATGGCCATTGTTGTACTCCCGTGGTGGCTGAAGGTAAACCGTTCTTTCCATTGGTTTCCCTTGCAGATAGGCGGCAGTAATATCCATACTCCTACATCTCCATTTCATATGTTCAATAATCATAATCACCAACCTCAAAGCTTCCTTGGAACATGTGGTGATTCCGTGTGAATATTTTCCTCCTCCTCAAGCCTCTTGCGACCATCTCGCCTTTACGTAGGACTTACCATCCTTCTCCTTCTCTGTAATCACCCATCTGACTGATACAGTTTTCGACCTTTATCTTCTACTTCATCATAAACATCTCTTTCTTCCAGTGCTTCATTTCACATTCCTTGGCTCCTTCTATTTCTGTACCTTCCCATGTCAATAAAGTCTCTTCCACCGGTGGCAACATTCTCCATCGTGGTAGGGCACCAAAATTCATACTTCTATACCCCTCCTCTCCATTAATTTGACGTTGAACCAATCTCTGTATTTCCCTTTTCCATCCTTACCAACTTTACCGGCTCTACTCACAATTCTCTCCCTTTAAATCAATCTCCCTTCTTCCGGAGTCAGGGCTTCAAGTTTCTTCCAATGATGGTGCTTTATATCTCGCAGCTCTTTGCTCTACTTGTTCCTCTTGTTCTGGTTCTTCTTCTTCTTCTCTTCACTCGCAGCTTCTTCTTCCATGCTCTCTTCTTCACTCGCATCTTCTTCTTCTTCCGTATTCTCCTCCTCTTCTCTTCCCTCTCGATAGGGGCACCCCAAAAGTAACTTCATTCTCTTCTTTTTCCTCCTGCTTTTCCTGTGTATCCGCTCCCCTTCTCTTTGTTTTCATCTCTTGTTCTTCCCCTTCTGCTTGTTTAACCGCTTTTTGCAACCGGCACGTGTGTACTCGGTAACGATAACCACCATATCTTACAAAAACTATTTACCGCCCTGTATACCCTCTATTTCCCCAGGTCCTCTCCATTTTTCTTCTCCATCTCTTTTAAAAGTAAACTTTGTCGTTGATGGACATCTCGTTCACTTTACTCGGACGTATTTGTGGTGGAGTGCTCTCATGATCTTCTCGTTAGCCTCGTTCTTCATGAATTGCTCTCTAGCTTCCTCATCAAGTGTAGATTTTCTTCTACGATTTGGCTCTCACTCTTGTCATAAAACATTGCTGGGGGTGTATTATTAAGTAAGTTTGGCAGGACAGGATTCTTCCCAAATACCAATTGGTTGGGGCTAAAACCTTTATTATTGTGTAGGCATTTTGTGCAGTACTACCCAGGCTATGGCTATTTCTAAATCACTACCATCATCGTCCATCAGAACCTGTTGAGGTGTTCTGCTATTATAGCGTTTAATCTCTCAACCATCCCGTTACTCCAAGGGCTTTCTGCTGCAGTATACATAGGCTCATATTGTAGCGTTCGCAGAACTCTCTCATGATTTCATTGTTGAACTCACCTCCATTATCAGTCATTATTTTTCGAGGTGCTCCGAAAGACTTATCCAATTTATGATGATTTGTCTCACAATGGTTTCTGCTCTCTTGTTGACCACATATGACACACGACAATATCTAGTCAGAGTGTCCACCATCACTAGTAGATAGCCATTCCTCCACTTCTTCAGATCCATAGTTATCATTTCATTGAACTCATTGGACCATGGCAATGCAACAATAGGCTTAGGTTCCGCTCTTCTATAACTCTTGCAATTTTCACACTTATCACTTATGTTTGTAATCATTTCTTGTGTATTCTCCTGATCTTTATTCGCACTTTTTATCAATTTAAATAGTTTTTCATTAGAGGGTGTCCAAACTGTTTATGTATTTTTGTCAAATCCTTTGGTGTCAGCATCGTATTGTCATCATTAGTCTTCGCTGCAAATACCTCCTCCTTTAATTGTCAATCTGACACTGGAAGGCATAAATGACCCCCACTTGTACGGTATAATTTGATTCCTTCTTCTCCCACTTCAATAATCGAGGCTCTACAGTCTATTCTGGCTCCCAACCTTCTTAGTGATTCGATGCTCTCAGCATTGGGACATCACTCTTCACCACGTTGACTTCCATCTTATATTTATTCCTCCCTATTCTCATCTCGACAATTATTTTCTTCTCGGAGTTTATCACATTTCCATCACCGAATCTATATGTGACTTCTTTGAATGTCCCTCCAGCACTTTTCCCCCTCTTTTTACAAAGTCTGCCAGCCATCGCTGTCCACATACAGTGCTTGTACAGCCCGTATCTAATATTGCCATGCCCTGTGTTACGTCCACAATATTACTTTCTCGGCTCATTAATATGTGCTCGGTGAATCCTAGTATTCCTTATCTCCACTCTTCTCTCTTCTCTCTTTGGTCTTCTCTACTCCTTTATTCCAATAAGCATTCCAACAATCACGGGTGAGGTGAGTATCAGTTTTACATATCGCACATCCTCCTTTGCCTCTTCCCTTGTAATAGGATCCCTGTTGTCCACGACCTCTCCCTCGTTCAGCTCTCCAGGTTTCTATCCTGCTTTTCATGGTTTCCCATTAGAACATCTTTTTCTCTATCAATATGGGTAATTCCTTCATGATCGCTCCTTTCTCCAGGCAGAATCTGCGTCTAATATTTTCATAATTTCGTCATACTTCACATCATCCACTGCAGTAAGAATGCCTTGCACATCTTCCTCCTTTAGATTACAAGATCTTAGGAGAGCAAAGGCTTTCATGGAGTCTCCTTGAGTCCACACAGATCTTCAAATTCACGGTACAATTCTCGAAGTCCACCAAAAAGTCATTAACTTCTACATTATCGCTTCTCATTAATTGTTATATCCACATATTTCTTAAATTTCCTGACCCCCATATCCGCTAGAAACACTTTGTCTAGTTTCTTTATTATATTGTCCACTCCATTCGCGCTCTGTATCTCAGGAGCGTCATTCCCCTTACAACATCCTTAGCTTTGCCCTTGAGGGATAGAACTAATGTGCTCCTTGGTCTGTCTCTGGTACGTTGCATACCTTCTTCCCAAAGTCATCTCCCACTTCCATTCTTCATATTTGTTCTCTAGTTTCGGCACTTCCACACGCCTTCCTCTTCTCTCTCCATCCTTGTCGGCCATCTCGACAGAAAGTTGCTTGAACTTTGAACAAGGGAAATTCCTTTAGATAACCACGCTCTGCTACCAGATGTTGGATCGATTAGAAATAGATAAAGGAAAGTCCTGATTTAATTACCTTCTCTTGAATAGGCGTCGGATGCTGATGTTCTCTTTCTTCTTCTCTTCTTCTTCTCTTTGTTGGTCTTCACCGTAGGGGTACCCGGTGATCCTTTATACAATGGTTTTCCCTTTTCCTTTGTGGTATTCCAAATCACTTCTATTCTATCACTTCATTACGTGTCCAATGCGAGTTTTATCATTCACTTTTTTAATCTCTCACTATGTGTTATTCTTCTTATAATTATGCTTTTATATTAGATTACTTTTATAATATTTCAACCTCAAGGGCTAGCTCACTCTAGGGACATTATTTATCTGTCAAAAGAAAAAACGGAACACATTAAGGACTGATGAGACTTCTTCCAACATGGAGGGTGTTTAAAGCCCATATTCTCTCTGGGCATTGTTTTCATCTTTCTTCTGGGCACCTTTTCCTGGGTGCCAATTTGCTTTCTTCATTCATCTTGCTTCTGTAAATAGAGAGTCTGCATCAAGCAAATGTCAATCTCCACAATACCTCCGGTTCTTCCTTCATTGGCCACCCAGACTTTGTCCTCTCCCCCACCCGCCCGGTTTTACTGGTACCCCCTGTCGTCATCCCGGGTGTCCCGGGAAACCACAGACAAACAGGGAGGTGCCAATTTGGACAATGGAACCCTCCCCCGTTGCATGACCACTGAACCCTGCTGAGAGACTCCTCACCCTCTGAGCCCGCGACGGTCTCCGGGCTGCCGCGATCCACGCATCCGGTCCCGTTCGGTCGACTCGGCCCTACAGTTCCCGAAGGGGTTGGCAGGTCAGCTGATTCCCTCCTTGGTGAACGGCAGGTGACCCGACAGGCCCCCGACTTAGCCCCCCCCCCCCCCCCGCCATCATGGACCTAGATCTCCATCCACAGTCTAACTCCGTAGCACCTTCACCCTTTCCACTTCTCCCTCGTCCAACAGTGAACCCTCCGAAAGCGACGATCCTACAACGAAACTGTAGAGGAATCTTTGCAAATTAAGGCCTAAATTTCCTGATTGCCTCTGCTCGTCCGGTATGTGTGTGTCTCTCGGAGCTAATTCTGGAGACCGCACCGATTCCCTGCCCTACCGGATATTCTAGCACTACCTCTCCGTCTCCTACCTGCACACGAAAGAGGGCTGCCATCCTCGTCCACCGTACAGTCCCCTTTCACAGCCTCCCTACCAGATCCCCGTTACAGGTGGTTGCTGCCAGGATTTTCCTGGACAAGCAATACACAGTCTGCTCGATCTACCTCTCCCCTCCCTCCGAAGTTTCCCGCGATGACCTGGTTGAGGTTGTTCAACAACTCCCCAGGCCCTTCCAACTCTTGGGCAATTTCAATAGTCGCCACCCCTTGTGAGTTGATATGACCTCCACTTTTGTGGCTCCGACCCTGATTACCCTCATGGCTGAACTCTCCTTCGAGTGCCTCAACGACGCGACGGCTCTCCCACACACTACCACGCCACCAGATGCACCCCGTAGTGTATAGATCTATCGTTCATCTCGACGGACGGCCTCCTGGACTTCACCTGAAGTGCTTCGGGATGACCACGGTAGTGACCACTTCCCTGTTTGCCTCACACTAAATCGGCACGACCAGACCGTTCGGGTACCGGAGAAGTGGATAACGGCCAGAGCTAATTGGCCACTTTTCCGGAACAACATTCCACACGTTGTACGACGGCCCGCTTTCCATCCTCCGATGAATGCATTGCGTATTTTGAGGCGACTGTTGTCGTAGCTGCAAGCACCAGCATTCTACGATCTTCTGCCTACCGCCGAGCCCGACGAGTACCCTGGTGGAACCCAGAGTGTGCGGAGGCCACTCGAGTCAAGAAGAGGGCTACCCGACGATTTTATCGTACGCGAACCCCTACCCATCGCATGGAGATGCAGGCGGCCAGAGCCGTTGCTCGCCGTGCGATGAAGAAAGCGCGCCGAGCTTCCTGGCGTACCTTTGTGTCAGGTATCACTTCCTCCACACCATCGGCCACCATATGGAAGAAGGTACGGAGTGTCGAGAGACGACACGCCCCCTTCCGACCTCGGGCATGACTCCAGATTCCTGGGATCTTGGGAGCATTGCTCCAGTAAATTTGACCATGAGAAAAAGTAAATTTGGGTTTGGGTTTTGTTCATCCGCTAGACGTTATGCAATTTTTTTGCGTATACGTTCTTGTACAAACCAATTTTTTTAAATTACAAATTTAGTTATTTTAAGTTTAGTTGGTAATTCCATATTTAACAATTATTTTTATTTTTTGTTAAGCTTCAATGTTTTGATTAATAAAATTTTATTAAAACGTATATTTTTTTAATATAAAATTATCAGGATTGGACTATGTTCCATTGATCTCGGCCAGGTTTGATAAAATTGGCCAGATAATTACTTGTGCGGTTTTAAGTAATCCACAATGACTCTAGAATTGAAAAGTTTAGTTAAGTTTAAACTTACTTTTACTTACTCTTCCTTACTTTACTAAGTTTAAAGCACTTACTTTTACTTACTTTCATTGTACTATATTTACTTACTTTTACTCACTTTTACCATACTATATTTACTAACTTTTATATTTTGTATTTTTTCAGGTAGTCAATAATCAATAATGGATCCTAATATTGATGAAGTTGGAGAGAAAAGTGAGGGTGTTAAAATGGGTTACTTTTGTGGTCAATGCAAGAACAAATATTCAAAGAAGCGAAACTGGGAGGAACATTTTAATTCCAAAAAAAATATTTGTTACAATACAAGAGGTCCCAGAGTTTGGGCCCACAGCTTAGATATTGCAGTAAAGAAATACCAGGATGAAGTGCAGCAAAGAGATACGGCAAAGCAGTCATTTAGTTTGTTCACAAAATGTGCTTGTGCTAGACTCAGAAAAATGAACCACTTCATCAACTGCTAATCTAGAAAATGAAACTTTTTCACTAGATGTTTCACAGACTGAAGAAAGTGCTTCTCCTCCACCTAAGAAACAAAAGGTAAGTGAGGAATCTGCGCATCAGACTAACAAAACTGCTTTAGAGGAATTTGAAAATTCCCAAATCCAGAAGACATTGAATGCAATTTTGCGCCTAACAAAAGAAACTCACCAAGCTGTTGTGGTTAATAAAGAGAAGAGTCAAAATATGCCTTCAAGTTCAAGTGTTGCATCCAAATCTAATAAAGCAAAACAAATTTGACATTTCCATAGCCCATTTAAGCAAGTGTAAATCAATACAAGAAATCCTGAACAATGATTTGATCAAATCTACATTCAAATTGGTGGAAAAGAAGGATCTAGGGCATGCTGATGATTCATTTTCAGTACCAAGTGATATAATGGAAAACATTGCAAATAGTGACACTAATATGCCTGATGTAGATATAGCTGTTGAGGATGAAGATGATGATAATCAAGAAGATATTGATGATGCTTCTGATGATAAAATGTTTACATTATATTGCATAGCTTGCACAGACCCCAAAGCATGTGCTTCAGACAAACATTCTAACATAAAAGGTTACTTCAATGTTAAAGATTTAACCTATGTATGCAAACAAGGAGAAAATCAAGAGAGATGGTTTAGAAATCTGAAAACCCACCTGAAGAGACATTTAATTAAACTTCAGCATCATCAAAGAGCTGCTGTTTATGAAGTGATGAAAACATCTTCTCGGAACACTACTAAACGCATAGAAGACTTATGTGGCAACATCTTATACTACATAATGAAAACAAACACTGCATGGGCTCTATATCCAGTACTTCTAGCTGTATTACATAGGTCAGGTTGTGAGGTTGGAAATTTGAATCATAGCACACATGCGTGCGAGACAATTTGTGAGCTATTAGATAATCAACTTAAAGAACAAACTGTAAAGTGGTTCTTAGAACAAACTTCAGTAACAATAACAGCTGACATTGGAACAACTTTGGGATTAAGCATGCTAGTTGTATTAGTTATGAGTGAAGAAGATAAGACTGTAAAACTTGCTGGGATAAATTTAGTACGCAGCAAATCAGGAGTTTATTTGGCCAATGAAATTTTTGATGTGTTGAAGTCTCCTAATCACTTGAAACTATCTGAAGAAGCAATTAAATCCAAGGTATCTGGAATGGTTGGAGATGGGGCTTTTTATAAGGACAACGAGCCATTTAAAAACGAAATGAAAAAGTTGTTTGGAGAAAATTTCAAATTTCGATGGGACTTAATGCATCTTGTGAACAGAGCCCACGTTGATGCATTGAAGAAAATTTGTAAACTAAGTGAGCTTTTAGACTTTATTCAGAATCACACTTCAAATCTGAGATCAGGCCTTGACTATACCAATATGGCTCTTGACAATATCATTGGTTTTAAGAGACCAAAACTCAAATCTGATACTCGCATGGTTAATTACGAATTTGATCAATTTGACAGATTTGTGGAAAATTGGTTTTTTTTTATCATCCACAAGAGAAAGAAATTAGTGCCAAGTTCTATGTATTGATTTCCTATGTAACAAAGATTATGCTGCAAGTAGCTCAAAAAACCACAGTTAGTGCAGAATTTGTAGAAAATATATTTTATAAAGAAGGAGGGAAAACTGTTATTTAAGAGTGATGGAAACAATTCCAAATTAGCTAATGGAGGAAATGCAAATGATGTAGTTTCTGAATTTAAGCACGATACCACAGGGCAGCAAAAGGAACTAACAGCTGAGGATTACATCCTAAATGAAGTTTACAAATACATCAAGAAACGTTCTGATTACTACCAGGTTGCTGAAGTTGCTAGACCATCCAGAACCAGATCTGAAAGTAGTTTTACAAAAGACTCAGTGATAAATTGGCTGACAGAATATATAGAACAGCTGTGGAAAGGAATCACAGAGAGATTAAAGCATTTTGATAAAGATGGATCAACTGCCTGGAGTGAAGCACCAGCTGAAGGGACATTCTCCATTCTTGGTTACATTGTTGAACACAAAGGATCCATTAAGCCATCTCATTTGACTAAGCTGTGCAGAATTGTGAAGGAGGGTCCAGCTCCAGGCACTAGATCTGCTGTAATGATCACACAGAAAGCCATTGATCAGTGGCCAAGCATACATGGCGGTAAATTCACAACAAATGCCTACATGCAAGGTCTAACATCGTCCACTGTTGCTGCTGCAATGAATAAATAAACTTAAGGTGAGTTATAAACTGTACATTATTGTATTATTATGTTTAGCTAAAACAATTTGTAATTGGTATGTCGTCAATTCAAGAGTTTACTATCATTAACCTATCTAGTGGTGTAAGGGAAAAAAAAGTAAATTCAGAGCTGTGCTCCAGTAAATTTTTTCAAATCTGGTCATGACCTCCGGTCCTCCGAACTCATGACGGGCTTCTCTATGAACCTAGGTCAGTGGTGAATCTTCTAGTATTTATCTTCGCTGCCGTCTCCTCCACAGATAGCCCCCACGCACTGGCCCCTAACAAGGACTGCTCACCATCCCTCGACAACTCCTACAATCGGCTGTTCACCATGCGAGAGCTACAGGCGGCACTGGCCTCCAGACGGTCTCCTTCCCCCTGGCCTGGATGGCATCCCCTACTGTATGATCCAACACATCCATCCTACTATGCAACTGTTCCTCCTAGATCTCTACAACCGTACATGGAAAGAGGGCACTTTCCCCTCTCGGTGGAAAGAGGCCCACGTAATACCAATCCCAAACCCGTCAAAGACCCCCTTGACCCCACTAATTTTAGACTAATCGCATTGACATGCCGTGTCTGTAAAATCTTTGAGAAAATGATCGCCGCTCGACTCTCCTTTCTCCTTGAAACCACTTGACTCCCTCCCGGCTACCCAGTCTGGCTTTAGACAGTTCCGCTCCACTATAGACCCCCTTCTGCTCCTCAGCCGAGATATACAAAACGCCTTCAATAGGGGACAGTTTGTCCTGTCCACTGTCTTCGACATCCAGAATGCCTACGACACCACACATCGACGTATCATCCTCAGTGAGCTCCAAGATTTAGGTTTCGTCGGAGCCCTGCCGACCTTCATCAGGGGCTTCCTCTCCTCCCGGACCTTTCAAGTACGGGTGGGCTCAGTCCTCTCTGACACCTTTGAGCAAGAGGACGGGTCCCACAGGGAAGCATCCTCAGTGTCATATGCTTTTCACTGGTAATGAACTCGGTAGCAATATCTCCCACCCACCGTCTGTCTCTCCATCTACGCAGAAGACCTTGCTATATGGTTCGCGGGGCGATAACTGCCCGTTGTCCAACAACAAATTCAGCTCGCCATTCATCGGGTGGAAAGGTGGGCGACATCAGTTAGTTTCCGCCTATCCACCTCCGAAATCAAAAGCATGGTCTTCAGCAGAAGAAGATCCACAGCCATACCTGCCCCCTTGGTCACGCGATACGGCAAGCCCCTCGAAGTGGTGCCCATCGCGCGGTTTCTGGGCATGACCTTCGACCGACGGCTCAACTGGGTTCCCCACCTCAGGCACGGCACCTGAAACACACATTTCAGCGTCCCCTCGCTCTCCTAGACCACCTTTCCCACACCACGTGGGGCGCTGACCGACGCTCGCTCCTCCGTCTTTACACCTCCGTCTTTACACCTCTCATAGTCAAAGCTGGACTATGGGAGTGTTGTACATAGGTCTGCCTCCAGCATTTCCCTCCGAATCTTGGACCCGGTACTTAACAGGTGCCTCCGCCTCTCCACCAGTGCCTTCCGATCCTCCCCACCTTCCATCCTCTAAGCAGAATGTAACTACCTCCCTCTCACCCACCGACGGGGTCTGCTCCTTCCTCATGCGGGCCTACCTTCACTCGCAGAGGCTGCCTTCGTCACTTCTGTGCGTGGCGATTTTAGAGCCTCCACCACAGGGTCAGAGCTAGCACCTCACAGAAGTGGTCCGCTCTTTCGTGGATCTTTCCAACATGCCCCCTCCTTCAGTCTTCTCCCTCTTGTATCATATCCATCCTCCCTGGCTCCTCACCCCTATCAAGTTTTGCAGGGACTTATGTGCCCTGCCGAAAGCCATTACGACCGCTACAGTATACAAGTCGCTCTTCCATGAACACGTAACCCGACACCCGAACGCTGTCCCCATCTATACGGATGGTTCCCGATCAGAGGTTGGTGCGGCTGCCTCAGCGGTGATGATGACCCAACCGCTCTCTATAGTCGTTCCCCTTCCCCGTGAGGCCTATGCCTTTTCAGCAGAACTCGCTATTCTGGAAGCCCTCGACATTATAAGCACCCACTCCGCCAACTCGTATGTCATCTACTCAGATTCCCAAAGCGCACTGCTCTCCCTTGAAAAAATTACCCCCCCTCACCCACATGTCCGCGCCATCCAACAAACCTTGCACTCCTTAACGGCATCTCAGCACAAGATGGTCACCTTCTGCTGGGTCCCAGCACATGTTGGTATCCGGGGTAATGAGGAAGCGGACCGTAAGGCACAATCCGCTTGCTCATTGCCGGTCTCCACCCGGCCCCTCCCTTTCACAGATTTTTTCTCAACTCTCCGCTCCCACTTCCGTTCCATCTGGCAACGGGAATGGGACCAGGCTATAAATAACAAACTCCAGCGGATAAAACCACACCTTGGATATTGGGCTTCCCTGTTCCATAGGTCCCATCATAAAGAAGTGGTTCTAGCCCGTCTCCGCCTCGGGTACACACGTAGCACACACGGTCACCTTATGGCTAAATTACCAGCCACGCTCTGCCCTACCTGCCATACCCTCATCACGTCATCCACCTCCTGGTCGAATGCCCGAATCTGTCTGACCTCCACCACAGCTATTTCCCCTACCTGTCCCGCATCCCCACGTCCGGATATCTCCAGTCCATACTCGCCGAAGGCCCCCACTTCTCAGCGGAAGCGATTTTCTCATACCTCATCCACTCTCAACTACTTCACTGCATCTAAATTCATACCTCCCCCTCCCACTTATTCAATAACAACCTTCTCATCCCCTCAGTTTAATACTCCCATCCCAGCGACACTACCCACCCTCTGTCTCGCTGAGATATGTACCACTCTAGGTTACGAATCGGCGGTTAAGCAACTAAATAAAAAATAATATATATATATATATATAATATATACATATATATATACATATATATATACATACACTAGGGGCACTCAATATATTTTGCCTACCCCCCCTCCTTTTTTTTTCTTAGCTAAATAATAGGCCATGGGGCTGAAATGTTTTTTGGGCCGTAAGTTTGAACTTTCTGCGCTTCACATAACCGGATTTTTTCCAGTTTGAACCCCCTCCTTGTATAGAACTGCTTTTAAACGCCCTTTTATAAAACCGATGGTTAACGCAGTTTCGAAAATGACGTCTGAAAGTGATGTGCATCGTAAACAGAGAGCTGTTATCGAGTTCTTAACGGCAGAGAAGGAAACAGGTGGAAATATTCACAAACGTCTACAAAACGTTTACAGAAATGCTGCTGTTGATTGAAGCACAGTTGGATGCTGGTCTAAACATGTGAGATCATCGGAGAGAGGGAGAGCCAGCCTCGATGATGAGCCACGCAGTGGTTGCCCGGCTAACAGCATCATTCGATCAAATCGGCGCGTCACATACAAGGAGCTATCACTGGAGCTAGGAATTAGTGAAGGAAGTGTGAATACGATAATTCAGCAACTTGGATACTCAAAAGTGTGTTCACGGTTTGTTCCTCGCAAACTGACTGAAGATTACAAAGCCCAAAGAAAAGAAATTGCTTCCGAGTCGTTGGTTCGATACGGGACAGAAGGGGATGACTTCCTTTCACGAATTGGGACTGGGGATGAGACTTGGGTACACCACTTTGAACCTGAAACAAAACGCCAATCCATGGAGTGGCATCACGCAGACTCCCCACGCGAGAAAAAGTTCAAAATGGCTCCCTCTGCATGAAAGGTTATGGCCACCATCTTCTGGGACATGAAAGGGGTGATTCTGGTGGACATTATGAAGAAAGGACAAACAATCAACTCAGAGGCATATATTGCTACCCTACAGAGACTCCAGAGACGTATAAAGTGAGTTCGACCGGAGAAAAAACTGGAAGACGTCCTCCTTTTGCACGATAACGCAAGACCACACAACAGTTTGCAAACAAGAGAGGCCATCACAAAGATGCGCTTGACTGCGTTACCCCACCCTCCATACAGCCCCGATCTGGCACCTTCAGACTTCCATTTGTTTGGGCAAATGAAGGATGCTATTCGTGGAAGAAAGTTTCAGAGTGACGATGACGTTATTGAGGAGGTTAAGAGGTGGCTCCAGCGGAACTCAGCGGACTTTTACCAGCAAGGAATAAAGGCCCTTGTTTCGAGGTGGAAGAAAGCCGTAGAAAAGGTTGGAGACTATGTGGAAAAATAAAAACTTGTAAAAAAGGTATGTAACTACTTGTGTACAAAATTTCTGGAACTTACGAGGAAATTTGGAAAAAAAAAAGTGGGACAAAATATAATGAGTGGCCCTCGTATATATATATATATATATATATATATATATATATATATATATATATATATATATATATATATATATATATATATACTACTTTGGTACACGTTTTATATTAATAGGAAAAAAATGCGGGGTTGAGACCGCCAAATTTTGGTAGATTGGGTGGTTCTTATATGTATAGGAAAAATTAAATATATAAAATTTTGGGGTTTCACCCCCGCATTTTTTTCCTATTAATATAAAATGTGTACCAAAGAAGTTTTATTAAAATCAATAAATGTTTAAGGGTGCCTCATAAGCAGCCATCCCTACTAGGCCAAATCTACTATGCCTTCAGTCCTAAAATGTTTAGTTTAATTCAGTTTCTAATTGATCAGTAGTCAATGTCTATTTTAGTTTATGCTGTTCTTTAACTGCTGTTATTCGCCCTTATAGTGGAACGCTAATAAAAAAATCCTATATTTATGTTTCAATAATTAACTAAATTTGAGTCCTTGCGCGACGACACCAATAAGAATATTCATAATTACTTGAGATTTTGCATATTTTGTTATTTTGTCAAATGGAATATATTGAGCGGGTGAAACGGTGAAATTTGCAATTTCGAAAAATAAGAACCACATATATATATATATATATATATATATATATATATATATAATTTTTTTTTTTTTTTTTTTTTTTAGTTCAGGAAGAACCGATTCGCCTCTATTTAAAGGGCATATCTCAGCGGAAAAACAAAGAAAAAGTGAGAGGAAAGACAGAGGAAAAAGAAAGGGTGGAGGGGACAGTCGAAGTGGAAAAAGACCAAGAACTGCAGGGTCGAGCCCCATCATCCTTGGGTGCTAGGGCCGGGAGGGCGCACGTGAAACCTCCAGGAACAAGCACGTACAAACGAGCACAAAGAGCACTCAAGAGCACGAGCTTAGAACCCCCTTGCGGGGATATATATATATATATATATATATATATATATATATATATATATATCCCCGCAAGGGGGTTCTAAGCTCGTGCTCTTTGTGCTCGTTTGTACGTGCTTGTTCCTGGAGGTTTCACGTGCGCCCTCCCGGCCCTAGCACCCAAGGATGATGGGGCTCGACCCTGCAGTCCTTGTCATCCTTGGTCTTTTTCCACTTCGACTGTCCCCTCCACCCTTTCTTTTTCCTCTGTCTTTCCTCTCACTTTTTCTTTGTTTTTCCGCTGAGATATGCCCTTTAAATAGAGGCGAATCGGTTCTTCCTAAAAAAAAAAAAAAAAAAAAAAAAAAAAATATATATATATATATATAAGGAACAACGAGACTAGTCCATATACAAACATTTAATGCGCAGAACTTTCAACATTTCTAATGTCATCTTCAGTGCTAAAATGAGCTATATATATATAACGTAAAGAACGACGCTTGTATAGGAGAATATTCCGCGCAAGATGAGAGAGAGAGAACGAAACAAATGAAAAAATGAGGTAACCACCCGGGAATCGAACCCGGGATCTTCCGATTGCCGGTCAGATATGATAACCATTACACCATGGGCCTCACTCATTCAAATGCCGTAATTCTTCTACATACGCGCAGAAACCAAGCGTCGTTCTTTACGTTAATTATACTGCGTGTTTGTAGTTAAATGTATATAATGTACGGCATGCGGGAGGTGCCCCTTTGGGGCATTGGTTTCTGCGCGTATGTAGAAGAATTACGGCATTTGAGTGAGTGAGGCCCATGGTGTAATGGTTATCATATCTGACCGGCAATCGGAAGATCCCGGGTGGTTACCTCATTTTTTCATTTGTTTCGTTCTCTCTCTCTCATCTTGCGCGGAATATTCTCCTATACAAGCGTCGTTCTTTACGTTAATTATACTGCGTGTTTGCAATTAAATGTATATAATGTACGGCATGCGGGAGGTGCCCCTTTGGGGCATTGGTTTCTGCGCGTATGTAGAAGAATTACGGCATTTGAATGAGTGAGGCCCATGGTGTAATGGTTATCATATCTGACCGGCAATCGGAAGATCCCGGGTTCGATTCCCGGGTGGTTACCTCATTTTTTAATGTTTCGTTCTCTCTCTCATCTTGCGCGGAATATTCTCCTATACAAGCGTCGTTCTTTACGTTAATTATACTGCGTGTTTGCAGTTATATATATATATATATATATATATATATATATATATATATATACACACGAGGAATAAGAGGACGAAAAGATGGTACATGTTTATTAACAGACGTTTCGGAAAAATTCAATTTCCATCATCAGTGCTAAAAAGTTTAAAAACAAATAGAAATAAATACGTATAATAAATAAAAACGAACAATAAATTAAAATGGCGCAACAATTAGCGAGAATTAATAGTAAGTCACAATATATATATTAAATTAGAAGATTAAAAATTAAATGATATAAAGTATAAAAGTGTGGCCAAAAAGTAAAATATAAAACGGTTTCGGTGAAACAGAATTGAAGGGGTTCTTACCAGATTGTTAACGTAATGAGAGATTAATTGTACAGAAGATTGGGAATGGTTTCCTGTTGAAAGAATTCCATATTAGAAAGATGGAGCCGGGCGGAGTGATGATGGATTTCTTTTGAGTTTGAGAGTTTATTTGGCAATGTTTAAATTGAAAGCGGAACTGTAATCGTTGAGTGTTGGCTGGATACTGAGGATATAAAGGGACCCAAGTATGCGGAGGTCGATTAGTTGGTTGGCTGAATTAATGATTTTGAAATTGGAGGAAAGTAACGGGTGGTTGTGAAGGTGGCAGTGATCCCTTGTTGCTGATATGGAGGGTTTGTTCAAGGGCTGTGAAGTTCTTGTGAAAATCCCACGATGCTCGTCCACTCTTGTTTGATATTGGCGGATGGTACTGCCAATATAGTTCGCTTTGCAGCGAACACAATTAAAAGCGTAGATGGTGGACGAAGCAAGTGGCTCGGGTGTTTTTTCTTTATGGTTGAGGTAAGATTTGATACTATTGTTGTTGGTGAAAGCGAAATGAAATTTAATTTGGTGGTAAAGCGGGGTGAGTAAGAGACGGAGTTCTGAAAGTATTTTGTGGCTAATGTGGTCGTAATAGGGGAATGAAAAATATTGTACGTCTTTTTTAACAGTGGGAACTTTAAGGGGGGGTTGATAAATATTATTAAGAAAGTTTCTGGTTAAAGATTGTAACAGATGTTTCGGGAAAGAGTTATTAATGCTGAAGTTAAGAATTAACTCTATTTCATGGTGGAAGGATAAGTACGAGGAGCAAAGATGGTAGGCACGGTGGATTAAAATTTTAACACTGTTTATTTTATATAGCGAAGGGATGTGGCTTAGGAAATTAGTACCCAGGCCTGTGTACGTTGGTTTTCGATATATGGAAGTACTAAATTTGTTGTTTTGTTTAGTTATTGTAATATCTAGGAAGGGAAGGGTGTTATTGGATTCGTCTTCTTTGGTGAACTTAATGTTTTTATGTTGGGAATTAAGGTAGTTAAGAAAAAGGGGGGCGTGGTTGGCATTGTGAAAAAGGAGAAAGGTGTCATCAACGTATCTTTTATATAGGTGTGGTTTATAATGAGTGGGGCAATGAAGTAGCCAGTTATTTTCGTGATGGCTGAGGAAGATGTTCGCTGAAGTGGCACTTAAGGGGGATCCCATAGCTAGGGAGTTGGTTTGTTGATAAAGTTGTTGGTTAAAGAAAAAATAGGTGTCTGAGGCGGCGAGCGTAAGCAGTTTGGTAAATTCATGTTTTGTTAGATTCAAAACTGTGTTCGGATTGTTGGCGAAAAGGCTGTTAATACAGATATTGATGGCTTCTTTAATTGGAACGTTGGTGTAGAGAGATACTATATCGAAACTATGCATATGAAGGTTATTTGAGTTATTTATGGTCCATATTTCTTTAGCGAATTCGTAGGAGTTGGTGACGGAGTATTCGTTTTGGGTTAGGGGGGTTAAAGTGGGAATTAGGAATTTTGCTAGTTTGTAATTGTGGGTAGTGTAGGCCGAAAGGATGGGTCTAATGGGTAAGTTGGGTTTATGTATTTTAGGGAGGCCATAGAGAGTACCTGGGATGAGCCGGAAGAACGTACTTGGTTATAAGTGCCTTCTGAAATTTTGTTCTGATCATATAGTTTTCTGAGGAAACGGTTGATTTTATCTTCAAGTTTTAGGGAAAGGGTTAAAGGATTATCATTAATCTTTTTAAATTTGGTGGGATCGTTAAGAACGTTGTTGACCTTATTAATGTAATCTGGTTTATTAAGAAGGACGGTGCCTTTGCCTTTGTCGGGGCGTGAAATGATAATGGAGTCGTCTTTAGATAGTTCTTTAAGGCAGAAGAGGTCTTTTCTATTAATAAGGGGGGAAAAAACTTTGAGGTTTAAAACTATAAAAATGTTTATTAGCGATGTGGGTGAGTGAGGACTTTAAAAACGGATCCTCAGTATCCAGCCAACCCTCAACGATTACAGTTCCGCTTTCAATTTAAACATTGCCAAATAAACTCTCAAACTCAAAAGAAATCCACCATCACTCCGCCCGGCTCCATCTTTCTAATATGGAATTCTTTCAACAGGAAACCATTCCCAATCTTCTGTACAATTAATCTCTCATTACGTTAACAATCTGGTAAGAACCCCTTCAATTCTGTTTCACCGAAACCGTTTTATATTTTACTTTTTGGCCACACTTTTATACTTTATATCATTTAATTTTTAATCTTCTAATTTAATATATATATTGTGACTTACTATTAATTCTCGCTAATTGTTGCGCCATTTTAATTTATTGTTGTTTTTTATTTATTATACGTATTTATTTCTATTTGTTTTTAAACTTTTTAGCACTGATGATGGAAATTGAATTTTTCCGAAACGTCTGTTAATAAACATGTACCATCTTTTCGTCCTCCTATTCCTCGCTAAGCTACGCTTCCCTAAGAACAGACCATTCAACCAAGGTGTATATATATATATATATTATATATATATATATATATATATATATATATACAATTAAAACAAACTATAAACTTAAAACAATTTTAATATTGACGAATATCGCATTAAAAACTTAAACACATGAAATTTTGCAGTTAATACAATTAAAATGTAAAATATTGTAAAAGGAACTATAAAAGGGGGGCTTACCTTTAAGCTAAGAAAGGAATAATGTAAGTAAAACCATTATAAATAATTTAAGGAAACATCATGGAAAAGTTTAAAATGGAAAACATTAAAATCTATAAAATCTTAAAAGGAACAAATCGGGTACGAGTTATTTAATCACAGAGAGAACAACGAATGGAAAAATTTTTTGTTCACGGGCACTAACTTGGTTGGTGGTTGGTTGGTTGGTTGGTTGGTTGGTTGGTTGGTTGGTTGGTTGGTTGGTAGGCGGATAAAGAAAATTTTATTGAAGGATATTGAGGTTTTGGAATGGGGTATAATGATTTATATCCGGTTTGTTTAAAAATGAGTATGGTTTCTAAGAGGGGAAGGTCGTGTTTATTGGCTTTAGCAATTATTGACGAGTTAGTAGATTTAAATGGGTAGTCTAATTGCTGGGAGAGGGAACGTATATGTGATTTGGGGGATTCGTAAGTCTATTACACTGGTTGACAAAATCGAACTTTTTCTCTCATCAAAGATGTATACACACTTTTCTAGACCGGTTTTGTACGCTGATTCCAAATCTGTTTTCAGTTTTCCTCTAGCGCATCTAGTTATCGACATATGACTGACGCGTTAATTTCAGCACAATTTATCATAAAAGTACAACTTTATTCGTAGAAAAATGTACACCAACCTAAAAACGTTGCGAGTACGATTTTCTTTTGTAAACCTTGTCCGGATCGTCGCGGTACAACATCCAGCAGTAGTCTGCCAGCATACTTTCATTCCAGAAACCTTGGTAGCAATTTTCCATTGACTGGATGTCTTGATGAAAGCATTCCCCCTGTTCGTCACTCACCGCACCAAGGTGTTTGGGAAAGAAATCTAGATGCGAATGTAAAAAATGTATTTTCAAGGACATGCGACAGCCCATTTGTTGGTATGTGTTGAGCAGCTTCTGAACTCCATCTTTGTATGCGGGAGACTTGTGGTTACCAAGAAGTTTCTACAAATCCATTTGAAAGCCTGCCATGCTTTTAGTTTCAAGGCATTGAGGCTTTCCTCAAAGCCTTCATCCTGCAGAACCTCCCTGATTTGGGGCCCCACAAAGATTCCCTCCTTCAATTTCACGGCACTGATGTTTGCAAATTTCTCAACAAGGTATCGAAACCCTCTCGAATTCGCCTTGCCCATCGCTTTCACAAAATTTTTCATTAAGCCGAGCTTAATGTGGAGAGGTGGTAGAAAAATCTTCTTTGGATCAACTAAAGGAACATACTGGACATTGCCCGTTCCTGGCTTGTATGTGCTTCTTTGATGCCAGTCACGTCTGATGTAATGATCCGCGGTAGCACGGCTGTCCCATAGGCATAAGAAACAACAGTATTTCATGAACCCTCCTTGCATGCCCATTAACATACCAATCTTCGACTAGTATATTCATATTATTGTATGTTTCCTTTAGATGAATGGAGTGGGCGATCGGAATGAACGGCTTTAAGTTCCCGTTATGCAGGAGAACCGCTTTCAAGCTTCGCTGTGAGGAATCAATAAAGAGGTACCACTCAGATGGTGTGTGTGTACCTATGACAAGTTCTCGAGAAACTCCATTGATATCATGGCAATAGCAGAGCGGACCATTTACGGTGAAGAATGTCGCCAAATAATGGTTTCGTTTTCGATAGTGACACACACTGACGTTCTTCTCAAGTAAGTGTTTCTGCTTGAGTCTCGAGGAGAGAAGTTCTGATTTCTCTTTGGAAAGGGCTAGGTCTTTAATGAGGTCATTCAACTCGTTTTGGGTAAGCCTCTCCGGCTCCGATTGCTCTTCGTCAGGTGTGTAGTCAAGATCGGCCGAAGGTCCCGCATCTCCGCCAATCTCACCTTCGTCAGATTCCCTTTCGTCTTCTAAAGAATCGAGTCCATGCTCTGGAGGTACTGGAATCAGCATCGTGTTATCGTGAGGGATCGGTCTGATCGCGGAGTCTACGTTCGGATAAATAATGCTATGCTTGTTCTTCACAGAGAATCCAATTATGTTAACATTGCAAAAGTAACAATTGCCATGATGGTCTCTCGGCTCCCTCCATATCATGGGTATAGTGAACGGCATCGACTTTTTCCTTTGGTTCAACCACTCACGTAATCCATTCGAACAAGCGGTACAGATAACATGTGGCACCCACGCCTTATCTTGGTCACCATTGTGATTTAGTCACGAATGAACCGCGCACGTAACAGAAATTGTTGGGGTGATTTTTACACTTTCGAGGCATGATGATCGATGAATGGGTTGATGTAAATTACCTAAAAAATAAAATGTGTAAGTGGGCAACACAAAACAAAACACAACACAACACAACACAACTAGACATGTGACTGTTACGCCAAAGAATAAAAGGGTGTACATGTGCAATGTTTGCAAATTTGTGGCCAGCAACTGCTCTCGCCTAAAATACCACAAGACAACCTGCGGAAAGCCTAAGTTGAAATGACAAAATGCCATACATGAGGGTACAGAAACGGTAAAGCGAAAACCAACACCTAAGCTGCAACGACAAAATACTCCGCTACATGTATAAAGGACACACATTATATATTGTATATATACAGGGTGAGTCAAAAGTCTCCATACATAGGCAAAATGGTCACTTTATTATGCAATCACTTGTAAGTCACAAAATATGCTCTATGTGGGCACCATTACATTGAATGCACATACGGATGCGTTCCTCCCAGTCATGGCAAACGCGCGTTAACACGTCTGGTGTTATGCGTGCACACGCATCACGAATGCGTTCCTTTAGGTGGTCCGTGTTTTGTATTTTCACCTGGTACACCATGGCCTTCCAAGTGCCCCCACAAGTAAAAATCAAGGGGGGTGAGGTCTGGGGACCTCGGAGGCCATTCCACGGGACCACGGCGGCCAATCCAGTGACCCGGAAACTGCTGATCCAGCCACTGGCGCACGCAGATACCGTAATGGGGTGGCGCCCCGTCTTGCTGAAAGTACGCTGGAAATCCCCGTCCTCGTTCAGCGGGGACGGCATGACTGTCTTGCAGCATGTTTAGATACATTTCGGCATTCAGATTGGTGTCAATGAAAAAAGGGGCCAACAATTGTGTTGCCCCATATCCCGCACCACACCATCACTTTTCCAGCGCCTTGCGTCTTTGAGGGACTCATCCAGTGCGGGTTGTCATCACTCCAATAACGTACGTTTTGACGATTAACCTCCATGAACATAAAAGTTGGCTTCATCTGAAAACAGGATGACAGCCGAGAACTCCGTGTCTTCGTCCACTTTTGTTCTTGCCTATTCACAGAATTCTAGCCGCCTGTCCTGGTCGTCTTCGCTAAGATACTGCAACATTTACATTTTGTATGGATGCTATCTGTGCTCTTTCATAATGCGGACGATACTCCTTTGGCTGACACCGCATTCTGCAGACATCCGTCGAGTGCTTTTTTGGGGACTCTTTGCGAACGCTGCCAGCACCATGGTCGCTGTGCCTTCATCGGTGGCTGTTCGTGGACGGCCACGTCTCGGTTAGTCTGCAACACCTCCAGTCTTCTTGAACTTCTCAATGAGTTTGGCAACGGTGTCGTGTGTGATGTGTGTGCCGGGGGCGTGTCTCCTGTTAAAATCCTCGGCAACCTTGCGACAGCTTCCTGATCTTGTCAGAAGAATGATCTCTATACGCTCTTCTTGGGACAAAGGCATCTCAGCACATCACCTGCAAAAAAATAAAAAATAAATAATCATTTATTTATCATGACCATTTTGCCTATGTATGGAGACTTTTGACTCACCCTGTAGTATTATATATATTATATATATATATATATATATATATATATATATATATATGTGTGTGGTGTGTATATATATATATATATATATATATTTTTTTTTTTTTTTCGGGAAGAACCGATTCGCCTCTATTTAAAAGGGCATATCTCAGCGGAAAAACAAAGAAAAAGTGAGAGGAAAGACAGAGGAAAAAGAAAGGGTGGAGGGGACAGTCGAAGTGGAAAAAGACCAAGGATGAGAAAGACTGCAGGGTCGAGCCCCATCATCCTTGGGTGCTAGGGCCGGGAGGGCGCACGTGAAACCTCCAGGAACAAGCACGTACAAACGAGCACAAAGAGCACTCAAAAGCACGAGCTTAGAACCCCCTTGCGGGGATATATATATATATATATATGTGTGGTATATATATATTTCCTCTCACTTTTTCTTTGTTTTTCCGCTGAGATATGCCCTTTAAATAGAGGCGAATCGGTTCTTCCTAAAAAAAAAAAAAAAAAAAAAAAAAAAAAAAATATATATATATATATATATATATATATATATATTATGATCGGTCTCATCTCAAAAACTAGACGTGCTAGAGGAAAACCGAAAACCGATTTGGAATCAGCATCCCAACAGCTATCTACCCACCCATAATTATATCTGATGAAAAATAAAATAATCGGCTCGGAGGATGTTATAGTTGTCAATTTGTATTTATTTTTTGTCAATACAGAACTCTCAGTTTTCACAGTTCACCTGGCAGTCCATTAGGTGGGTTTCCGTGAGGCATGCAAAATCTACTCCAGTTTCTTGCACGAGTCCTTTCAGGTATAAAACTTTGTCCTGGGAATGGTTTGATTTAAGCCCCTGAATGTTGGCTAGGATTATTTTTATTTTTTCCCTTTCGTTTTTTTACATACAGTACTTGTGTTTCCAATTCGTTTTCCACTGGTGGTGCCAGTTTTGTTGCCTTGTGATCCTCTGAAAATTTTCATCTCTCTATCTTTTTCGATAACCATTGTCCCGATATCGCATATAATGTCTTTCTGTATGCCTTCTGTACGGGTCTCGGATCCCTGTATTTGTCAGTTGGCTTTGTATTTGTTGGATGGTATTCAATAGTTGAATTGTGTGGGCTACATCTGAAAAATTGGTAGCCTTCTAATTGTTGCTGGTTTCGTCTGTAGATAAACAAAGCCAAAAACATACAATTCATCAAGTGTAACAGTACGCTATTTCATCGAATAAATTTTTCTCTCATACTTTGGATTTTTATAAAATATAACTGATGTAATGAGGGGCGTCACCGTGCCTTGGGCATTTGTGGGCGGAGCAAATTTAACTATGGTGACAAACTGATTGATGATTGGTAGATAAATAGTACGCGTCAGTTGAGTCTGCAGCAGTTGCTTCTCGTCGAATTAGACAAGCACATACCTGTCAGGACATGCACATTCTTGTTTGTCATGTGTAGAATTGCGCATTCGTGCTAATCTCTCAGTCAGTCTCGTGCACTGCTACCCACTATTTGATTAAGTGCATTTAGTTTTGGTATATGTTTGCTGAAAAAAATAGTGTTTTTGTGATATAAAAGTGAGAATGTCTTTAAGTGCGCAAACAGCCCTGACATTGTTTTTGTGTGGTGAATTTATAACAAAATCTCAAAAGCAAGGTTTCACTACTTTAATTAAGAAGGCGTATGAACGTTATATCAATTGCAAAGTAGGAGATCAAATCTGTGCTCCTCATGTATGTTGTGTTTCTTGTGCAAGATCTCTGAGAGGGTGGTTAAAAGGTACTCATTCTTCAGTGCCTTTTGCGGTCCCATCGGTATGGAGAGCAGAGAGACCACTCGACTGATTGCTGCTACTGTTTAATGAAGATAAGTAGACATTCCTCAAAGTCTAAACATGCGATTCAATATCCTAGTTTACTGTCAGCCATGCGACCTCTTTCACATTGTAACGATTTGCCAGTACCAAAACCACCAAAGACATGGACTTCGATAAACTTCGGTGAACTTGATGATGAATCTCGTAATGAACCTTTGGACAGACAAGATGACATGGATATACAATTTTAACCACCTTCATCGGATGAACCTCATTTATTTCTCAGTCAGAATTAAATGATCTTGTCAGAGAGCTGAATCTATCTAAAAATAAGGCTGAGCTCTTAGGTTCTAGATTAAAAGGTTGGAATCTCTTGCAAAAGACTGTAAAAATGTCATAATTTCGTAAACATCAGACACACTTCACATCGTTTTTCTCTATGGAAAGTGATTTAGTGCATTGTAATGATGTGAACGCTCTCATGGAGGCACTTGGTCGAGAGCACAATCCTAAGGAATGGAGGCTTTTTGTTGATTCATCAAAGTTGAGTTTGAAAGTTATGCTATTGCACAATGCTAATGTCTATTCTTCGGTTCCGATTGCACATAAAAGTTCATATGAAGGAATCATATGACAATATGCAGTTACTTTTGAAACATATTAACTATGATAAACACTCCTGTCATATTTGTGGCGATCTGAAAGTGATTGCACTTCTCCTCGGCTTACATTTAGGATAACAAAGTTCTCTTGTTCCCTCTGCGAGTGGGACAGCTGAGCTAAGGAGAGTCATTATGCACAGAAAGAGTGGCCACTTCGACAAAATTTGGTTCCAGGACAGAAAAATGTTACCTATCAACCCCTAGTAGATGCAACAAAAGTTTTCTTACCACCTCTCCATGTCAACTTGGTTTGATGAAAATTTTTGTAAAAGCCACGAATAAAGACAGACCTAGATTTCTAAACAGAAGTTCCCTAGAATCAGCAAAGCAAAAATCAAATAAAGGCATTTTTTGCGGGCCCGCAGATCAGAGAAGTGATGAAAGACCGCATTTGATGAGTCTTTGAATGAGGTTGAAAGAACAGCATGGAAAGCTTTTAAAAAAGTGACTACGAATATCCTCAGCAGCGTCAAATCAGAGAATTATGTTTTCCTGGTCTGGTGGAACAAATGCTTAGTGCTTACCGTGTCTTTGAAAATGCATTTCCCGCACTCCCACCCGCACTTCTTCCCATCAAACCTGGGCGCTGTCAGCGATGAGCATGGTGAAAGATTTCATCAGGATATATCAACCATGAAAAAGCGGTACCAAGGAAGATATAGCCCCAGTATGTTGGCCGACTACTGTTGGGCACTCGTAAGAAAAGCCCCTAGTACTAGTTACGAGCAAAAATCGGCTGCAAAAACATTTTAGGCAAGGTTCTCTCCTTTTTTGTATGATTAAATATACCAGAAAAGTAAGAAAATCTGTCCATTTTCATTTGCATTTTCTTCGAAATTGATGGCTGATAGAAAAATTCTGTTTTCAATTCGTAATCAGCGTAAAAAAGTACATTGGAATTACGTAAATTCATTCGAAGGAGAAAAAAAGGTTCTATTTTGTTCAGTGTAATCATTTCTTTATACTTGAATTCTGCTTGTTTATAATCACTCGCATAGTGAAGGTTTGAGTTCATCTCATTGAAGTTCTATGCTCATTCAGCATCCATTAAATTGACCATTTTTTCCTTATAATTTTCCGATTAAAAAAAATTAATTCGGGAAACTCGTAACTCTTTTTTAGCTTATTTTAGCAAACAGTCTTTTTATCAATGTTTTATTAGTTAAAATTTCGAACTTATAAATTTCAGGATCAACTTGAACTAAAAAATAAATCATCACTCGATTTGAAGGCATTAAGTAAGTAGTAGTATTAATAATGATGATGATGATGATGATGATAATAATAATAATAAACAGTCAACATCCGGAACTCGTTTCCTCACCTTGTGATGGTGAATGTACCCCATGAGTCACCTGGGACCAAGTATTAAACAGGGTGAGTGGCCGGCCCAACCCAACCCAACCCAGTCGCCAGCAGCCGGGAGCGAACCAAGAGCCTCACCACCCAGAATCCGACACTGACACCGTTGAGCTACCAGGAAGCAATAATAATAATTAATAATTAGTAGTAATAGTAAGCTGACTTGAAGGTCGATTGCTCGATTGCAAAGTGTGTTAGGTTTTATGATGCCACTTTCGTAAATTTTCGTAAATAAAATTTACAGTAAATATTTTATCTACCTTGCCCCCCCCAGATGATGCAGTACGTCAGTACTGTGTAATTTAAAATAAAAATTAAAGATAGCATATTTTTTGTAATTTAAACTTTTGTAGCTCAGACTTTGGGATTTATAATTTTTTAGCTTTGAAGTGAACAAGAGTAAAGCGTATGAAGATACGGTACTTTCCTGTTATCCCGGACCCCAGATTTTTTCAACACTTGCCAATCAAGATTCGGTTAGGTTTAGTCGTGATATTTTTGTTAAAACTAACGAAAATATTATGATAACCAATGTGTGTATCATATATATATATATAATATTTTTTTTTTTTTTTTTGTATTGGGGCGTTTACGCCACTTCCCGCTATATGGTAGCGGATATCATGGCGAGGCGGAATACGAGAAAGAGAAACGGAGAAAAGGCACTAGAAAAGGGAGAACAGCGGACTACAGGTGAGAAGTCTCCTAAAGCTCAGATAGGATGCGAGATTGGGAGAGGAAGAGGAAAAGACGGTCAAGCGAGAAGAGAGGGCTCTCAGCGAGCATAAGGCGTAAACGTTCGGGGAGGGGGAAATCAGAAAGGAACGGGAAGGCGCGACGACGTACTGACGACAGGGTGGGGCATTCCACAAGGATGTGAGAGACGGTGAGGGGCGACTGGCAGGAGGCGCAACGAGGAGCCTCCTGCCGGAACATAAGATAGCCGTGCGTGAGGCGAGCATGGCCGATGCGAAGCCGCGCAAGGACGACCTCTTTGTGTCTGGAGCGGTGGAAAGAGGACACCCAATATGACAGACGGGGGCGGATGGACCAGAGTTTATTTCCGGTGGCATCGTCCCAGGACTGTTGCCACATGCGGTCGTAAAAGGAACGAAAGACCTGCACATAGTCTGAGAAGGGGAGTGGGCGGGGGAGGGGGGGGGGCAGCGAGGCGGCGGACCGGGCTATGCGGTCCGCCGCCTCATTACCGGAAACACCAACATGGGCAGGAACCCAGCAGAAGGTGACCCGGTGAACGGTGTGCAGGACATGGTACTCCTGTTGAATAAGGCGTACGAGGGGGTCCGGGGAATCATAGCGCTCGAGCGCCTGAAGGGCGCTCAGCGAGTCCGAAAAAATGGTACAGGAGGACCGCGAACAACCCGATACCAGACGGAGGGCTTCCAGAAGGGCAAAGAGCTCCGCGGAAAAGATGGAGGCCTGAACCGGCAGGGGGATACCCCGGGAGGTAGGTGACAATGACGGAGAGAAGACGGCGGCCGCGACACCTGCAGGGGAGCGCGAGCCGTCGGTGTAGACGGGAACGTCGTCCGAATGGACGGGAAGATGGGCCAGAAAAAAAGACCGGAGGACGGCAGGAGGAGACTCCTTACGCAGGCCACGGAGCGCCTGGCAACGGCAGATAGGGGTGGTCCGCCAGGGGGGCGACAGATCGAAGGAGAACGGCAGAATAGAGGGTGGGGGGATCCCCAGGGACGAGAAATCTCGGCCAGAGAGGCAGCGAAATGCCACGTGTCAGGCCGGGGTAGCGCCTGGGAGATCGCGGAGAAGAGTAGGGACATCGGAAGGCGGCAGATGCGAAGGTAACACTTCGCCATGAGAAGGCCCCGGCGAAGGGGCAGGGGGGGTGTCCACAGTCCACCTGAAGACTAGCGACAGGGGATGAGCGGAAGGCACCCGACGCCAGGCGAAGGCCACGGTGGAGAAGAGGATCCAGCATACGGAGTGCCGGAGAGGAGGCGGAGCTGTAGACCACACAGCCGTAGTCGACACGGGATTGCACTAGGGAGGTGTACAGGCGCAGCAGAGTACGCCTGTCCGCCCCCCAGGTCGTGTGGGACAGATGACCCAAAAGGGAGAGGGTGCGGCGAGATGTTTGCCGCAACCGCCTAAGGTGTGGAACCCAACCGAAAAATCCGTCGAGGGTCATACCCAGGAATCTAACGGATGGGACGAGGGGAAGAGGAGTGCCGGCAAGGGTAAGGGCGAAGGTATGCGACAGACGGAGGCGCCGAGGACGGAAAAGCATACTGGAAGACTTAGAGGGTGAGAAAGCATAGCCAACCGAGGACGCCCAGCGAACCACCGCGTTGATGGCTAGCTGGATCCGACGTTCAGCCAAAGACGGGAGGCGGCCAGAGCAATAGATAGCCAGGTCATCGGCATAGAGGGAGCTACGAACGGATGTAGGCAGGACCGTAGCGACTGTGTTCATCACGAGTGAGAAACACAAGACGCTAAGGACACTACCCTGAGGGAACCCTCCTCCAACGGAAAGCGGTCAGAGAGGGTAGAACCGATGCGGACGCGGAAAGAACGGGCGGACAAGAAGTTATAAATAAAGGAAGGGAGAAAGCCTACGAAACCCAGGGAGCGTAAGCAGTCGAAGACCGCGCTCCGCCGGGTAGTATCGTAGGCCTTCTGGAGGTCGAAAAAGACGGCGAGTACAAATTGACGCCGGGAGAAAGCCTCCTGCACGTCATGGCTAAGGAGGAGGAGGGGGGTCGGTGGTAGACCGGAAGCGCCGGAAACCAGCCTGGGTAGCAGGGTACTGGTCACTCGCCTCCAAGGTAAAGGACAGCCGCGAGGCGACCATCGCCTCCATCACCTTGCAGGCACAGCATGTTAGGGAAATGGGGCGATAGTTCGACGGTTATAGAGGTCCAGTAGAAAGCTGAGAGCAGAGGGGTGGAGGTGCCGTAACAAGTCATAGGGGATATTATCGGGGCCGGGGGCGGAGGAGCGTCGGGGGCGGAGGGCCTCCCGAAGCTCTGTCATGTGGAAGAGGTGATTATAGGGGTCATCCCTATGAGGTGGAAATTCCGGTGGGTCGCGGCGGGAGTGGGGGGAATCGGAACTGGAGATGGCTGCGAAGTGCGCCGCGAGTGCGTTCGCGACGGCCTCCGGATCGGACACGAACTCGTCGTCCCCGACCCGAAGCACCGGGGGTCGAGGGGGGACACGGGTCCCCTCAAAGCTACGCACCTTGCGCCAAACAGTCGAGGAGGGGGCGGTCGAGGAGGAGATCCCGGACACGTAACTCCGCCAGGAGGTACGCCGGGCTAGTTTCAAGACCCGACGGGCCACTGCCTTCAGGCGCTGAAACGCCATCTTATGCTCCGGCTGGCGGGTCCGGTAGAAGCGACGGCCAGCACGGCGCCGCTCCTGAACGGCACGGGAGCACTCTGGGGTCCACCATGGGACGCTGCGCGGCCTGGGGGAGCCTGAGGTACGGGGGATGCAACTGGTGGCAGCCGAGAGGATCTTGCTTTCGAGAAAGGCGAGGGCCTCACTAACGGAGGGAAAGGCAGGAATGGACGGCGAGATCGCCGTGCACCTCGTGTATGAGGCCCATCTCGCTCGGGCGAACAGCCAGCGCGGGCGGACAGAGGTGGGGGGGGGGAGACGGGTTGGGGTAAGACACACAGGGAAATGGTCACTGCCGGAAGAATCCGGCAGGACCTCCCAGGTGAACTCCGTCACGATATCGAGGGAAACCAGGGAAAGATCAATACAGGTGAAACTGTCATGGGCCGAGTGGAGGCAGGTTGGGGAGCCATCGTTCAGAAAGGTGAACTCTAGCTCGTCCATAAGGGAGAGAAGGGTCCCGGAGAGAAAGGTGGAGCAAACGTCCCCCCAGGCCGGGTCCCGACTGTTGAAGTCCCCGAGAAGCAGGAAAGGGCGGGGAAGCTGCAGAATTAGGTCACGGAGAGAATCGGTGGAGGGCGTACGTTAGGGAGAGGTAAAGAGAGCAGACCGTGAGCTGACGCCACAAAGAAAGGCGCACGGCCACAGCTTGCAAGACAGTACGGAGCGGGAGGGGGCGGAAAGGGACGGAGCGGTGCACGAAGACCGCGGAGCCCCCCCTACCCGCCCCATCGAGAGGCGGGGAAGGGAGCCCGCAGTAGCCGGACACTCGAGGGAGGGAACGGGAGCCCAGTATCGTCTCCTGAAGGCAGAAACACGCCGGACACCTGGAGGCCAGGAGAGAAGAGAGACTCTCGAGGCCTACCAGGAGCCCGCGGATGTTCCACTGCAGGAGCGAAGTATATGGAGGGGTAGAAAGTCTGCGAAACGGATGGTTATGGGGTGGGTGGGCCGATCGGGCGGCCCGAGATTAACAAGGGGATTGGAAAGCCCCGGGGCCCAACGGGGGACGCCGAACGTGGGCGAAGGCGAGGGTCACCCCGACGGGGGGGCGATGTGGAACCTGACGCCGGCAAATCCTCCTGAAGAGGAGTCACCCGGACGCCCGGGGGAGAGCGATGCAGAGAAGGGGACGTGAGGGGTATCCAGAAGGCCCCTCCCTTCACCGGAGGTGCAGGGGAGGCTGGACTACAAGGGGGAGTGGAAAAGGATACCTCACCCGGATGCATAGGCAGGAGAGAGGTGGGGCAGGTCACGCGCGGGGGCGTGCACATCCCACCCACGCCGACCAGGCGGGCGAGTTCCCCCTCCAGTGGGTCCATCGACCGAACCGGTGAGGGATGTATCTCCGCCCCCACCACGAGGGTCGTCGGGGACCCCAGGGGGGAGCGTCCATAACGGTTGCGCAGCGGGGACGGTGAGGACACCGGGATGGTAGGGCGAAGGGGGCGTTTGTGTCTGGGAGAGGAAGGTGATGCGAGGCCTATGGCCTCGAACCTTTCGGGTCACTATTGGCGCGGCGCTTGCGGCCCGTTCCCCTCCGTCGTGCGGCCCGCATGGGTGACGGCGGGTCACGGTCCGGAATGGGGGTGGCCGAAAGCGCCGGTGGAGAGGGCGTAGAAGGGGCAGGGGGGGTTGCCGACGAAGCATCGGCGTTCGCGGAGGGAGCACGTGGGGACGCGCTGGTAGTACAGGGAGCCGCGGCGGTAGTACAGGGAGCCGCGGCGGGAGTCCGCTGGGCGGCAGAGGATAGACAGGGAGTAGCGGACACGGTGGGTGGAGGCGCGTCGGGAACCGCCGGTGAGGACGGGGTCTGGGCCGGCGGCGGCCGGGGACGGAGAGCCTCGGCGTACGAGGTACCACGCCGGGCCTCGCGGCCACGCAACCGGTCCCGCGCCTCCCGAGCGCTGAGAAATTCTGATGAACAGAGGGCCCGAACCTCCCTCTCAAAGAGGAAGGACGGGCAAGAGCGGGATGAAGCAGGGTGCGGTCCATGACAGTTGGTGCAGGAAGGCGGAGCAGTACAGGGCAAGGGGTGGGGAGGGCCGCCGCAGCGGACACACAACGGGGCCGGCTGACGGCAGGAACTGCTCACGTGGCCAAACCTATTGCACTGAAAACAGCGCGTAGGATCTGGCACGTATGGCCGAACCGAGAATTCGCATGCTCGTCTCTCACCAAAGCCCCAGAATACCGAAACGGGGGGCACCAGTGAGTCAAAAGTAAGGAGAAGGCGAGGAGAAGGGACGGATGGGGATCGCGATCTGTCGGGAAAACGGTATATTCTCACCACACCCTGGGAGGCGAGGTCAGTCTGGAGGTCCTCCACCGGGATGGGTAGAAGACGAGCAGCGTAGATCGTGCCCTGGCACTGATTGAGGCGGGGGTGGGGAGTCACCGTGATCCCGCAGCCCAGGACATCGGGGATAGCGAGCAGAGAGGAGGTTTCGGCAGAGGAACGCGACCTTATCAAAATGGAGCCATCCCTCTGAGGCCGAAGGTCAAAACGCGCCGTCCCCGTCTTCCCATGGATCGCTCGAAAGAGGCGTTCGTGGTTAGTGGGGAGGGGCTTGGAGGAGGAGGGGCGGAGGACGAGGAACTTGTCCATCGTCCTAAGGCCGAGTGAAGCCGTCTGGCCAAACACCACCGGAACTTCGAGGGGGCGGGAAGACGAGAAAGGCGGACGGCGACGTCGGGTCCCACGTCCCCCAGGGGCCGAGGGGGCCGGGGGCGATGAGGCCCGACCGGAGTGGGAGGCGACCGGGGCCGCGGGCTTCCCACCTGAGGGCGAAAAAGCAGGTGGGTCCCTATCGGGACGTGGAATATGGGGGGATCCAGGGGTCGGGGGGTCCACTGCAGGTCCATCCGCTACTGGCGGGGGTCGGGCAGCGGCGCCACGAGCCTGGGGAAGAGAGGGAGAGGAGGTGTCGGCAAGAAGAGCAGACGGGGTGGGCGAGGGCTGCCGACTGCCCTTACCAGACCCACGGTCCAAAGAGGTAGTCAGAGGGAGGTCATATGCACAAGCCGGGTCGTCAACGAGGTCCATTAGATTTGTAAATGTTTCCATACAAAAATTTTATTGGTTTCGCGCCCGGGGCCGCGGGGAACCGATTACCCGGGGCCCAAGGGGACCAAGCGCACGCCGGCGGGGGTGGGTGCCTCGTCCCATGCGGGTACCCCCGTTTCAAAAGGGGCCCTTCAGCATCGAGAGTTCTCCCCCGCCGGCAGCAAAGACAAGGCCCCCCAGGGTCCCAGGCCCGGGCACCCTACCAGCCAACTTAGTCCGGCCCCGGCCATGGGAGCGAGACCCCCAGCGACCAGCCCCGGCAGCCCACGGGGCGCGCGAAGTGAAAAGAGAAAGCAGAAAAAAAAACAGAGGGGGCAAGGAAGAGGGGAAAGAGGGGAAGACAGGAAAGAGGGGGCTGTAGGATAGCAGGGTATGTTAAAGTCTACTTCGCAACCGGGCGGGGGACCCGGCAGGGCCCCCAGCCGCGGCTGACCCCCCTCGCCACATGGAGGCAGGAGCCCGCGGGCGATCCACCCCAGAAAGACCGCCCGCGGGGAGGGGGATATATATATATATATATATATATATATATATATATATATATATATATATATATATATAATTTGGTTCTACATAATTTAGGACTGTCACATTATTTAATGTTAGTTAGAATTTAGGACCGTAAAAGCGAGGATATCCTGGGGTCCGGGATAACAGGAAAGTACCGAAGATACATACTATCCTAATTTTTGCATTAAATTTATACTTCACATTTTACAAAAATCGAAGATGACACGTTAGTGATAAACGAAGCGAGAGCAATGTCTTCATTTACGTACCTCTCAAACAGTTTCTATTCCTCTTTCTAGTTAACGCTTTTGCCACATTTATATGAACTCTTATTTTAGCGGTGTTCCTCTCTTTCTTACACGTACACGCTCGATACTTTATGCCACTTTCGGAATTTTCTTCTCCATTTCGTATTGGAAGTGGGAAGGAAAATTTTTCTGGATGGATTTTCCCTAATTAACAAAGCGTTTTTCTCTCTCCAGACTCTGGAAAAGATCAAATTTCTTCTTACGAAGACACTGACGAAAACGATGCGGGATTTATCGAGAGTGAAAGTGAAGAAGAGGAGAGAGATTGGCTTATGCCGACTTTGAGGTGATTGTAAAGTCATTCATTTTCTATTCCCTAAAAGTAGTTCTACCGTCACCGAAAGCTGGGACGCGTAAAATTCATTTACTTTCTTTTTCACACGCGCGTATCGTGCGCATCTTTTGTTCGGAAAGTTCAGAAATGATAAATTATTGCGGAGTTTGTGAAATTCGACTGTAATACTCGTTACTTTGAAAGAATAACCCCCCACCCCCCACCCCCCACATACGCTTTTATTCACATTTTGACCAATATCATTTCTGACAATTTTATTTTGACATCTTTTTGAATGTGAACAAAATTGGGATAAACTGTTTGGTTCAATAGATTATGCGATGATAAAGAAGAGTCGGATGACGTTTTATTTATGAATTCTTCGGAAAAAGAAGGCGCGCGATCATTATCTAAAGAGAAGGAAAATTCCTCCATAAAGCATTCATCTTGTACGCAGCCAAAGAGATTTCAGTATTTGTTTATCCAGATGCAATATTGTGAGAAAAATACTATGAGGTAAAACAAAAAATTGTTTTATATTTAGGTAATTAAGATTAAAAAACTGTCTCGTGCGAGTATTTAAGAAGAGAGAGAGAATAGATATCTTTACTTTTTTGTTTCAAAAAGTTTTTCTTTTATAGTTAATTGTAGTTGTTCCCTTGAATCTTCAGACAAGCTATCGATCGTTGCCTGCATCTAGAAGAAGATAGAGTATGGCGGCTATTCAGAGAAATGACCAATGGACTCGATTACATTCATTCTCAAGGTTTAATCCATCGAGACTTGAAACCGGGAAACATTTTCTTGGATTCCTCTGACCATATAAAAATAGGAGATTTTGGTCTGGCGACAGTCGCTTTCAAAGGAATGAGCACAGCCACTGATTCGAATCCAATGAATCTTGTCACGATGGACGTGAAAGTTTCGAGTGCTCTCACGGGACGCGTTGGCACCACTTTGTACATCGCTCCAGAACTGACTAAGGTGATAGGGAAGGTTTCTTACACCAATAAAGTTGATATTTACAGTCTGGGAATCATCTTTTTTGAGATGGTTTATCCCCTTTCTACGGGAATGGAGCGTGTCAAGCTTCTTTCTTCTTTGCGCCTCCCTCAGCCGCAGTTCCCACATGACTTCGATAGTCACGAATCCAGCAAGAAAGAGAAACTTATCCTTTGGCTTCTAAACCACGACCCTCTGGATAGACCCTCTACAGGAGAGCTTCTCAAGTCCTCTCTACTTCCGCCTCCAACCGCTGAGGAGCAGAAATTCATGGCTACTCTTGAGACAAAGATTGAGAACACGAGGTCGAAAGATTATCAGGATATTCTCAATTTGTTCTTTAAACCTTGCGCCAGGCCCGAACTGGAGGCGACATTCGAAGTTTACTTGCATAAATTTGGGCCCAAACAGCTTTTGATGTATGATTTCGTCAAATCTCAGATTATTTCTGTATTTAGAAGCCACGGAGGTATCTGGATCCCGACGCCCTTTTATATCCCAAGGGGGTCCTTTTATCAAGAGAAAGAGAGCGTGGTCAGTCTCATGTCCAAAGGAGGCGAACTAATAGCGGCTCAGTTCGAATTGCGTTATCCTTTCGCCCGCTTCGCAGCAAGGACGGACCTGAAGCACATTCGGAGATACAGCATCGATAGAGTTCAGCGCGCTCACAAGATTTCTGGAATCCATCCGACTGAGATATACGAATGCGCTTTTGATATAATTGGCGCCAAACATGAATGGGCAGAATCATTCGCTCGTGTTATTCTCGTCGCACAGGATGTTATACATAAAATTTCTAGTTTTCATACTTCGCAGGTAAATTATTTGTATATTTGGGTGGTTGTTGAAACCAATGTAAAAATAAAGTTTTTCTTCGAAACAAAATTGTCATTTCCTGTTTGAAATAGGAAAAGTTAACGATAAAAAGACGTTTAATAAAAACTTTGATTTTCACTGCAGGTAACTGTAAAAATTTGTCATTCAGAGCTAGTGAGTGTCATTTTAATTCACTGTGGAGTGGAGGAAGTTTACCATTCCAGAGTGATCAGTCTCTTGCGTGTAAGTAACCACTCATTTGTAATAATATTTTCTTAAGTACTTGAGGATTTTGCTTGAATTTAAATTGGTGGTAAGATATTGAAGAGTATAGGAGGAGATTGTAAACCCCAATCGACCACGGAAGTACTTGGGGAGGGGGAGGGGTTTTGCTGGAACTCCCGTTTCCCCTTTTACTGTCTCTGATCTTTTTCCGTGGTGTCTCGTCTACCCTGTGAGCAGTCCAGCAATCCAGCATGCTCTCAAACACACACTTCTCACTGTTCCTCACTACACAATACACATACGCGCCTCTTACTATACAATCTTTTCCAAGTTGAAGAACCAACAAAATGGCATCGCCCTCAAGAGCCTCGGAGTTCCCTGGATTGAGGACCATAAATGTCCCCACTTCTGGCTCCCCCTCGGCCGTACCGGGAACCGACCCAGACAGCGGGGGTGTTCTGCAACTGCCCATTCTAGGTGTTCTGGGCCTGATTCACTTTTCATAAACTTTTGCAATATTTGTGGCCTTTCCTCAAATTTTCAACCTGTTGAACACCACCTCTCCTCTAAACCTCACCTCCTCTTACTGAAACTCGGATGTCTGGGACGACTAACAGCAACCCTCCCTTTTTTTTAACCCTTCTACTTTCTCCGTATTCACTTTCACTCCAAAATTGCTCTCGTATTCCCGAACTTGAATCCTCCGAATTCTATACCCTCTGGCTATGGTGTTCATACCAATCTGAAACTAATTATATCTGCGTTGTCTACGTCTACCTTTCTCCTAATTCTACTGACTATCCAAAACTCTCTAACTACATCACTTCTAAAGTGGAATACATTCTAGCCCATTTTCCTTTTGGTGAAATCTCCATTTTAGGAGATTTCAGTGTTCACCTTACAACAATGTTCAGCTTACAACATCTCTATTCTGAATGACTTGAGCAGATTGTACAGGACCCTACTCGTATCCCCGATCGTCTTGAAGGTAGGTCCAACATTCTGGTTTTATTTCTCTCCACTCATCCTTTTCTTCTTTCTCTATCAAACTTTTTTCTCCGATGGGTTCCTTTGACCACAATATTGTGTTTCCTGTCCTATCGCTCCAGTTCGGCCTTTATATCCTCCCAAGAGGAGGCGTCTTTGGCACTTTGGCGCCGCTGATTGGGAGGCCCTTAGGTAGTATTTTTATGATTTCCAGTGGAATGATTACTGCTTGCCAAGAGTGTGCTGAGCGCATCACGGAGGTGATTCTGTCGGGCATGGAGGCGCACATTCCATATTCTATTTCTGTTACGCAAAAAAACCTTGGGTTAATTTTCCTTGTTCCAGTGCTATATGCAACAGAGAGTACGCTCTCAGAAGGTACCACTGCCATCCAATCCTGACTCGCTTAGCTTATATTTCTGCCCGGAATTGTGCAAAATCTATTCTTCAACTCTCCAAAAATTTCTTCATCGGGTAAAAATGTGAAAACCTATCCATTTCTAATTATTCTTACCCTTTCTGACACCAAGCCAAGAACCTCTCCAACAACTTTACTTCTTTCTTTCCTTTTTACCATTCCGACAGCTCAGTTGCTCACTCTTCTCCTGATAACTTTTGCCTCCAACAACAACCCTGGACGATTCCTGTGCTGTTCCTCCATCTCCTCTTCCCTCTGACTTAATTATGTCTGAAATTAAAATCTTTTCCAGATATTTTTCCTGCCCTGTAGAGGCTCAACTCTAGAAAGGTTGTAGGGTCCTGATAATGTTCCTCCTGTTCTCAAGAATTGTGCGTCTGTGCTGACACCTTGTCGAGGCAAACTCTTTCGTCTTTGTCTTTCAAGTGGTACTTTTCCTTCCTGCTGGAAGTTCGTTCTCATTCAACTTGTCCCAAAGAAGGGTGACCGCTTTCAACCCTCCAACCATCGTCCACTTGCTTTGTTTTCTTGCCTATCTAAAGTATTGAATTTATCTTTAATAGAAAAATTCTTAAACACTTCTCTTCTCTTTGTCTTTTTTCAGATCGTCAGTATGGGTTCCGCAAGGGACACTCGACTGGCGATCCTCTTGCATACCTCTCTAACTCTTGGTCATCCTCCTTTCGGGATTTTGTCCATGGATTT
>JAJOZX010000644.1:112500-192500 GCA_023014485.1 Bathynomus jamesi | reverse complement strand
AAATGAATTGCCAGGACTATTGGAGGATGTTCCTTTGGCTACACGTGCTGGTATGTACTTTCAGCATGACAGAGCTCCTCCACATTCCACCCGTCTGGTGACGCAATACCTAAATCAAACTTTCCCTCATCGATGGATCGGCTGCGGTGGTCCCATTCAATGGCCACCAAGGTCTCCAGACCTCTCTCTGTTAGATTATTGTTTGTGGGGGTGGATGAAAAGTCAAGTTTACAAAAGAAAGGTGGATGCATGAGACGAATTGCTCGCACGCATTTTGGATGCTTCTGCCCGCATAAAGGAACATCAAGATCAACTCGGACGAACAACACACGATCTTCGCACACGAGTTGCAAAGTGCATTGAGGTTGACAGTAGGATTTTCGAAAACGTATTGTAAACTGTAACAAATTTGTCATTTCTGATCTGATACCATTCAAAATGCCAATGTTTAAACATTAAATGTTAGAAACAGTAATTGGTTTCTCTTTCTTGATTACCATTAATAATGCTTTTGTATTTGTAGATTCAAACAGCTCTATCTCTGTAACCATTCAGAATTAGACACATGTTCATATGAACTTTTTTTCTCACAATGACCGATACTATCACCTCCCGAAGTTTTGACCTTTCCTCCTGAAACACCCTGTATATATATATATATATATATATATATATAAGGCAGCTACATGTATATACATCTGATATGCCTATAATATAATAGCCTATAGAGTTCTACCTACTATTTAGAAGTATCTACCTACATCTTATCTGCTTAAGGTTGCACTTGCATGTTTTTATTGGACTTTCACCCAAGTAAGGGAGTATAGTGTCTTGAAGTACATCGTTATACATAGTAACAGATATATCATCATGCTTGATGTCAGTAATTTCTTTTGGATTAGAGATGTTTGTGGTTGGAGAGTCACTGGAATTCTCACTGGTTTCTGCAGACATATCTTGTTTTTCTATTTCTTGAAAAACATCTGGTTTCTTTGATATTAATTTGAAACAATTGGAGCAGAGCATTTGATTTTCATTCAATATTCCATGGCTTTTATAAATTAAAGCAACATTAACACACCTTAGGCAAGTGAAAATTCTTTTCTTGTGTTTTTTCAGGGGATCACAACAAAATTTCATATTCTGAGTTATTTTCAAAAGTTATATCTGGTACATGTCATGCTCACTGCAAAAGAAGACAAATTAATAGGTACAGACATTGGAGGCATGTTGTAATATATGTAGAATCTGTATTATTCATGTATCTTGTTTACAAAGTTACCATACGTATATAAGCAGGCCAAATCTTGTAACACTAATTGTTATTTGTTATTCTTATAGATCATTAAAGTACCATATATATTACTATAAGACTAAATCCTAATACACAGGTAGCATGTAGCTATTCAAGCAGTCTCAAACTGAATTCTCTATTTAAAAAAAAAGCTATAGGCTTCAGGTCAAGAATTGTGGAATAATTTCAGTAGATGTTGATTGGAAAATGAGAAAGTTGGCATTATTCAAATTGAGTTTTATCATTTAAAATGGTGCATACACAAACTTTTCTAAGCTTATAATAATAGAACATTGAGTGGGCAACATTTTTGACATTTACAACTTTTTCTGAATTTCAGTATCCGAGAGGTCAAAATATGACCTTTATAAATCATTTCAATGTAATTTTTGTTTTTTCATCCTACATCAGAATAGATGGTATTTTTGGAATCTACAGATCATGCTGATTCCAAATATATATACATATAGTATAGGTCCAGGACCAATAGGAGGCCAGCTATGGCAATTTGAATATAGTGAGGTCAACCAGTGACCTCAAAATGACCTTGGCCATAACTCATGACTTATTGGTTGGATTGAGCTAATATTTGGAAATTCTTGTTCTTTACCCAAAGCCAATCCCTGAACCAAATTTCAGCAAAATTGAAGAGGTGATAGTATTCATCACTGGTTGATCTGTCATGGAATCCCTCACTATTAGACTTGATACTGTCATTCTGAACTGAAGTTCAATCATTCTTAATATGTGAGACCAAATCACCCCATTACCTATCCACTCTCTGATGAAGATACCCTGTATAGCAATTTAAATTATACTTTGTGTCAGTGAATAGATTCTAATACAAATATAGAGATTTTTCAGTGGAGCAGGCCCAACTAAATAATTCATTAATTTTGTTTTTTAAACTTGTGTACTGACCTAAAACCACTGCAACCCATTATTTATAACTTTATTAATATTGGCTTGACTACTATTATATGGTGCTTATTGCTATTATAATTTGTACTTTAAAACTAAAAAACATTGTTCTTAAGACTTGTTATTGACCTCTGATACTGACTGCGTCAAATTTTTCTTTTTAGCATTTTCAGATTCCATTATTTAAAGGCTGGAGGAAAGTGCTAGCTTTCTTGGCTAATACTTGTACATTAAAACAACAGTCAGTCAGCATAGGATCTTGCATTAAGTGTAAATGAGATTAAGCTTTTAATACCAAATATCCTCGTAGCAGCTTTGGGAATATATAAATATATGTTAATTGTTAGAGATGATATAAAAATACCATAGGTTAACCATCACTAACTAAGTCTTGTAGCTCTTAATAATTTGATAAGACAGCATTTACAGATATCGTATACACTGTGCAATGAATAATGAAGCTGGACTTTTTGTTTCTCTTTTGGTAAATATGTTTATTTGAATATACTTGACTAGAATGTGCTTTTTAATATGTAAAACATAATTTACTCTTGTTTGCCATTTGCTTAAAGTTTGGAAGTTATAGGTATTGTAGTAGTAGTAAAGGAGGAAACTCCCTGTCTCCTGTCTAACAGGAGACGGAGTGCTGGAACTCCCATTTCTCTTGTCACTGTCCTCCTTAGCTGATCTTTTTCAATGTCTCATCTACCCTGTGAGCAGTCCAGCATGCTCTCAAACATGCGCTTCTCCCTCTATTTTTCAGAGACCTTGATTTTAGCTCTTTTCCTTATAAAGGAGGTTATTTTTGTGGGCATTTGCCCTTGACCCCTCCTTTTTACATAAAAAAACAACCTTTTAGTTCTTGTCCTGTAAAGGAACTCAGCAAATTAGAAGTTTTACTCTTCCTGTCATATTCTGATATTTAAATCTCCCCATAATAGATGGTCACTTACTTTTACTTAGTGAATTTTAAAATATTTTGAGGTACTGTACCATTGCTCAGTTAAGCAAAAAAGGATTTCACAACTTCATGCTATAGTTAAGTATGTGAAATAAAACTATGGGTCTTAAGTCAGTTTCTACAGAATTAAATTTATAAAAGCTGTATATGGTTGGTTGATAAGCCTATATCATTCATGTTAACTTACTACAGTGTTTCCTTTTAAAATTATTACTGAAGAAAATGTCAAGACACGCATGGTTGTTTTGATACAACCTATTTATTTTTAAAGAGTAAATTGTTTCCACATACAGGGAGGTGGCTCTGCAGGGCTAGCTGTAGACATTGCTTTGTTTCCTTTAGATACCATTAAAACTCGCCTTCAGAGTGAGGTTGGATTCAAGGCAGCAGGAGGGCTTCGTAATATTTACAATGGACTAGGACCAGCAGCATTAGGATCAGCACCAAATGGTAAATTAAAGTAATGCTAAAAATTCTTTCATTTGCTCTTAAGAAGAAAAATTGTATTTTCAAGCCAAATATCTTTAAGCTATGTTATGCACATACCTGCAAAATTTATTGCATTTTGGCCAGTTGCCAATCTAAGCATAAAGATATTATTAAAATGTGTAGGCTACATAATAATAGTCTCATTTTACTTCACTGATTTACTTTTATGATCTTGTATTCATTTTACTTCACTGATTTACTTTTATGATCTTGTATTCATTTTACTTCACTGATTTACTTTTATGATCTTGTATTCAGTTTTAAAGGTTTATAACAAAGGTACTCTAGTGACAGTATATAAAATTATACATATTTTTTTCAGCTGCTGTATTTTTCTGTACATATGAATATACAAAAAGAATATTATATATGACTTTTCCTGAGCAGTATCAGTTCTGCAGGCATGCGGGTGCAGCATCACTGGGAGAAATAGTAAGCATTTTAAAAGTTTACAACATGCAAACTATGGTATCTTCACTTCACAGATAGTCTATTTTCTTGAGAGAGAGAGAACAAATTGCGTCAACTTAGGTATAAGAAAGTCTTTAATAATAATTATTTAATGGTTGTCTTAAAAAGAATGAAGTTCTACTCTATTCTTGTGTAAAAAAAAACAACTTGCTTAGAATAAATTATTCATCATGGGTGTAAACTTCTGTACCTCTAAATCTTAAATATTAAGAACTTGTGATCTTCAGGGGCTACTTCATGGCTGATGTACTAACACCTAATGTTGTAAAATTCTCGGGAATAATCTTTAGGAAAATATTCTTGAGAATTTTCTTGAGAATATTCTCCAAACCGAGAATTTTTGAGAATTTTCTTTTTTAGAACATCTGAGGGTTTTTTCAACTATTCTGATACAACTTAACTTCAGTTCCTGTCAAAATGGAGAAATTCTAAGTCAGAAGTGAATGATAGGATGAGTGAATAAATAAATAAATTAACTAATGCAAAAAATTTATTGAATCATTGTATAAAGACTGTATTTCAATTCAAAGTACAGTATTTACCAGGGATGGCAGTGATTAAATCAAAATGACTTAATTACCTGATTAAATCAATTGATTTTTTTCTGAAATTTTTTTTTTTTTTTTTTTTTTATCAAAAACTACCAGAAAAGTACAATTTACACAGGGAATCAATGCAGACATATAACATTATCAATAAGAACACAATGATCAATAAAAATTTCAGTGGTGTAATCATCATTATTTGTCATTATATAAATTACATCTTTAAAATAACATTCACAGCCTATACACGCCGTAGCTTAATATCACAAAAGCACGAAATGAACTAAAACAACTTAAAAATACAGTCATGTATTCAAGCACCATCTACTGATAATGATTTACACCGTTTTAGACACCAATTTATTATGACGTCACATGCAAAATTATTAAAATTGAACCAAAATCATTGAAAATAAAATCGTGCATAACTTTGTTAATACAAAATTTCCCATCATGAAATTTTGTATGGTGTTACAGTGGTACCTCTCTCAACAAATATAATCCATTCCATTGAACTGCTCATTAAGAGGAAATTTCATTATGAGATGCATTAGTTTAGTGGGTTTTTCATTAATTGGTTCCAGAGACCTGCTTTGTTTGCATGCTAATAATTTTCCTGGTCTTCTTTGGTGTATTACCAAGTCTACCAGAGGACGAAGATCTCTTAGGGGCCATGGCTGCAAGTTAAATTAATTTAAAAAGAATATAGAAAATTACAGTAAAATTAAGAACACTGCACTGTTCACTTGTTGTTTTATTAATTTTTATAAATACATAAATTTGAGAAAAATATGAAGGCACAACTGTTCACAAGCTATTTCCGATAAGGACTGATGCTACGGTAGGGATGGACACTATGGATGCTCGCACATCACATGTTCCGATGGGCGCTCATTGAGCGCTTGTTATGAGGGTCTGCACTTGTTATGTGGAGTATTATGGTCAATGGGAGGCTTCTCATTAAGAGAAAATTCGTTATTAGGGTTACTTGTTATGATAGGTACCACTGTATAACCAAATATTATGTAAATGTTAGTGACTGAATTTCTTGAGAGTGTGTGCACATAATAAAATGCATATTATCAAAAATGGCAAAAAAAGAAATACTTCAAAAAGAACTACCTACCATAAAAAACTCACAAGACAATTATCACAATCACAATTCACAAGGAAATCACATGTAGATACTTGCTCTTGTTATACACAAGAGTATCCGGAGTATTCTAGAATGTTCTGGAGTCATCTAGAATATTCTCTCATTCTAGAAAGTTCCATAAGGTTCTGAAATATTCTAGAATTCTCTAAAAAGCTGCAAAACAATCTAAAAATGTTTTAAAACTAAGAAAAAAGAAAATTCTCAAATATTCTCAGCAAATAATATTTTGGAGAATATTCTCAGAATATTCTCAGAATATTCTCTCGAGAATATTCTTGCTTCACATTACTACTAGTAACACCACTTCCCATTGATCAGCGAAGTTAAGTGACATTAGGTCTGGACAGTAGTTGAATGGAAGACCATCTTCTGCATCAGATCGGCTCTTTGTCTTAAATAATGCATTTATATATTTCCCATAGCATTTATATCGTTGCTTAGGCATGAAATAACACACACGCAAAATTTTATGACTCTAGGCTAGGGTTTAAAAATACGTTTTTGACTACTACAATATGATTTTCATCGCTCTGCCGGGGGCAGAAGATGATTACCTATTAAGCTAAGATTTTGCAGAGGCTATTTTCTCATGCATGCGCATGTTTTTGTCTCTATTAGAATATGGAAATCGAAAAAAATGTAAAATCGATCCACCCTAATATAGTGGTGCTAAAAATCTTTGCAATTTTTTTCATATATACCGTATATATATATATACAGTATATATATATATATATATACACGGTGAACCAAAAGTAGGTGGACAGTAGGTTGAATACGGTTTGTGTTATATTATATTATAACTATGGTGTTCATTATAACTATGGTGTTTGTGTTTTATTATATTAAATATTATAACTAAATTTATTTAAATTTTATTTTGTATTATAGTATACAAAAAAATTAAATATGTATTCTCCAAATAAACGTTATCATTTACTGTCCACCTACATTTGGTTCACCCTATATTATATATATATATATATATATATATATATATATATATATATATATATATTATATATATATATATATTATGGGTGTCCCAGCCTCACATGTGAAAATAAAAATTTGCAAGAGTCAAATCGCACACCCCTTTAATTAATTACACTTGAAGAAAGGAAAAAATGGGTGAAATTTCATTGCCCTATTAGGAGGGGAAGGGTCCCCTCATTGACCTTGTTTATTCGACCCTATATGAACAAACGTAAATGCTCAGCATTAATCATTCTAGAATGGAAGAATGAAATGTAAATTCTTTCTAATGACTAAATTAAAGGAAATGGAAATTCTTCCTAATGGCACATTTCATTTCAGGGGACAGAGGATCTTTTTGTCTGCTGAGGGGAACTGCTGGTGGTGGTATTCGACGACTTGGTACACGAGCTGCCGTTCCTCCTCGTTTTTTGTCAGGCCCTCGTTGAAATCTTCCGCCAGTTTCACCGCCCATTCTGCCGCGTTGTTCACAGACTTCAACGATGGTGCACATCCTTCGAGATCTTTGGGGGTTTTTGGAACTGGCAGCTTCAGGCAATGAAAAAGGTTTTGAGTTCTTTTCATGACCAAGGTGCTCAAATCCGACTGTCTCACGGTCAAGACACTCTTTCCCTCCAGCCGACGCAGATCTTTTGGGTTTTCGGTCTTCTTTTGCAGGTTTTGGAGCATGGCCGTCTTCTCTGCATCGGTGGTTTTGGAGGAGAACATAGCGAGTCCGGCTAAATCTTCGCTTAGGTACCAGAGGTGGCGGTACCTACATCATGATCCACCGCCTTGTACCGCTCTAGGTCCTCCAACAGCTCCAGGTCATTGACGGGCACATCCGCCGTCAATGGAGCCTCGAACCACCTCTGGAGGTAGATGGTGACGGCAAAGACGTTTATCCTGCGTAGTGACCGGACCTTGTGAGTGGTCAGGTGGAATTGGCTTCGGAAGATGAACATCTTAAGACAGTAAATGCCTTTGGCCATCCACCTGACCCGGTGGTATGCTCCAGGATGATTGTACCGGAGATCTCGTTTGCCATGACCATCGAGGAAGACCAGAGCGAGGATCAGGAACTCCCGGTAATCATCTCTTGGGTGGCCAACTTCAAGCTGGTCTTCAATGAAGTGGACAATCTGCTCTTTTTTCAATGCCATCCATTCCGAAAGGATGTCGCTTGGGCCATTGCCGTTGAATGGAGAAGCCTGCTTCTGGTCGATGAACTCCCATTGGGATTTGAAGCGAGCGAACAGAGCAATTTCGGGGCCAGAAGACCTGAAGAACAGGTCAAAGACTGAGGTGATTACCAATTCCATCATGTGGTGTCTGCAAGCCAGGAAAAGAACGCGGCGGTCCATTTGGTCCTGGATAATCGTACAAGCGCCGCTGTGAATACCGGTATTCGCCGCTGTTGTGTCGAAGCAGAGACCGGCAATCCATGGTTGAACTTGCGGCCAATCGTCCAGCACCTTCAGAACAGCTCCAGCCATCCTCTGTCCCATGCTGTCAGGGATTTTTGGGATCGCCAACAACTTCTCAAGATTCTTCCCGCTGACCAGCACTGGTATGCGATCCGATTTCCCTCCATCCGAATCAGGGAGGAGTTTGCCATCAAAGTGGACAACAAGCGGCGTATCAGGATTGAACTCGGTCTTGATTCCGGCTGCCAAGTTCTTCCTGGACTTCTGCCGTGAATGGTGAAGACTTGATTTGGACAAGGTGACCGAGGATAACTCAACTCCCGCGGCAGCGAGTGCTGGAGCCACAATGTGCATCGCTTGGCGTACTGAGGTTCCAGTTCGATCCAGGGCTGCAGCAAAATTGGGATATTGGATGATCCTCCTTGCCGACACTTGGGCCGTCCTTGGGAGCGGATTGAGGAGCCGAAGGACCAGGAGAGGAATATTGGACATCATCATTGGATGCTTCGGCCATGGACTCCGAAGAAGAAGAAGACCCACTTTTCACCGTTCCTTTTGCTTGCAGTGAGTCCATCTCTTCGCAGCTTTTCTTCTTCCTCTTCTCTTCAGCTGCTCGGCATTTCTCCCGCTCCACTGCCCTGCGAGCAAACTCCAGGTCCTCTCCTCCGATGTACATCTTCCCCACGGTTCGCTGGTCATTCAGGTCTCGATCTTCGGGGACTTTGATGAGTTTCATGGCATTGGCATGAGCTGTTTCGAACAGTGTATTCAGGTTGGCTTGGAATCGCTTTTCCCACTCCAGTTGCTTCTCTCCCCCACGGTTTCGGTTTCTGGCAACCTTCTTGTAGGCTGTGGAGAGGGCCTTGATCCTCTCGACGCACTTGGGCTTGTGGGAGGTCGGAATAGATGCCCGAGCCCACACCGCCATAACCTCATCAGCTACCACATTGGCAGCTTCCGCCATGGAAGTTTTTTTCTTCCGAGTGAAGAACAACAGACGTCGAAGAACATCTCGCACTGTCGGGAGTTGACACAGTGTTTCCAGGGGTTCATTTCGCAACACCCCCACCAACCACACAGTCTCCTGCTTTCTTGTATCCATAACCTGAAAAGAAATATGCTACAATTAGTATAAGGTAGAGAGTAGCCGTTCAGCAATAGTAACACATGGTTTGAGGGGACCCTTAAAATTAAAGAACACGAATGAAATTCATCTTGCTGGCATGTTTTCACGAGTGGAAGAAATTAGGGGGGTGTGCATGACAAACTTCAGGAACAAAAAAAATTGGGACACTAATATATATATATATATATATATATATATATTATATATATATATATATATATATATATATACATACACAGGGTGTCCCATAAGTCTGGCATAAGAGAAATTCATATTTTTCTATTTCTACAAACCATAATTCATATTTTTCTCTTTCTACAGGCCATAATGTCTGTGAGCAAGGAAGAACAAATCTAGATAATTCTACTCAGGAAATCGGAGTCAAAGAGAGGCTGCTGCTGAATTTAACAGACTGCATCCAGACTGCGAGCCAATAACACAGAGTTGTGTTAGCAGACTTGTTGCAAAGTTTAAGGAAGCAGGATCCATAGAAGATAAACCACGCAGTGGACCTTCAAGGAGGTCCACTGACGATGATACAGTGACTGCTATCCTGGCTCATTTTAACAGAAGTCCCAATAAGTTTCTTCAGCGATTGTCCGCCGAGACAGGAGTGTCAAAAAGTAGCATCCATCGCATTCTTCAGGCTCACAAATGGCATCCATATAAACTTCAGATCCTACAGAAATTAAGTGAAGATGATCCCGACTGGTGGATGGAATTTTGTGAATGGGCTACGGAACAATATGCTTGGGATGCCAATTTCCTGTCCACCATTCTGTTCAGTGATGAGGCTGTTTTTTATGGAAATGGTGAGGTAAATCGACAGAACACCCGCTACTGGTCTCAAAACAACCCTCACTGGTATACCTCTTCAAAGGAACAAGGTGCATCTTGGGTGATGGTATGGTGTGGCATTTGGAAGGATCGCATCATAGGCCCTCTCTTTTTCAATGAACATGTCACTGGAGTATTTCTAATACTATGTGTGCTACAATAAAAGATGTTTAAATTATTTTTTTTTACCATGGATCAGCATTATAAACTATTTTTCACATCAGGCTGGCCTTTCCTGGACCCACAACATTTAAAGAGGGCTTTGACCTATATAGCTTTCGAATGTCTGCATTGATTAACCTACCTAGCCTAGCATTCCCTATTTCATTGAAATGCACCCACTGAATTCTGACTACAGCTTTACAAAGGGTCCATTTTCTTGAACACAAATCTCTTCTAGTTTAATGTTTAAAAAATTGTTTTTGATGTAATCCTAAAATTTAAACCGTGCCTAGGGGTAATACCTAGAACTAAAGACCTATCTGACCTTGCATTCAGGGACCTAATTAACCCCCTATATCTCTCCAAAAGGTCAGGCACTCTCGTATTGGGCCTATATGAATATGGGCGTCCGGAGGGGGGGGCAAGAGGGGGCAGTTGCCCTCCCTTGGAAATTTGTGTTTGCCCACGCAACGACTTCTATAATTCTACTGCAGCTCAGTCAGTGTTTCCACATTCAAGGAAATGTTGTTTACCTTTACTTTACCGAAGTGCCATGTCGTTGAACTTAGAAGTGTTAAATAAACTATACTGAAAGATATAGTACTAATGGAATTATTTGCAAAGATCATTATATTGAGTGTTTTATTTATTTTTTTCTCTCGAAAACATTTTGGTCAATTTCACTGAAACTTACATGATTATAGTTAATCATAGTATCATATAACATATAAAAAATGGACTTGACTGATAGAAAAAAAAATGTACTGCGACCACTACGAGTAAAAACCGTCATCTCCCCTTATCATAGCCTGCTTTCGGTGCTAAATTTATGTACTTAGTATTACTAAGTACATAAATTTAGCACCGAAAGCAGGCTATGATAAGGGGAGATGACAGTTTTTACTTGTAGTAGTTGCAGTGCATTTTTTTTCTACCTAATAAAGAACTAATAAGAACTAAGAACTAATAAGTTAGTTTTGCCCCCCTTGCGAAAAATCCTGCGGACGCCCCTGTATATGAGTCATTGCCCCCTACCATTGTCACTAACATCGAGTGATGGAAGGCAACGTCAATCCTATCTACTTCATATCTAATTCTGTCAACCCTGACCCCTGGTATACAGACCACCCTCCTCTTGGTTGGATTCCATTCAATGAACTCCTTATCCATATGATGCACTAATTAAAATTGTTTCCCCTTCATTCACATCCCTATCCAACTGGGTGAAAGCGTTCAAAACCTCGATAGGGGAGGAATTCCTATCACCTAATGTATGTGGCCTAGCTCCACCTTTAACTACTCTAAATCCCTCCCCATTTACTAATACCGGACACATGACTCCAGATTTGAAAAAATTTACTGGAGCACAGCTCTGAATTTACTTTTTTTCCCCTTACACCACTAGATAGGTTAATGATAGTAAACTCTTGAATTGACGACATACCAATTACAAATTGTTTTAGCTAAACATAATAATACAATAATGTACAGTTTATAACTCACCTTAAGTTTATTTATTCATTGCAGCAGCAACAGTGGACGATGTTAGACCTTGCATGTAGGCATTTGTTGTGAATTTACCGCCATGTATGCTTGGCCACTGATCAATGGCTTTCTGTGTGATCATTACAGCAGATCTAGTGCCTGGAGCTGGACCCTCCTTCACAATTCTGCACAGCTTAGTCAAATGAGATGGCTTAATGGATCCTTTGTGTTCAACAATGTAACCAAGAATGGAGAATGTCCCTTCAGCTGGTGCTTCACTCCAGGCAGTTGATCCATCTTTATCAAAATGCTTTAATCTCTCTGTGATTCCTTTCCACAGCTGTTATATATATTCATCAGCCAATTTATCACCGAGTCTTTTGTAAAACTACTTTCAGATCTGGTTCTGGATGGTCTAGCAACTTCAGCAACCTGGTAGTAATCAGAACGTTTCTTGATGTATTTGTAAACTTCATTTAGGATGTAATCCTCAGCTGTTAGTTCCTTTTGCTGCCTTGTGGTATCGTGCTTAAATTCAGAAACTACATCATTTGCATTTCCTCCATTAGCTAATTTGGAAATTGTTTCCATCACTCTTAACATAACAGTTTTCCCTCCTTCTTTATAAAATATATTTTCTACAAATTCTGCACTAACTGTGGTTTTTTGAGCTACTTGCAACATAATCTTTGTTACATAGGAAATCAATACATAGAACTTGGCACTAATTTCTTTCTCTTGTGGATGATCAAAAGAGAGACAATTTTCCACAAATCTGTCAAATTGATCAAATTCGTAATTAACCATGCGAGTATCAGATTTGAGTTTTGGTCTCTTAAAACCAATGATATTGTCAAGAACCATATTGGTATAGTCAAAGCCTGATCTCAGATTTGAAGAGTGATTCTGAATAAAGTCTAAAAGCTCACTTAGTTTACAAATTTTCTTCAATGCATCAACGTGGGCTCTGTTCACAAGATGCATTAAGTCCCATCGAAATTTGAAATTTTCTCCAAACAACTTTTTCATTTTGTTTTTAAATGGCTCGTTGTCCTTACAAAAAGCCCCATCTCCAACCATTCCAGATACCTTGGATTTAATTGCTTCTTCAGATAGTTTCAAGTGATTAGGAGACTTCAACACATCAAAAATTTCATTGGCCAAATAAACTCCTGATTTGCTGCGTACTAAATTTATCCCAGCAAGTTTTACAGTCTTATCTTCTTCACTCATAACTAATACAACTAGCATGCTTAATCCCAAAATTGTTCCAATGTCAGCTGTTATTGTTACTGAAGTTTGTTCTAAGAACCACTTTATAGTTTGTTCTTTAAGTTGATTATCTAATAGCTCACAAATTGTCTCGCACGCATGTGTGCTATGATTCAAATTTCCAACCTCACAACCTGACCTATGTAATACAGCTAGAAGTACTGGATATAGAGCCCATGCAGTGTTTGTTTTCATTATGTAGTATAAGATGTTGCCACATAAGTCTTCTATGCGTTTAGTAGTGTTCCGAGAAGATGTTTTCATCACTTCATAAACAGCAGCTCTTTGATGATGCTGAAGTTTAATTAAATGTCTCTTCAGGTGGGTTTTCAGATTTCTAAACCATCTCTCTTGATTTTCTCCTTGTTTGCATACATAGGTTAAATCTTTAACATTGAAGTAACCTTTTATGTTAGAATGTTTGTCTGAAGCACATGCTTTGGGGTCTGTGCAAGCTATGCAATATAATGTAAACATTTTATCATCAGAAGCATCATCAATATCTTCTTGATTATCATCATCTTCATCCTCAACAGCTATATCTACATCAGGCATATTAGTGTCACTATTTGCAATGTTTTCCATTATATCACTTGGTACTGAAAATGAATCATCAGCATGCCCTAGATCCTTCTTTTCCACCAATTTGAATGTAGATTTGATCAAATCATTGTTCAGGATTTCTTGTATTGATTTACACTTGCTTAAATGGGCTATGGAAATGTCAAATTTGTTGCTTTTTGCTTTATTAGATTTGGATGCAACACTTGAACTTGAAGGCATATTTTGACTCTTCTCTTTATTAACCACAACAGCTTGGTGAGTTTCTTTTGTTAGGCGCAAAATTGCATTCAATGTCTTCTGGATTTGGGAATTTTCAAATTCCTCTAAAGCAGTTTTGTTAGTCTGATGCGCAGATTCCTCACTTACCTTTTGTTTCTTAGGTGGAGGAGAAGCACTTTCTTCAGTCTGTGAAACATCTAGTGAAAAAGTTTCATTTTCTAGATTAGCAGTTGATGAAGTTGGTTCATTTTTCTGAGGTCTAGCACTAGCACATTTTGTGAACAAACTAAATGACTGCTTTGCCGTATATCTTTGCTGCACTTCATCCTGGTATTTCTTTACTGCAATATCTAAGCTGTGGGCCCAAACTCTGGGACCTCTTGTATTGTAACAAATATTTTTTTGGAATTAAAATGTTCCTCCCAGTTTTGCTTCTTTGAATATTTGTTCTTGCATTGACCACAAAAGTAACCCCTTTTAACACCCTCACTTTTCTCTCCAACTTCATCAATATTAGGATCCATTATTGATTATTGACTACCTGAAAAAATACAAAATAAGTAAAAGTTAGTAAATATAGTACGGTAAAAGTGAGTAAAAGTAAGTAAATATAGTACAATGAAAGTAAGTAAAAGTAAGTGCTTTAAACTTAGTAAAAGTAAGGAAGAGTAAGTAAAAGTAGGTAAGTTAAAGTAAGTAAAAGTAAGTTTAAACTTAACTAAACTTTTCAATTCTAGAGTCATGGTGGATTACTTAAAACCGCACAAGTAATTATCTGGCCAATTTATCAAACCTGGCCGAGATCAATGGAACATAGTCCAATCCTGATAATTTTATATTAAAAAAATATACGTTTTAATAAAATTTTAATTATCAAAACATTGAAGCTTAACAAAAAATAAAAATAATTGTTAAATATGGAATTACCAACTAAACTTAAAATAACTAAATTTGTAATTTAAAAAAATTGGTTTGTACAAGAACGTATACGCAAAAAAATTGCATAATGTCTAGCGGATGAACAAAACCCAAACCCAAATTTACTTTTTCTCATGGTCAAATTTACTGGAGCAATGCTCCCAAGATCCCAGGAATCTGGAGTCATGAGTCCGGACCAACCTTAACCCCGTCCTCAACACTCTAACCTTCCCAATAAGCTACCTATACTAGAAACTAGGTTCCTATCCTCACCCTTCAACTTACTAATGTCTCAACGTTAGTATAGGTTTGGCCTTCATCAACTGTAACCCTACCCCTGCCCTCATCAAGGTCTTTCAGTCACCTTGTGTACACTACATTTTAAATCAACTATCTTTTCACTTAACTCACAAAAGAAACAAAGCAACCTCTCAGTAATCACCATAGGACTGCTGTTGTAAGCTTTAAAATCTGTATACCACTGATTAACCCCCATACCTAGCACATGATGCTTTCTGCGGTGGCATCACGCAAATTAAAGTAGTTAGCATAACTGTCACAAGTTTAAATTAAATTAAGCTGGCATGCTATGAAAACTTCTAAATTGCTAAAAACCACAAATATTCAGTTAATTAACTATAACAATGTGAATATAAACGCAAGTACATAAAATTCAGAACTTTCCAACAGTAAATTTTTCAGTAATATCCAAAAGTAGACAATATCAGAGAGCCCAGGGAATGCATCCGCTCAGTAAGGAGTCTGGCTGACAAAGATTTATCAGAGAGGGACTCAAATTATCCTCGAAGATCTGCTATGTTGTGGAATTCCCAAAATAATATTGATCCTCTACTATGCTTGATGGTCAGAACCGTGTTCTTTTTGGTGAAGGCTTTAAATATTCTCTTTTTGCCAAATGTGTAGGGTTCATCCATCTTCCCAAAGAGCTTTCGCTTCATCTCTTCAGTCCATACATCCTGTACCAGTAAACTTGCAGATCATTAAGATGGGTCTTGGCAAACTACAGCCTCTTCACTTTTTGCTGCTGCTTCAAGAATGGCTTCTTTGGGGAGACCTACCACTTAAATCAGCATCATTTAGAGTGTGATGAATCATGGCAATTGAAACATGTCCTGATGATGCTAGATCCCATTGAGTACTTGAAACTTGAACTGGGATTATTGTTGACCTCATGAATAACTTTTTGGATGGCTCTATCAGGTAGGGTCTTTTTCCTTCCTCTTCAGGCAAAGTTGAGATGGTGCCTCTTCCATTTCATTGTCAATGATGTTAATTTTTTCTGCAACATTCTTTTAACCTTCCTTAGCTAAATGGGAATCTACAATCTTGTTTCAAAGGTCTTCCAACAGCTATTTAGTTTTTTGCCATAACTCCATGGAATGCGTAAGTGGTATCTTTGAGACTCCCAGCCTGGGTTGTACCTATTGTCAATCTAAAATGTTCTCTTCACAGTGTTGCCACATGTTTAGTGAATTACAAATTACTTTGTTTAATGCAACTCGAAGGTTTGCAGTTTTACAAGCTACAAGTTATTAAACACTGGGTATGAATAGTTTTGCAGTGGCACCCTTTACAAATATATGTAAAATATTGTAGTCTGTATACAATAATGGTTTCCTCTTTGGCTTTGAATGTTTTTAAATAAGAAATATAAATGGAATAAACCATGCCTCTTTCATTATTTTACATTCATAATGATATTTGTTAATATTAGTGTGCTATGGATTTTGAGCAGAAATTATACTCTGGTTTATGTAAAAAATGCTGAATTCTTTTTAGGCTGCGTGTGTAATCCGTGTTCCAGCAGAAGTATTAAAGCAGCGCCGGCAAATCAACCATCATTCATCTTCTCTCCATATTTTTAGAGATTGTTTGCATGAAGAAGGAGTTCTAGGCCTTTATAGGGGCTACTGGAGCACTCTTATGAGAGAGATTCCTTTCTCCTTCATTCAGTACCCTTTATGGGAGTTTTTTAAGAAGTGTTGGAGTATTAAACAAGACAGTAATGTGAACTCTTGGCAGTCAGCCCTTTCAGGAGCTTTAGCAGGCAAGGATAATTAATGTTATGTAATTAATTAGTTGTCAGAAAATGAGATTAATGTAAAAAATTGTAACATCAAGATAAGTTCACTGTGATAACTTTTCAAGATTTTTTGAGTATTGCTTTACCAAACTGACTAAAATTTAACTGTAGTGACCATATAGAGTGAGTAGTCTAATGGTTCATAAAAATATCTGCATTAAAACTTAAATTGGAACTTGGAGGGGAATCTTCCTACCACCACCTTGCTAGTACCAACTTCAAGTTTGAAGGTTTCCTGGAGTAAAACCATTAGGCCAGTATAGATGTTGCTGCATAAAATATCTCCTTCACCAACAGTAGTCTGTAGTAATTTCATATTTGAAACAGTTTGCTTATTGGAATTATGTATGACTTATGAGTCTGTGAACAAATTTGAAAAGAAAGGGTATCCATTTCACTATATAATAATGATGATAATTTCTTTTTTACTTTTAATATTTTGCACTATATTTAATGTCTGCAACTGTTATTCATAAATTATATTTTTTAACATATTATTCCTTCAACATATGATGTATAAAAAATTTAAGCTGTTATTTGATGGTAAAATTTTTATTTTATCAACAGTTTCATCAGTTATTTTACCTATGTTCTTTCACTTCATACTCTGCTCCATCACTGCAAAAGTCCTTCAATTAATTTATTCTCTTTCTATTTATTACTAAATGATCTTGAGCAGATTGTACAATGTACAGCACTGTACTTGTATCCCTGATCGCCTTGGAGATAGGCCCAACATTCTGGATTTAACCTTGTTAACCTCATTCAGGTTGTGTGTGTTGGTCTCTCTTCACACAAAGGTCAAGCTGGTGGTCCCACCTCTAGGCCTGGCTTGGTGGAGGAGCGAGTTGCTCTCTTGCACTCCACTGCACATAGCCAGGTACACCTGGCTCATCTGGTACCATCCTGAGCCAGGCATCTAGTCTTCTCTTGAAGACTTCAACTTTGACCCCTGTAATGTTTCTGAGGTCCTTTGGAAGCTCATTAAAAAGTCTTTGCCCCCTGACAACCAAGCTATTTTCCATCAGTGTTGAAGAGGTCCCTTGTCAGGCCTTTAATTTTGGAACACTACACATTCTGCCTTTCCTATTTTCCAGCATTGTTTGGATGGTAATTGGGTTTAGTTTGAGGTTGGTACCAGTTTTTCAATCATTTTCCATATTTAGATTATGGTGTACCCCCTCTTCTTCTTTCCAGGGAGTACAGATTTAGTTTATGTAGTCTTTCCCAGTAGTTTAGTTCTTTGCAGTCATCAATCTTGGCTGTGAAATGTGTCTGCAGTTCTTCGTTTATTAATTTCTTCTTTTTTATATGGGAACATCAAAACTGAGCAGTATTCAAGTTTTGGTATGATCAGTGTTTTTAGCAGGGGAATCATTACTGCCTTGCCCCCTCCTTTTGGATGTTCTTTTTGTTATTTACCTCTCATGCTCCTCCTTACTCTCTGAAACTTTTTCTCCGTTGGGCTTCTCTGACCACAATCTTATGTCTGTTTCCTGTCCTATCACTCCAATTCAGCCTGTGGCACTTCAGCGCCACTGAATGGGAGGCCCTTAGGCAGTTCTTTGATTTCCCATGGAATTATTACTACTTCCGTGGCTGGGGCCATTCCAAGTTTGCTGAGGGCATCACAGAGGTAATTCTCTTGGGCATGGAGGTGTACATTCCATATTCTATTCCTACTACTAATGCAAACAAACTTGGTTTAACTTGACTTGTTCTAATGCTATCTGCTTTGAGAAGGTACCATCACCTTCCAACTCCTGACTCTCACTCACCTCGTATTTCTGCCTGGAATCATGCAAAATATGTTCTTCGACTCACCAAAAATTCCGTCATCCAACAAAAATGTGAAAACCTATCCAATTCTAATTCTTCTCGCTCTTTCTGGAATCTAGATAAGAACCTCTTTAACAACTTTACTTCCTTTTCTTTCCCTCCTCTTTTTCATTCTGATGGATCAGTTGCTGTCTCTTCTCCTGCCAAAGCTGAACTCTTCACTCAAACTTTTGCTTACAACTCAACCCTGGATGATTCCAGTGCTGTTCCTCCATCTCCTCCCCCTTTTGACCTTATTATGTCTAAAATTAGAATCTCTTCTGAAGATGGTATTTCTGCCCTATCTGGGCTCAACTCTAGGAAGGTGTATGGTCCTGATGGTGTTTCTCCTGTTGTTCTTAAGAACTGTGCTTCTGTGCTGACACCCTGCCTAGGCGAACACTTTCATCTTTGTCTTTCATCTGGTACTTTTCGTTTCTGCAGGAAGTTTGCTTTCATTCAGCCTCCCAAAGAAGGGTGACTGCTCTCAACTCTCCAACTATTATCCAATTGCTTTCATTTCTTGCCTTTCCAAAGTTTTTGAATCTATCCGTAATAGGAAGATTCTTAAACGCCTATCTTCTCAGTCTTCTTTCAGATTGTCAGTATGGGTTCCGCAAGGAACGCTCTACTTGTGATCTTCTTTTATATCTCTGACTCTTGGTCATCCTGCTTTTAGGATTTTGGTGAGACTTTTGCTATTGCCCTTGACATATCAAAAGCTTTTGATAGAGTCAGGGGCACAAATCTTTAATTTCAAAACTGCTCTTCTTTGGTTTCTATCCTTCTATCTTTGCCTTCCTCTCTAATTTCCTTTCTGGCTGAGTTATAGCTGTGATTGTAGATGGCCACTGTTCTTCTAAAGCTATCAACAGTGGTGTTCCTCAGTGTTCTGTCCTGTCACCCACTCTTCTCCATTTTTTTATTAATGATCTTTTGATTTGCACTTCCTGTCCTATTCATTCCTACACCGATGATTCCACTCTTCACTTCCCCACCCGTTTCCCAAAGCATCCCTCATGGCAGTCACTCCATGATTTGCATTGGATGGCTAAGGAACAACTTACCTCTGATATCTCTGCTATATCTGATTGGGGCAGAGAAAACCTTGTGGCTTTCAGTGTCTTGAAAACTCAGTTCCTCCATCTGTCTACTTGTCACAATCTTCCTCATGACTATCCCCTTACCTTTAACAACACACACAACTCAATCCTTCCTCCTCTTCTAACACACTTGGCATTTCCTTTTCTCGTGACCTTTCCTGGAAAGATCACATACCACAAGATGGGATAACTGGGCCCTACTAAGTTTAAGGTAAATTTCGTTATATAACAGTATGAATTTTTTTCCATACATTTTAGGTACCTCTACAGAGGTAGATACCTACAATTTATGAAAAAAATTCATACTGTTATATAATGAAATTTACCTGAAACTTAGTAGGGCCCAGTTACCCCATCTTATGGTATACTCTCTTTCCAAAAGAGCTTCTAAGCGGTTAGGTGTGCTGTACTGCCTCTGTCATTTCTTCACCCCCACTCAGTTGCTCTCTCTGTACAGGGGTCTTGTTCGCCCCTGTATGGCGTATGCTTCTCATGTGTAGGGTGGATCAACCCACACAGCTGTACTTGACTGGGTTGAATCAAAGGCTTTTCATCTCATCAATTCCTCGCCTCTTACTGACTGTCTTCAATCCCTTTCTCTTCGCTGCAGTTGCCTCACTCTCTCTTTACTATCTTTCATCTATTCAACCAGTCAACTCTGGAACAATCTTCCTCAATCCATCTTTCTTCCTGTCTATGACCTCCCATCTTTCAAATGCAGAGTGTCTAGGCATCTTGAGAACACCAGGTCTTGATTTTGGCTCTTCTTCTATGGGGTGGGGGCACTTTTGTGGGTATTAGCCCTTGGCCCCCTCCTTCCTGCATAAAAAAAAGAGCATATTTTACTCTGCACACTTTTGAGGTGTTTTAATAATTTTTGCGTATTTTTTTTATTTATATACCGTACCCAAAACGTTTGTTCTTAATAAAATTTATTATTCTCTTCTTATCTTAATAAAACTAGTTAAGGAGATAAAAAGGTCTCATAAGCACTGTTACATTATTATAGAAGTTGTAAGACCTTCCATTTCTCCTCTCAAATTAAGATTAGGACTTAAAAGAGACTGGGTGTTTTTCTAGGGGGAATTGCTGCTGCATTGACCACGCCTTTAGATGTTGTTAAAACTAGAATTATGCTGGCTAATAAAGGAACAAACGAAGCTGAAGGAAAAATACTAAGTGTACTTGTAGATATCTATAACAGAGATGGAGTGAAAAGGTAAGTTGTCTTTTTAATTACTGAATTGATTAATGTTTAACCATAATGACCAGATGAATTGAGTCATCTAATGCTTTATAAAACAAGGTTCATAGTGACTGGAAAAGTCGGAGAAGGACAGGGAATTCAAAAATGGTCAGTGGAAGTCAGGGAAAATAGTTTTGTTGCAAAATTTCAGGGAAAACAAAAAAATTGGATGGTGGTCAGGGAATTAACATGACTGTAAAGAATCATAGGCTGTGGCAGACTTAGATAATTTTCTTCAAAGATTCTGAAGTAGTAAATTTTATGATAGAAGTCTGTAAGGAAATGACACTTAAAAATTAAAGGAAAACAAGGTTGTGTGTGTGTGTGTGTGTGTGTGTGCGTGCACATTTAAAATAGACAAAAAAATTAAATTCAGTCAGGAAAATGTTTGCAAAATTGTCAGGGAAGGTCAGAAAAATCACTTGGCAAGATTCGCTATGAACCCTGTAAAAATATCTGCCTAAACATTTAAACTCTAATTGTGGGATCTTCCTATCACTGCATTGCTTCATACTTTAAAGTAGAGCTGTAGATTTATTTTAAATGTAAAGGTTTAATAATAATAATTAGAATAACAGTTAGTTACACAGACCTAAAGGGATAGACTGGACACCACCTTATACAGCTGTTTAGTGGGCTGTTTTTGCGGCCTAGGCAGACTTTCGCAAACCTACAAACTTTTCTGACACACTAGCTTCTACCAATTGTCAGAGAAAAAGTTAAACGTGTCAATACAGTGACATCATTTTTGACATACTGAGAACCTTTACAAAAAGGGACAAGAATGTAGTGGTTTCCTTGCAGAAAACACTGATCATACCAAAACTGGAATATTGTCCAGTCTTAACATCTTAACTTTATTTACTTTAGTTAAGTTTGAACAACTGTTGAGGAGTTTCAAAACAGATTTTGAATTGACATCAGTGTATAGACGCATTTACTTCTTCTCGGACAATTGATAGAAGCTAGTGTGTTGGGAAGACATGGGAGTTTGTGAAAGTCTGGATGCAGGGTCTGAAGCCCCAGATTTTAGATTTCAGTGGCAGGTCTACCTATATGTCTATGGCTAGTTAGATGAATACAAATAACTTAGTGTTTGAGATTTTTAAATTAGCCCAGCATGAATTACTGCAGCCTTTATGCATAACTACCATTAGCGATAATATTGTGTAACATTGTTATGTTCAGCCCAAACCCTTTTTGAAAGATGAAATATCATTTATAGAGAGTGAGAAGTGAACTTGTCCCAATCAGTATCTGAAACAAATTAAAATTAATTGCACTTCATGTAGTAATTACTGTGACTACTGGTTTTTGAAAGCACTTTAAAAATTATAAACTACTCTGAAGAAAGTTATCATGAATGTTTATAAACTAATTTCAGTTTTTATTACTATCAAATGCAATCAAATGAGTACAGCTTTTTCTTTAACTTAGTGGAACAACCATTTTGTAATCTTCAATCAAATTATCTAATAAAAACTGTCTCATAAGAGATGACCTTATTTGGCAATGTAGTGAAACATTTCTTTACTCATAATAGATTTAAGCCATTTTCTGTTGGTTCCAAATGTGACTTGACTTGTCACATTCTTTCACTAACTTAGTCACATTTTGTAGGGCCAGTAGAATGGAGTAACTTGACTCTGTTGACATTATATGTAAAGAAAACTCAGTTAGGGCCCACATTTAGCTAGGCCTATTTAGGGTCTGTGGGTTAAAGGCTTGGTCATTCGTCTGGGTTCAAAATACAGGGCAACAGGGTCCTAAATTCAAGCTTCTACGATGAATATAGCTCACTCTAACCCATATTAGCTTTGGCTAATATGAGCCCAAAATTGCAATGAAGTAAGTACAATTCTTTATTAGGGTGTTTCAATCATACAGAGGAAAATATCAAAGGTCAATATTTTACTCCACTTTCCTTGTGCTTTTATTCTTTTTCATGTAAGAAAGCTGTGCACCAATTTTGAAAACGATTAAGTGATATTTAGGGGTTGCACACATTTGAACCTTTTATAATAAACAATTTTCTTCAGTGTTACGAAAAAATTCTCCCTTGGAATCACAGAAAATGAAAAACTCTAATACCATATTTTTCGCCTTACAAGACGCATTTCTTTTCCTTAAAAATGCCTTGAAAAATCCCCCTGCGTCTTCGAAGCCAGAAGTGGTTGAGCCCCCCCTGCATCTTCCAACGTTGAAGCCTCAGAAATACATCTCCTCAAACTAGAGGGTGTTTCGTGCCAAAAACTATAGGAACTTGTGTAGATGGATAACAGACCATGGTGATGTTTTAGAGCTTGGGGATGAATCAAGCAGTGATGAGTTTGAGGATGAATAAAATGCTTTTAACTTTTATTGGCCATGAGTTTTAGTGATTTTTACTTTTCCATTTCTGCAAAAATAAACAACTTTAAACAATGATACTTGTATATTTTTATATACTTTCTACTGGTGATATATACTAATTCCCTTGTCATTGCCATACTAACAAAGCAAATCAGAGTGTCTTCCACGAGTCAAAAACTTTTTCTTAGAATTGCCGTTCCAAAATCAGGGTGCGTCTTCCACGATGCAGCGTCTTATAAGGAGAAAAATATGGTAATAAAATTGGAAAATTAAAATCAATACACATTACACAATACAATACAATTTAATAATACAAAATTTTCTTCAGTGTTACAAAAGAATTCTCCCTTGGAAGCAGGGTTTCGGAGCCGGTAAAAAAACTTCTGGCTCCGACTCCGGCGCAGAAATTTTTTACAGTCTGGCTCCGGCTCTGGCTCCGGCTCTTTTATAGTAAATTCTGTTAATTATAAAATAAATATCTAGATTTATATAACTAATTGTCCAATTTAAAATATTGCACAAAAATATTTTATTATTAAATCACTTTAATACTCAAAATTTAAATTTCTTATGATTTTAAATTAGGCAAATATAATGATAGAATGAAGTTATTTAAATAACTAAAGGAAAATGATGAAAACTAAATGATATTAAATATTTATTAACAATGGTAGCTTATATAAATTAGAGAAACTTGCCTCCTAATTAGTTCAAAGTTCAAACTTAAGAATTCTCGTATGGAAAATAGTAACAATCAAACTTTCTGAGATAATATATATCTTTTTTTAAGTGTTGAAACTTGAAAGCTTCATGAAAGCCAACTTGGCTTGAAAAAGAGCTGAATATTTCAAAAAATTCAGTTTTTAAATTTTTAATAGGTTATATTATTTACTTAAAAAGAGATTTTCTTTTAGTCAAAAAGTTTTGTAATTTAATTAACAAAAGCAATTCAACTAAAAGTCAAAAGTTCAAACTACTAATACATATTATAAAAGAAAATTTACAAAATCATTTACCCTACGCTTATAAAATCAATACTACTCCTTGGATTAACAAATGAAAACTAATGCAAAAATTTTTTTATTCTAGCTAAGGTATAATCAAACTAATTTTAAACATAAAATCAAGATATTCTTCTTGTAAATCTGTTTCCTTAAAATAATTGAAAATGAAAATTACTAATTTTATTTATAATTTTTTTTTTTAAAACAAGATGGCCTCAATTATATTTTTTTTAAGTGTAACCTTAACTCAGACTTTATCTTTAAAGTTCAAACTACATATTAAAAAATTAAAAAGTTTGCAAATTCAATGATACATTTACAGTATCATAAATCATAATACTCCTTTTATTAAAAAATGAAAGCAAAATAATAACTTTTGCAGAAATTTTTACTAATGTAGCTAAGGTAGGAAACTAATTTTTAAACATAAAATCAAGATATTCTCCTTGTAAATCTGTTTCCATAAAAAAAATTATGAATTAAAATTATTTATCTAAGTTTACTTATAAACATTTGTTCTTAAAAATAACAAAGCCTCAACAATATCTTCTTTCATACGTGCCCTTAAATCAGATTTTAAAATTTTCAGTGCTGAAAATAGCCGTTCAACACTGACTTGTGTTGAAGGCATAGCTACTAGAAGATTTGCAACATCTCTTATAACTTTAGGATACCTTTCTATTACTTGTTCAAAAGACAGTTTTGACGAACGGTCAAATTTTTCAATCTCAGGAAAAGATTCCTCAACTTGCAATTTGAGGGTACACATTGGACTGAGAGGTGGTATAAGTTCACTTTCTAAACGAGGACGTTTTGATTTCTTACCATGTTGAATATCAATAATTTTTTCAAAATCAAACTCGCTGACATCAGAAGTGGTGGAAGGAGATGATGAATTTGATGATGATGCAATAATCTCGGTTCCACATTCCTCTCTTAATAGAGAGACTTTATTTGAAAGGTCTAGGTTACTTTTCATTCTGATTGCTATATTGCATAGGGCATCCTTGGCTTTAACTACCTGTTCAGATGTTAATAAGCATCTATATCTAGGATCTATATAAATAGCAGCAAGCAATACTTCATTATCAAGTAAAATATTTTCTCTCCTTTCCATGGAACTTTTAATGTCATCAGCTATGGTGCCTTCTATCTTGGAAAGAAAATACATCAAAGATTTCCACTCTTTCAAAAATTGACCGGGAGTCAAATCTTCACTTTGAATTTTTTTGTTACTATATATGGCTGGTACAGTACTCTTTCCAATCTTCTTGCTTGTTCCCACATTATTTCTGAAAGATTCACATTTGAATTTGCCATGTCCAAGAGTACAGGTTTTAATTCTAATAAGTGCTCTATCATTAAATAAGTGCTGCCCCATCGAGTAGGTTGATCTAAAATAGCAACCTTGCCTGCACGTCTTTTAATTATTTCTTCCACTTTTGGGTTTCTTGCTGCTACTACAACCTGTCTCAACTTACCTATGAGAGAGGTAGCATGTTTATCTCTCAATCCATCGCAAATAGCAAGTTGCAAGGTATGTGCACCACAATGCATGTGGTTGATTCTGGAGAAGTGTGAAATTTCAGATACAATACTGTCAATTTCTTCTACACAAGATGCCACTTCCTGAGTGTCTGTTGAATCATCATGATGTTCACCAAATGTTTGTATATCATCTTCTGAAGTTGCCTCTTGATTATCATTCAACTTCTCAACAGTTTTAATCATATTTGATGCATTATCACTGACAATGCAGAGCACAAATTCTTTCGGTATGCCGTACTCTTCCAGAGTTCTCATAATTAGATCATGCAGGTAGTCACTAGTTTGCTGAGCATGTGTATCTTTTACTGCTATAGTGCGGGTGAGGATTTTATTATCATCATCAATAAATCGGACATTGATGGCAAAATAATGTGTCCGTATTCGTGTGCAACCATCAACTTTTAAATATATGAAGCGCCCTTTTAATTGCTCTTTGAGAGCAAATTTTTCTTCTTTTGATTTTTCTATCACTAAATGACGGATATTGTCTTTATCTAAACTAATCTTGAATTTCTGAGCCATTTCTTCTAGTAGACTGCGCATAGCTGGCTTTTCAAACATAGATAGAGGCATAGAATCTTTACAACTAACTCAATTATGCTATTTTTAAAATTATCTGTAGTCATTGAGATAGTGACTTTTTGAGACATCAAAAATTTAGTAATGTTTTGCTGGTTTGCTTTAGTTTTTGAACTGGCAGAAGTACTGGGTCTTGAAAGCTCAAGCATTTGCTTCTTTTCTTCCATCATTTTTGATATTTCAGGATGTAATCGACTCAAGTGTCTTTTCAAATTATATGCTCTTGAGGAGACATCAGGCTTTTTGCTTTGAGGCTTGGTAATTTTAGTTCCACACGTTGAAATATTTCCCGAAGCATCAGAAACTTCACAAATACAAACATAGTGTTTCTTATCTGAACTTTCAGTAAAATACTTGAATATATCAGACTTCTTTATTGAATCTCTATCCATTATGAAGGGTCATAGACTGATAATTATAATTAAAGAATCAAGTACAAATTACAAAGAATCTGAAAAAAAAAGAAATTTAGCAATACAAGATAATTGACCTAAAAATAAAAATAGTTCAATCCAAGTCAGAAGGACCAACCTTACTAGGTATGTATCTAGGTAGTTACCTACTTAGATAAATAGTTAGTACCTACCTACCTAAGGTCTCCACCGCCATAAAAAAATTTTTACCTATATAATTAAGTGTTAAGACAAATCTTCCCAAATATTTAATGGTTAAAAAATGGAAATTTGCATATTATTCCTGCAACTCCCACACCTCCATAAAATCCAAGAATCCTATGGTACCATTTTTCATAATATATTACAAGAATTATAATTTGCAACTAAACCTATATTTAACAAATAGCAATTTAGGTAGCAATATACAGGGTGGGCCGTAAGTTTCCATACATAGGAAAAATAAACATTTTTTTATGGACAACCATTTTTATTTATATAATATGCTCTACATGGTTGCCATTATTTTGAAAACACATTTCAATACGTGTTCCCCACTGTTGATGAACACGCATTAGCACAGTTGACGTTATGCTTGTAATGGCGTTGGTGATACGTTCCTTTAGATGATTTATGTCTCGTATCTTTTCCTGATACACCATGGCCTTCAAGTGCCCCCAAAGATAGAAATCAAGGGGGTGAGATCTGGGGATCTGGGAGGCCACTCCACAGGACCACGCCGACCAATCCAAGCATCCGGAAACTGCTGATCCAAATACCGACGCACGTGAAGACCATAATGAGGTGGAGCTCCATCTTGCTGGAAGTAAACTGGGAAGTTACCTTCCTCGTTTAGCAGGGATGGGAAAATCTCTTCTTGCAACATGTTAAGATACCTTTCGGCATTAAGATTTCCACTGACAAAAATTGGTCCAATAATTCTGTCACCCCATATCCCGGCCCACACCATCACTTTACCGGCACCTTGCATCTTCGTCGGACTCAGCCAGTTAGGGTTAGCATTACTCCAATAATGTATGTTTTGCCGATTAACCTCTCCATTGACGTAAAAATTTGCTTCATCAGTAAACAAGATCTTACGTCAAACGCATATTCTTAGGGTATCTGAAACATAAAAACAAACGTTTAATTTTTCATATGTATGGAAACTTACGGCCCACCCTGTATTGCCCGGAGCCAGACCATGGAGCCATATTTTCAAGGTTTCTGGCTCCGGCTCCGGCTCCAGGTAAGCAAAATTCACTGGCTCCACTGGCTCCGACTCCGGCTCCGAAACCCTGCTTGGAAGCACAGAAAATAAAAAACTAGTATTAAAATCAGAAAATCCGAATAAATTTTTGAATTGGTACGAGGATGTTCCTGCCTTGGTTCTTTTTGGCACCTCCTTTCGATGATGTTCAACAATCCGCAACAAGAATTGTTTTTGCTTCTCATCCTTGACTGATTCATTGAATTGCTTGATTAATGCAATTCCCCTCTCTGCTGTGTCATTTACAACTTTCAGCGCATTGACTGACTCTCTCAAGCCATCATATTTGGTGTACTACTCTACATTGTCAACATCCCTGATGCTGAAGAGTTGATGAAGAATGTCTTCGTCCTTTGAGTGACGAAGTTGCTCAGATCCTTGCCTTCAAAAGTCAGGTTTTCCACTTGAGTCATTTGAGTTCCTTCCTCGACACAGGTTTGTTCAAGGCCTGGAACATCTTTTCTTTCTCATTTGGTGATATCCGTTCATCAAGGAAAGTCAAGCTGACTAGAGTCTCTGAGAGATACCATAGATTCCTTTTGGCAACTCAAGGCAGCCTGACCCAGGTCCTTGTTTGGATATGAAATCAACAGTTGAATCATGTCTATGTCATTTTTTTTTTTCTCTTGATACATGGCACGTGCTCGATGAACAGTTGATGGTGAAATAATAACCTGTGATACATCTTGTCCGAGACTTTTAGCAGTTGCAATGAAGGAAGTGCTTGCTTGTCGAATAGAGATTTGTTCTCTATCCCAAGTAGTCACGAGTGTTGGATCAAGTGTGTTCTTGGAATGACGAGGTGACTTAGAGGCCAATGGAGCAGCAAAATCTTCATCATCATCTGTTGTCACCGTTGAACTAGAGGATGTGCTATCCGGCTTCATTTTCTCAGAGATCTTTTCAGCTTCAGCATGCTTTCATTTTCGAAGTTCAAGTTTCTTAGCTGCTGCTGCTGCTTTCAATTTGACAGTCATGGTGTGTTTCCTATCCACCCCAGCCATTGAAGAACTCATTCTGTCCTCCCCTCTGGGAGGACAAGAAAACCTTGTCCTTCTCCAGAACTGAACTCATGCTCATAACACCTTGACAAGCGATGTCAAAAAGGTCAGCAAAGTCTCCCTTCCACACCTGATGCTTCATAATGGCTTTGTCCATCTCTCTTGACTTCTTCAAGTTTTGGTACTCTTTGTACAGCTTTAGTATAGCAGCTCTAACTGTTCTCCTCTGTCTTCACAGGGATATTTGCCTTCTTCCAAACTTCTTGAAGCTTGATACTCGTAGACTTGATGGCAAGGGGGATTGTTTCCTTCAGCTCCAGGTGATGGTATATAAAGCAGAGGATGACTTGCTCCTAAGAGCTCTTTGATTGGAGCCTTTTCAATCAGCCAGATCTTCTTTCTTTCCATTTTCAACACTTTTTGCACCTGTGAAAGAAAAGAAAACATTACAATATGTTGGAAGTTGGGACATTCTCGAGATTTGGTTACAAAGGGCTAAGGTATCAGAAGTGACATAAGTGTGCAACCTCTAAATGGTGTTCAATTTGCTTCAAATTTGATACATATGCTTTACAGATCATAAGGTGTACAGGGAAGAGCAAAGTGTAGTGAAATTCACAACTTGATAAAAGTGGAACACCCTATTCTTTATTAAAGGCTTATAGTTTGCATATTTACTCCCTATAAAATGGACACAAATAAGAGGGTTCAACAAGATTATTAAATGCTTATTAGAATAATTTAGGGCTGTTCACAATTTTCAGGTGCCAGCATAAAATTTGATATATTAATAATTTTGCTTTTTGTTTCCATTTTGAGGTGAAATACGTTTGTAACCACATCCCAAAGGTGCTTTATTTGCTCCATTTTCCAAGATGTTGGCTTCATTTTTATATTGTAATGAATTGAAAAATGATTACTATTCCTTCATTTTGCCAAAAAGGACATAGTAATTATTAAACAGGAATAGAATATCAATAATAGCGAAAATGGGTTTATCACCAGCAGTTTTGCTCCAGTTTTGATTGATTGGTTGATTCAGTGCTGCATTTGTTAGTGCTAGCAACTTAAATTGGTCATCTCTGTAGATTATGTACAAACAATTTTAAAGATGTGAACCATTAAAGTGATCCATTAAAACTGACACTTGGCAGCTTGTGGTCCGGAGCACCTCAAATCACCATGGGATTCCCAGCAAGAAGTAGGGAAATATGTACAATGTACATTAGGGTGGTTTTATCTCATAGAGGTGGAATTCTATTCCAATTTTTTTTTCTTTGCTAACCCATCATCTAGTGCCACTTGGAGTAGAAACTGTAGAGCAGGAATATTTTTATGATCAAACGATATTTAGGACTTGCTCAACTCATTTGAAATTTTATGAATATAAAATATATTGATATTACATAGGAATCAGTGAAATTTGTACTATATATATAATTTTGCTACAGTAGCCCATTATTATGTTGTCCTTGAGGCAAAAAACAAAAACTAAATATTTCTACAAAAACAAGAAGTTAATAAAAAATAAAACCTAAAGCAAATTAACCTAAAAAAAATCATGGGCGCAGCATTAAAAAATTGCAACTTAATATTAGCGATGCAGGTATTTAACAAATTTGTGCTTCTTTCAACTTCTCAGGAGTGACAATGTCGATGACAACATGTGTAGCCAGTGCCATCTGGTTGGTTGGTGTTACTCAGGTGAACTTTACATCATCGAAGCTCCAATCTTGCTGACAAGTATTGGCTGTTCTATTCCATTTCCACAATCGGCAAAAATTAACTCTTAAAGATAGTGTGTCCAAAACAGCTGATCTCTTGCTTCCAATTTGGATGAAAACTCTAGTGCTTACAAAAGCTGCTAAACATGTTGTTGAACACATCAAGAAGCTTCATACAGAGTGGCAAGTACTCAAGAAGAATATCAACCAAAAATCTGCCATGAACCTTGCCAACCAGGCAACATTTCAAGATGGGTTAGACAACCTCTGACGCTGCCCACCAGGATGCCACACAGCTGATGAAAATTGAAGAGGACAGACAATTCCTGGAAGCTCAATGGGAGACAGGACAGAGGGGCATGATGGCTGGAGTTGACAGAAAACTCTCTGCAAGAAGGAGAATGAAAGCTTCAAAACAGGCTGGCAAAGTGGCTTCATCAAGTGCTGCTGCAACTGATGTTACTGTTCTTGAGTTGTCATCATTGAGCAACTTGTCAGAAGTGGAGGAAGAGCTTGCACTCATGAGCTCAACTTCGTGGAACTGTAAGTGTGGTGACACCTGAAGTGGCAGCTGCACTAGATCAGACTAATGTGACTGACCGGCAAGCAGTGCATATATTTTCAGTGTTAGTGTCCACAAGCCAGTTTGGTCACAAAGTAGAAGACTTGATAATCAGCTGAAGCACTATCTGCAAGGAGTGGATGGAACATCGGAAGAAGTTTGGTCATGAGATGAAGGAAAGCTTCGCCCCAGCAGTTCCTCTGATCTTGCATTGGGATGGCAAAATCATGGAGGATTACTCTGGTCCTGGTTGGAACAAAGTGGACTGTCTCCCGATTCTTGTATCTGGACAAGACGTGGTGAAGTTGCTGGCAGTTCCAAAACTTCAATCGGGAAAGTCAGAAGTAATTGGGAGTGCCATTGTGGAGATGATAAATGAGTGGGGACAGGAAATGAGTGAAGGGGCTCTGCTTTGACACCACCGTGTCCAACACCAGTTCAAGGGGAGGAGTTTGTTTGTTTGGAAACTGAGCTTGGGAGGAATTTATTGAACTTGGCATGCTGACATCACATCTCGGAGATACTCCTAGAGACAGTCTTCAGCCTTCATGATGTTTCCAGCTCCAAATCTCCAAATATTCAGCTCTTCAGTCAGTTCTGGGACTACTGGCCTTACCTCGATAAGACAGCATACTCCTCAGCATTTGCTGTTGACCAGCTGTCCAAATTTCAGCCACGGGATGACTACTGTGAGCTCCTTTAGCTGACTATTATCTTCCTTGGAGAGGTCCCTCCATGCAGGATCAATTTCCAATATCCAGGAGCAATACATCAAGCTCATTGGATGGCTTGAGCTATCCACACCATCAAAATGTGGCTCTTTCGCAAGGAGTTTCCCCTCCAGCAGCAACAGGGATCATCAAGAAAGCCATTGTGCAGTGATATGGTGTGGAGCCACCTCCAGGAAGTAAGCCTCTTTGTCACAGCCATCTATGTCAAATACTGGTTTCAGAATCCATCTTCAGTAGAAGCTCCGAGAAAAAATCTGAATCTCCTCTGTGCACTAGCTAACTATGCTGATAGTCAACTCTGAAGTTTTTTGAAATACTTGAACTGCCTCAAGATTTCTTGGAGGAGGATCCAACACTTTGGCCAGTCCAGGAATCATACAGGAGGAGCCAGGCTACTGTCCAGTCAGTGAAAGTGATCAACGACCTTGCAGAATGCAGTGTTGCACTCATCCAGGAGTTCAATGCATCTCTCATGCACAGCAAAGAGCAGAAGCAGTTCTTTCTAAAAGTCATTGAAGTTCACTGGAAGGTCTTCTTGTCACCAATGAAGTAGTTTGCCATCATGCAAACCAAGCAACAATGATTATCTGGCATTTATCTAATATATTTCATGTAAATAGTTAATGGAGAAATTCCAATGTTTTGTTTTTGTACAATACACACACTTTTTTTTTTATATTAATATCCCACCAACATGGATGGTTGTGGACCACAGTCATTAGTGGGGATGGGGCTAATGACCTGTTGTGTGACAGGAACACTTATTACAATGTTTTAATAATTTAATTTATGAAAATAGACAGCATGCTTTTCACATAATGGCTCCATTTTTTTTAAATGTGTCCCAATAGCAATAAAATGAATGGAGGTCTTATCAAAAAAACAAAATAGCTTTGAGCAAGTCCTAAGTATATCCTGATCTCAAAACATTCTTTAGTGTATCATTTTTTAAGCTAGTGGCACCAAATGCCAGGTTAGCATAACAGATATTCTGACATCACATTTATAAAACCACCCTAATGTGGTAAAGCGGGATATTATTTCCCATAGACGTAATGTTATAAGCGGGGGTTACGTTCGAGGAACAAAATTTTACATAAGAAATATATGATATTCTTAAATAAAAGGCAATAAAACAATAGTTTATGCATAAACAGTGATTTATTTATCCAAACATACCATTTAAAATCAGGAAGATATCAAAGAAATTATATAAAAATATTACAGAACATTCTCTTCTTCTTCATCAATGTTCAAATTCGCTTGTGTTGACGCACTTGTTGTAGACTCATGGTTGATTTTTTCTTAAGAAATGAGTCAAGAGTTTTGTTTTGAAGACATCTTTTTCTTTTCTCTGTAAATTTCTCGATAACAAGCATAAGCATTTGTAAAATTTGCAGAAACTTTTGCATTTCACTCGAAATTTGGATCTTGTGACTCAGAAATTTTGATGGCTTTTTCAATGTGCTGAAATGCTTCAGCGAGTCCTATGAGAGTGAATGAATGAACAGGGGTTTCAGTCATTTCATTTTCTTCTTCATGTTCATACTTTTCCATTTCAATGAGGTCTTCGTTTGTGAACTCCTCACTGTGTGATTGAAGCAGCTCATCTACTGCAGCTATACAACTGAATTGAGTGAGCTGAGTGAAGCATTACTGCGCCTGAATGAACGAATGTACACATGGTATGCATATGCACAGTGTATTTGAATGTTTTGAAGGTATTTTAGGCAGTAAATGTTTATATTATTGACATTATTATTATTGAAAAAAACATTTGTAAACCCAGGGATTCGTAAATCGGGAGTTCGTAAAGCGAGGTATTACTGTAAATAATTTTTTTTCTTTGTAACCTAAAGAAAGTAGGAAATCCTTTCTGCCAGAATACTCTCATCTTAAAGCAAAACTTACTACATTTTTAATTCTGCTTACCCATAACCCTATACCCTTACTTTTATGTATGATTTATTTTTAAATATAAATGTATGTTTTAGTCCATTTTTTGTCTCCTTCTCTTTCTTTTATAAAACCCTTTGTCCCAATTTCTTTCTTGTAACAATATTACTAGTAGGGATGCACCAGACCCAACATTTTAAGTTCTGACTGGAACTTTAAAAAGTAATTGGCTAGTTACTCTTTTAAGCTCTATATTGGCCTAGTTATATTATGTAGGTGTACATTTATTAATGGAACTGTGGGATAATTTTTAGTGAATATGGTATATTATAAGAAGCTGGTAGCCCTGTGTGTTACTTGTACAATAATGAACATAGAGCTCAATTTTTTATCACATAATATTATCATTAGCCATTGACTAATACAGAAGCATTATGTCCTTTATTTGGAATTTCTTTTCTGTAGAAGATCAAGCTGATGAAGCTGCAGAATGCAAATTCTGTAAAAAGGGCATAAGGAGAGGTGGAAAAGGTTTTCTTCCTGAAAACTTTAGTACCACACTATTACATAAGCATATAAAAGCAAAACATATGCTTCAATATAGAGAGAATGAAGAGGCAAATTCAAAAAAATCCAAAGCAGCAGAGAGTGAAGATGCTCAACCACCCCTAAAACAAAGGAAACTGGCCACGATGGAATGCCAAATATCTCTGGAAGAGCGCTTTAATAAAAAAAAGATTTTGGATATTAATGACCAACGAGCCATTTATATTCATCACAAAATTATAAATGTAATTCCCTTTGCTTTGTTCGGAGTGATAGGGCGCATCCCTCTGTGGTGAATGTGGGAATACACCTTTCTTCGGTGTAAGGGCTTTCTCTGCCCTTGTGGACCATTGGACCCGTTTGGGGACCCGGCTGATCTGCTTCTTTTTCTTTCTTTCTCCTTTCACCAATTCTTTCTGGCTTCTCTCTCTTTTTTTGGCATTGGTCTTTGGACCTTGATTTTGACCCCTTCCTAGCAGGGCTGTGGAGTTGGCACATAAAAAACTGACTCCAACTCCTCAATTTTTTGTCTGGCTGACTCTGAAGGTATATTAATTCTAAATCTGCTATGATGATAATTACACAAGAGGCATTTCATCACCACCACGTGAATCATCAGGCTACTTTTTAAACCCATAACCTGCAAAGTTTGAGTCTAATGGTTGTAGCGATGCCATTATGGCTTTTTTATTTTTTATTTATGAAAAAACAAAATTCATTGAGCATAAAACAAAAAAAAAATTAAATTTAAGACTATGACAAAATAAAAATTTCATTAAATGCAATAAAAAATATAAAAGTATTCCTGCAAAATTTATTAAACTAAGGCCAAGGGTGAAAATCTAAAATTTACGAATAACTTGTTCTTAGGAACAGAATTGATTCTGCCAGATCCTCTTTCATTGAAGCCCTTAAATCTGATTTAATTATTTTCAGTGCGGAAAACAGTCTCTCCACACTGACCTGAGTGGGTGGCATGGCTGTTACTATCATAGCTGTATCTCTTAAAATCTCTGGATATGCCGGGATGACTTCTTGTATTGTCAGTTTAGATGAGCGATCATATTTTTCCACTTCTTTTAGGCCATCAAAAAAATCTTGCTTAAATTTCATTAGTTTAACATCAAAAGGTTGCCAATGCACATTTAAGCAGCGACGCTTTGCTTTTGAGCATTCAATTTTATCTAAATATTTTTGAAAGTCTAATTCTTCATCATTTGAAGAGGATGAGAGGGACTTACTACTCATATCTTCATCCTGTGGTTCAGGATTTTCAGGTAATAGCCCTTTTATGTGAATTGCAACCTCGCAGAGGGCCTCTTTTGCTTTAGCAATTTGTTCTTCAGTCAACAAAATTCAGTTCATTGGATCTATGTAGACAGCAGCTAATAAGATCTCATTTTCCAGTAGCAGACCCTCTCTTTTCTTCATTGAGGATACAATTCCATCAGCAATTAATCCTCCAGTTTGGGATAGACGAAATAATAAATTTTTCCATTCCCATAGGAATGTACCAGGAGTTAAATCCTCTGCTTGCAACTTTTTGGTGACAGTATAAGGATGAGCAAGCAGAGCTTCTAATTGTGTAACCTCCCTCCATTGAATTTCAGTTAGTGAAACATTGGGATTATCAATGTCTTCTAGGAAGGGTTTTAGATCAAGCAAATGCTTAATCATCATGTATGTGCTCCCCCAGCGTGTCACTTGATCCAAAATAGCTCCCTTTCCTGCACGTCTCTGGATAATAGCATCAATTTTAGAGGTCCTGGCTGCAGTGGCTACTTGCCTCAACTTGCCTATCAGAGTAGCTGCATGGCGATCTTTCAATCCATCTCTTATTGCTAGCTGCAATGTATGTACAACACAATGCATATGTTGGATTAGAAAGAGCTTAGATGCTTCTTCAACAATATCATCTAAAATTTCATTGCTCTGTTCTGTTTGTGAATCAGTTTCAGGAATGTCATCTTCATTAGCCACTTTTTCTTCATCAACTTTATTCAGCTTTTCTATCGTGCTTAGCATGTTTGAAGCATTATCTGTGACAATACATAGAATCTGCTCTTTCTTAATTACACAGTCTTGTAAAACTTCCTCCACTAACTTCTGAAGATAGTCGCTGTCATGATGTGCCTCAGTGTCCTTTACTCCCAATGTCTGAGTTACCATTTTATTGTTTTCATCAACAAATCTAGCATTGATGGCAAAATAGTTAACTCTATGACGCGTGGCTGCATCCATTTTAATAAACATGAAGCGTCCCTTAAGAGTTCTTCGAAGTTCTTCCTTTTTATTTATGGCTTCTTCAACTATAATTTTTCTGATACTTTGTCTTTGCAGAGAAACTCCAAGTTTCTTGGCCATTTCTCCATTTAGGCCTAGAAAGGCTGGTTGTGAAAATAAAGATAAGGCTACACCATTTCTTACCACCAGTTCGATGATGTGTTTCTTGAACTTTTCTGTGGTCATTGTTACGGTAACTTTGTCTGTAGTAAAGAATCTTGTAAGTGGTGCTTGTCGTTCAGTAGTTTTCTGATCTTTTGTTAACTTTGAAGTAGTTGGAAGGTTTTTATTACTATCTTTCTCAATGACAACTTCTAAAATTTTGGGATGGAAATGCTGCAAATGTCTTTTCAAATTTGATGCTCTGGTTGGTGCATTTTTATCAGAGCCAGTAAAACCACTGATTTTTGCTTCACATAATTTTTCACCATCATCATCATCATCTATCATACACTGACACACGAAATGTTTCCCATCTGTGGTTATTGTAAAATATTCAAAAACTGCAGACTTTGTTGGAAGTGTCTTTGCCATTGTGAAAGGGGTTTTAGACTTTAAAGTTAAAAACTTAAACTTATGAAATTTAGAAAGAACTCTAAATTAAATAAGCATTACAAATAAAAAATATTATCTGAAAAGAAAAAATGAATTAATGGCATTAGTGTCTGAAATGGAAAACATTGTGTTTATTATTTAAGTGGGTGTGGGAGGTGGTTGCCCTGCACCCTTGTCGCTTTTCAACCAAACCCAAGCCCTGTCCCTGCCACTTTTCACCCTGCGTTGGATGAGAGAGGCTGCCTTTCAGGCACAGGGACTGGGTACGGGTGTATCTCCCCTGCGTGACATCTATTGGTGGTGGGACCATGTGTGCCCACGATTCGCCTTTCCCTTGTTGGAGTCGGTGGTGGCTGGATGCGATCGGGGGATGAAGTTCTTTTTTGTTCGCTATGGATACTTCTCCCCCTCGGCTTACGACTACTGCTTCTCATTCCCGGACTACTACTACTCTCAACACTCGGGTGGTTGGCAACCAGGCCCTCGAGTCCTCTACCACTGGAAGACCACAACCTGATGGGGTTGACCCCCCTGTGGAAGCGGAACGCTTGCACTCTCCTTTTCCGTTGCTGACCCCAGTCCGTCCCTCGACTATGCCCTTGGACCTACACACTCTGGAGCAGGGGTCTCGCCCCAGCCCACCTCAGCCACCTTCGGGCAAGTCAAGTTCCACCCAGGACTTGCCCCCACAACCCGGCTTCTTGCTCTCCCCATATGCCCCCCTCACCCGCCATCAGCCCACCTCCCCATGGAGAGAGCCCCTCGGCGGACGGGGGAGCCGGCATTCACGGCCGTCCTATCGACCGTTGAATATCCCAGTCCACTTCGACACTACAGCCTCCCTCTCCCTTCCAAGCAGGGTTTTGGAGCCGGAGTCGGAGCTGGAGTCGGTGGAGCCAGTGAATTTTGCTTACCTGGAGCCGGAGCCAGAAACCTTCAAAATACGGCTCCATGGTCTGGCTCCGGGCGATATATTGCTACCTAAATTGTTATTTGTTAAATATAGGTTTAGTTGCAAATTATAATTCTTGTAATATATTACGAAAAATGGTACCATAGGATTCTTGGATTTTATGGAGGTGTGGGAGTTGCAGGAATAATCTGCAAATTTCCATTTTTTAACCATTAAATATTTGGGAAGATTTGTCTTAACAACACTTAATTATATAGGTAAAATTTTTTTATGGCGGTGGAGACCTTAGGTAGGTAGGTACTAACTATTTATCTAAGTAGGTAACTACCTAGATACATACCTAGTAAGGTTGGTCCTTCTGACTTGGATTGAACTATTTTTATTTTTAGGTCAATTATCTTGTATTGCTAAATTTCTTTTTTTTTCAGATTCTTTGTAATTTGTACTTGATTCTTTAATTATAATTATCAGTCTATGACCCTTCATAATGGATAGAGATTCAATAAAGAAGTCTGATATATTCAAGTATTTTACTGAAAGTTCAGATAAGAAACACTATGTTTGTATTTGTGAAGTTTCTGATGCTTCGGGAAATATTTCAACGTGTGGAACTAAAATTACCAAGCCTCAAAGCAAAAAGCCTGATGTCTCCTCAAGAGCATATAATTTGAAAAGACACGAGTCGATTACATCCTGAAATATCAAAAATGATGGAAGAAAAGAAGCAAATGCTTGAGCTTTCAAGACCCAGTACTTCTGCCAGTTCAAAAACTAAAGCAAACCAGCAAAACATTACTAAATTTTGATGTCTCAAAAAGTCACTATCTCAATGACTACAGATAATTTTAAAAATAGCATAATTGAGTTAGTTGTTAAAGATTCTATGCCTCTATCTATGTTTGAAAAGCCAGCTATGCGCAGTCTACTAGAAGAAATGGCTCGGAAATTCAAGATTAGTTTAGATAAAGACAATATCCATCATTTAGTGATAGAAAAATCAAAAGAAGAAAAATTTGCTCTCAAAGAGCAATTAAAAGGGCGCTTCATATATTTAAAAGTTGATGGTTGCACACGAATACGGACACATTATTTTGCCATCAATGTCCGATTTATTGATGATGATAATAAAATCCTCACCCGCACTATAGCAGTAAAAGATACACATGCTCAGCAAACTAGTGACTACCTGCATGATCTAATTATGAGAACTCTGGAAGAGTATGGCATACCGAAAAAATTTGTGCTCTGCATTGTCAGTGATAATGCATCAAATATGATTAAAACTGTTGAGAAGTTGAATGATAATCAAGAGGCAACTTCAGAAGATGATATACAAACATTTGGTGAACATGATGATGATTCAACAGACACTCAGGAAGTGGCATCTTGTGTAGAAGAAATTGACAGTATTGTATCTGAAATTTCACACTTCTCCAGAATCAACCACATGCATTGTGGTGCACATACCTTGCAACTTGCTATTTGCGATGGATTGAGAGATAAACATGCTACCTCTCTCATAGGTAAGTTGAGACAGGTTGTAGTAGCAGCAAGAAACCCAAAAGTGGAAGAAATAATTAAAAGACGTGCAGGCAAGGTTGCTATTTTAGATCAACGTACTCGATGAGGCAGCACTTATTTAATGATAGAGCGCTTATTAGAATTAAAACCTGTACTCTTGGACATGGCAAATTCAAATGTGAATCTTTCAGAAATAATGTGGGAACAAGCAAGAAGATTGGAAAGAGTACTGTACCAGCCATATATAGTAACAAAAAAAATTCAAAGTGAAGATTTGACTCCCGGTCAATTTTTGAAAGAGTGGAAATCTTTGATGTATTTTCTTTCCAAGATAGAAGGCACCATAGCTGATGACATTAAAAGTTCCATGGAAAGGAGAGAAAATATTTTACTTGATAATGAAGTATTGCTTGCTGCTGTTTATATAGATCCTAGATATAGATGCTTATTAACATCTGAACAGGTAGTTAAAGCCAAGGATGCCCTATGCAATATAGCAATCAGAATGAAAAGTAACCTAGACCTTTCAAATAAAGTCTCTCTATTAAGAGAGGAATGTGGAACCGAGATTATTGCATCATCATCAAATTCATCATCTCCTTCCACCACTTCTGATGTCAGCGAGTTTGATTTTGAAAAAATTATTGATATTCAACATGGTAAGAAATCAAAACATCCTCGTTTAGAAAGTGAACTAATACCACCTCTCAGTCCAATGTGTACCCTCAAATTGCAAGTTGAGGAATCTTTTCCTGAGATTGAAAAATTTGACCGTTCGTCAAAACTGTCTTTTGAACAAGTAATAGAAAGGTATCCTAAAGTTATAAGAGATGTTGCAAATCTTCTAGTAGCTATGCCTTCAACACAAGTCAGTGTTGAACGGCTATTTTCAGCACTGAAAATTTTAAAATCTGATTTAAGGGCACGTATGAAAGAAGATATTGTTGAGGCTATGTTATTTTTAAGAACAAATGTTTATAAGTAAACTTAGATAAATAATTTTAATTCATAATTTTTTTTATGGAAACAGATTTACAATGAGAATATCTTGATTTTATGTTTAAAAATTAGTTTCCTACCTTAGCTACATTAGTAAAAATTTCTGCAAAAGTTATTATTTTGCTTTCATTTTTTAATATAAGGAGTATTATGATTTATGATACTGTAAATGTATCATTGAATTTGCAAACTTTTTAATTTTTTAATATGTAGTTTGAACTTTAAAGATAAAGTCTGATTTAAGGTTACACTTAAAAAAAATATAATTGAGGCCATCTTGTTTTAAAAAAAAAATTATAAATAAAATTAGTAATTTTCATTTTCAATTATTTTAAGGAAACAGATTTACAAGAAGAATATCTTAATTTTATGTTTAAAATTAGTTTGATTATACCTTAGCTAGAATAAAAAAATTTTGCATTAGTTTTCATTTGTTAATCCAAGGAGTAGTATTGATTTTATAAGTAGGGTAAATGATTTTGTAAATTTTCTTTTATAATATGTATTAGTAGTTTGAACTTTTGACTTTTAGTTGAATTGCTTTTGTTAATTAAATTACAAAACTTTTTGACTAAAAGAAAATCTCTCTTTAAGTAAATAATATAACCTATTAAAAATTTAAAAACTGAATTTTTTGAAATATTCAGCTCTTTTTCAAGCCAAGTTGGCTTTCATGAAGCTTTCAAGTTTCAACACTTTAAAAAAGATGCATATATTATCTCAGAAAGTTTGATTGTTACTATTTTCCATACGAGAATTCTTAAGTTTGAACTTTGAACTAATTAGGAGGCAAGTTTCTCTAATTTATATAAGCTACCATTGTTAATAAATATTTAATATCATTTAGTTTTCATCATTTTCCTTTAGTTATTTAAATAACTTCATTCTATCATTATATTTGCCTAATTTAAAATCATAAGAAATTTAAATTTTGAGTATTAAAGTGATTTAATAATAAAATATTTTTGTGCAATATTTTAAATTGGACAATTAGTTATATAAATCTAGATATTTATTTTATAATTAACAGAATTTACTATAAAAGAGCCGGAGCCAGAGCCGGAGCCAGACTAAAAAATTTCTGCTCCGGAGCCGGAGTCGGAGCCAGAAGTTTTTTTACCGGCTCCGAAACCCTGCTTCCAAGTATCCACAAATTCCTGGTGATTCGGCCTACATCTGGGTCCCTTCCGACCAACTCTGAGCGGATGTTCCAGGCGATCCGAACCCACAGCAATTCCAGCCGCTATGACATATGCCCACAGATGGATGGCTCCCTCCTCATAAAATCACGCTCAGCCGCAGAGACAAAAGCCCTACTCTCCGTTACTGAGGTCCTTGGATGCTCGGTGTCTGTTTCCCCACACCCTCGCCTGAACCAGAGTCAGGGCACTACGCCACCCGCCTATTGTCGATCGCAGTGATCGAGCTCCTGGAGGACCTCGCACACCAAGGAGTCACTAAGATTTATTGCTTCACATCCCGACAGGGAGGCACCCCCTCACCCACCCCACGTCTGCTCCTTACTTTCAATACCTTAATACCCCCCGACCGCATTGTATGGGGTATGGGAGACCGCGCGTCATGCGAGTTTTCTATCCGCCCATACATCCCAGACCCGACCCGTTGCTTTAAATGCAATAAGTTTGGACACGTTAGCTCCGTTTGTCGGCAGCCGCATCAACTGTGTTCACTGTGGACAACTCGCTCACCCTGACAGGTGCCCCAACACACCCAACTGTGAAGGCGCACACCCCTCTTCATCCCGCGAATGCCTTTTCTTCAAGTTCGAGGAGGAGGTCCGAGGCCTACAAGTAGCAGACTTCCTTAGCCCCCGTGAGGCACGAGACAGGGTGCGGAGTCGGGAGGTGAGGCTGGGGGTGTCTTATGCCGCTGCTCTCTCTATCATCTCGGCACGCCGCCCTGGCCTGCCGCCGACCCCCCCCAGCCACTGCTCCCTGCCCCCCAAAGAAAATCCTCGCAGGACCCGACGGTCTCCTGTCCCCCCCACCATCCTCTTCCCGCACCTCACCTGCCACGAACCCCCAGGAGTCTGGGACCAGGACACCCAGGCCCATCCACCTCAAACCCTGCCTTCCCAGTACTCTGCACACGCCCGAACCTGCCGCCCGGAGCAAGCCGTCGAGGCGGAGACGCCGGAGCGTGTCGCCAGACCCTCCGGCCTTCCAACGTGTCTCTCCCTCTTCCCCTAGAACCAAGAAGACGGCTCGGACCCTCACACCGCCCACTACGTCTACTATGTCCATCTCTCCCCACCGCAGAAGTCCCACCACTCTACCCCCACAGACTCTGACAATAGTAGCTGAAATCCATGACCCGCCCCCTACGACGAGACCCAATCTGAACAATATCCTCTCCCCCGAGGATCCAGTGGATGCGGCCCTGGCGCAGCTGCACGGTGTGACCGAGGGGAGCTCGGCCGCGCCCACGAGTCTCATGGATCTGCCCTTGCCTCCTGGTGCCATTTTCTCCACCCCTCCACGAGACCACTCTGGTTCACCTCCTTCCACCCCCATAGTACCTACCCCCCAACATCCCCGGCCCCCTCCTTGTCAGCCACCCTGAGTACGCCCCCCTCCCACCCGCCCGGTCCTTCTGGTACCCCCTGTCGCCACCTAGGGTCCGCCGTGAGACCCCGGACAGGCGGGGTGGCGCCACTTTTGGGGTTAACGTGCCCCCTCCTGGCCCGACCACAGAAGCCCGTCAAAACACTTCTGACCCTCTCAGCCCACGATGTTCCTCTGTCTGCCGTGATCCACGCCTCCAGTCTCGCTCGGCCGACTCGACCCCGCAACCTCCGCGGGGTTCGACAGGCCGACCGATTCCTTCCCTGGTGAACGGTAGATAGCCAGCCATGCTCCTGACCCATCCTTCACCTTCGCGAACTCCAGATCTCCCTTCACACTCAAACTTCCTAGCACCTACACCTTTACCCATCCCCCTTCATCAACTAATGGATCCCCCGAAAACCACAATAGTACACTGGAACTGCAGAGGAATATTCGCGAACTATGAAGGCCTTAACTCCTTGATTGCCACTTCCCATCCGGTGTGTGTCTGTCTCCAGGAGCTAATCCTGGGGACCAGGCCCATGCCCTGCCCTAGTGGTTATTCTTGCATTGCCACCCCGCCTCCTACCTGCACTTGAAGGGGAGCTGCCATTCTCGTACACCACGCAGTCCCCTTCCACAATCTCCATCCGGTCCCCGCTACAGGTGATTGCCGCCCGGCTCTCCCTGGATAGACAGTACACCGTCTGCTCAATCTACCTCCTCCCCCACGCTTAAGTCTCCCGCGATGACCTGGTGGAAGTCGTACAACTCCCCAAGCCCTTCCTATTACTGGGTGATTTCAATAGTCGCCACCCCTTGTGGGGCGACACACACTCCACCTATATGGCTCCATCCCTGATATCTGTCATGACCGAGCTCTCCTTCGAATGCCTCAATGATGGCTCTTCTACATTCTACCATGCCACCACCTGCACTCCATCCTGTATAGACCTGTCCCTCATTTCAACTGATGCCCTCCTAGATTTCACGTGGCAAGTCCCCCGAGAAGACCATGAAAGTGACCATTTCCCCATTCAACTTACGCTCAATCGACCCGACCAGACTGTTTGGGTACCAGTAAGGTGGGTTACTACCAACGCGAATTGGGCCAGCTTCCGTGACAACACGTATACAACCCTTACAACTGCCCACTTCCCATCCATCGACTAGTGCATCGCATATTTCGAGTCCGTCGTTCTAGCGGCTGCAAGCACTAGCGTACCACGATCCTCCGCCTATCCCCGCGCCCGACGGGTGCCTTGGTGGACCCCTGAGTGCGCGGAGGCCGTGCGCGCCAAGAAGAAGGCAACTCGGTGCTTCTACCGGACGCGACTCCCCATCCATCGCACGGAGATGCAGCGGGCCGCGGCCATCGCCCGCCGCACAATGAAGACAGCGCGCTGAGCCTCTTGGCGTGCCTTTGTGTCCGGCATCACCGCCACCACACCTTCGGCTACCATCTGGAAGAAGGTACGAGGTGTCGAGAGGCGACATGTCCCCTCCCGACCCCTGGTCCTCCGGACTCATGACGGACTCCTATGTGAGCCCAAGTCGGTGGCAAACCACCTTGCTTCTACCTTCGCTGCCGTTTCTTCCTCTGCAGCCGATTCCGTACCCGCCCCTGACGATAGCCCCTACAACCGATTGTTTACCATGCGTGAACTACAGATGGCACTGGCCTCTCGACGATCCCCTTGTCCCGGTCTGGACGGTATTCCGTACGGCATGATCCAGTACATCCACACTACCTTACAGATTTTCCTGCTAGACCTATACAATCGCATATGGATAGAGGGCGCCTTCCCCTCTAGGTGGAAGGAGGCCCACGTCATCCCTATCCCCAAACCCGGCAAAGATTCCCTGGACCCCACAAACTACAGACCAATCGCCCTGATGTGTTGTGCTTGCAAAATCCTTGAAAAAATGGTCGCTACGCGATTATCATTCTTCCTTGAAAATAGCAACTCCTTCCCGGCTACCCAGTCCGGCTTCAGACAATTCCGCTCCACCACTGATCCCCTCCTGCTTCCGACAATGGACAGTTCGTAGTCAATTTTTTTCGACATCCAGAAGGCCTATGACACCACCCGTCGAGCAATGATCCTCGGTCAGCTCCGACATCTGGGCCTCGTCGGAGCCATGCCGACCTTCATCAGGGGCTTCCTTTCCTCCCGGACTTTTAAAGTCCGGGTGGGCTCAGTCCTCTCTGACACCTTCGTGCAGGAGGACGGGGTCCCACAGGGAAGCATCCTCGGTGTTCTCTGCTTCTCCGTCGTGATGAACACGGTCTCACAATGCCTTCCACCCACCATCCGCTCTTCCATTTACGCAGATGACCTTGCGATCTACTTCGCAGGGCGAGAACCGTCCGTCGTTCAACGACAAATGCAGCTCGCCATCTACCTGGTGGAAAGGTGGGCGACGTCGGTGGGTTTCCGCCTCTCCATCCCTAAGTCCAAGTGTATGCTCTTCAGTAGAAGAAGACTCACAACCCTTCCTCTACCCTCTGTCACATTATACGGCATTCCTCTTGAGGTGGTACCCTCCACGCGTTTTCTGGGCATGACCCTAGACCGACGGTTCAATTGGGTTCCCCATCTCAAGCACCTAAAGCAATCCCTTCACGCCCCCTCGCTCTCCTGGATCGCCTCTCCCACACCACATGGGGTGCAGATCGACGCTCTTCTTCGCCTTTACACTTCCATAGTACAGTCGAAGCTGGACTATGGTAGTGCAGTTTACGGTTCAGCCTCCAACGCCCACCTCCGTATCTTGGACCCAGTTCTTAATAGAGGCCTCCGCCTCGCCACCGGTGCTTTCCGCTCCTCCCCAGCCTCCAGTCTCCACGTGGAATGCAATCATCTCCCTCTCGCCCTCCGACGGGGTCTACTCCTCATGAGGACATACCTCCGTGCACAGAGGCTACCTTCTTCGCTTCTGGGCACGGTGGTTTCTGAACTACCACCTCAGGGACGGAGCTGGCACTTCACTGAAGTGGTCCGCTCTTTCCTTGATCTTTTCAACATGCCCGCCCCCCTCAGTTATCCCCATTTCATTCAGCATCTATCCCCCCTGGCTCCTCACCCTTATCAAGTTTTGCAGGGATCTGTGTGCCCTACCGAAGAATACCACGAGCGCCATGATATACAGGGCACTCTTCTGCGAACACGCAACCCAACACCCGGACACAGTCGCCATTTACACAGATGGTTCCCGCTCGGAAGCTGGTGTGGCCTCCTCAGTGGTGACTCTGTCCCAGCCGCTTTCCCGGGGTGTTGGCCTGCCCCGCGAGGCCTCCATTTTTTGGGCGGAACTTTTCGCAATTACGGAGGCCCTTGATATTGTGCGCACCCACTCTGCCAGCTCTTTCATCATTTATTCAGATTCCCAAAGCACACTTCTCCCCTAGAAAGATTTAACTCTCCTCACCCACTCGTCTGTACCATCCAGCAAACCTTCCACTTCTTAACGGCCTTCCAACACAAGACAGTCGCCTTCTGCTGGGTCCCGGCTCATGTCGGCATCCAGGGTAACGAGGATGCGGACCGCATGGCAAAGACGGCCTGCTCACTGCCAGCCTCCCGACCCCTCCCCTTCTCCGGCTTCCCGACTTTCCGCTCCATATGGCAGCGGGAATGAGACCAGGCCACACAAAATAAACTTCACATGATCAAGCCACAAATAGGATACTGGGCCTCCTCATTCCACCGGTCCCGCCATGAAGTAATTCTAGCCCGTCTCCGCCTAGGCCACACTCGCATCACCCACGGACACCTTATGGCAAAATTGCCATACCCTTATCACTGTCATTCACCTGGTGGAATACCCAAAGTTGTCCGCTCTTCGTTGCAGGTGTTTCCCTCTCGGCCGAAAATCCCATACCCGACCGTCTATGATCCATACTCGCCGAAGGCCCCAACTTTTCAACAGAAGCGATTTTCTTCTTCCTTACTCACTCCCATCTGCTCCATCGCATCTAAAACCATACCCCTCCTACCCACTATCCAGCAACTGACCCTTTCTCACTCCCCTAGTCTACCACCCCCAGCACAGTAACACCACCCACCCACTGCCTCACCAAGATATGTACCACTTTCTATAGGTACGAATCGGCGGTAAATTAGAGAAAGAAAAAAAATAAAATAAAATAAACGTAATTGCTGGGGACAATCAGCCTTTTACCACTGTAAAAGATCGAGGCTTCATCGAGTTACTTGCCCACCTTCAGCCAAGATATATGATACCAAGTAGAAGATATTTTGCTGATGTAATGCTTCCTCAAACTTATGAAGATGTAAAAGGTCGAATTTTGAAGGAACTGGATACAGCCAATGCGCCATATATATCTTTCACATCAGATATTTGGACCAGTCAACACTCAACTGAATCATTTGTGTTCATGGGTGTATGGGATTAGTCTCTGGAGGGTCCAGGTGTTTGGACCTGACAAGAAAGATGTTGCTCAGAGCTTCAGACCAATATTTCCATAACCTAAAAAAAAAAAAATGATTGAGCTAGCACATTAGTGTCTGCAGGAATTTTTCTAGTGTAGGGCTGAGCAAAAATGAAAGGGCCAAGCCATAAAAAATGATGCTGGTAGAAGCAAGGGGAGTGTGGACTGAGGAGTGTTAAAAATGTATACTGTACTTCCACTTTCTGGTAGTAGTATTTGTATGAAGATAAAGCTGGATTTTTATAAATGTTAATTTGGGGTTACATAAACCATAGTATTGTTATGTCATGTATTTATTATTATTTGTGTATCATGCTAATGCAAGCTATACAACAAAACTAGTTTTTCACGAAGTATGAGAAAAATACAGTAATATAAATTATAATGATGGTACCGTATGTAAATTACTCTTCAGTTTTATGTACAGGAATACCTCGAATTTCGTTGTTAATTTGTTCCAGAATAATACAACGAAATGACGAAATTTAAGATAGATTATAACATGTTTCAATGAGAAAACATTTTACTGTATTATGTTATTAAACAGATTAATTAATCAAATTCTACTCATTTCTCGGCAAAATATAATGTATATTATGTTGGTAAACAGTTGAATTTAGTCAATTTTGATTTTCTTTTTCACATTTAAAAAAAAAAAAAATGATGAATCTGCGAATATGAATGACAGATTGCGAAACTATAGGTAGTAAAAGATTGATGACGAAATTCGAAACGACGAATTTTGAGGTATTCCTGTATTTAAAATCAGATGTATACAAGACAAGACAACTGTACAGTTGGGTGGAGTGAAAATATTAAACCATCTTGCCTCACTCATGATTTGGTGTATTGACCCTCTAGAATTTCTAAAAAGATATTTTCTTTTTAGGACCCTCCACCCGCTGCATTTTTGCCGAAAACAAAATGGTAGAAAGTCATATTTTGAAAGACCCCTAGCGAGAAGATATCACGTTATATTGTGCGTTATTTGGTTATAACTGTGATAACGAGTAAATATATTCACACAACACAAGCGATCCTTACTAATCACCAACTACTTAAGAACACACAGATGCTTATTTAAACATGAATGCTCCAACATTCAAATGAGAGCCCCTTTACCCAATCTCACCATGGAAGCTAACAGAGATTTGGTGTTTCAGATAGGGCTGCATCGGCCATTGCTTCAGCTACTGTGGTGGATTTGGGTATCATTACCGAAAAAGACACCTACTTTTTTTAATGATCGAAGTAAGGTGAGAAGAGAGAGAGAAATTGAGAAAAACATTACAAGTTAAAGCTACACAAAGTTATGGTGATGTTAAAGCTTTATATTTAGATCATTCAGTGGATCTATTGGTAATGCTCTTAAGACTTACCATGAGATGCCTGTGGTAAAGTTCTCCTCAATTACAGATGGGGCCGATAGCATCCCAGTTCTCACAGATGAGCTCATAGAAGATTTAAGTAATGATCAGCAATACATGTTCAGAATAATTGGGGCCATAAGAGAAGGATATGTGTCCTAAGTGGCTCAATATAAAATTTAAACCATATCTGCCTGATGGACCCAAACATATCTTTGATGCGATAAAAAGGTTCAATCTGTTACCTCAAGATATACAAAAAGTTGTCCAACCTTATATATCATGGAATGCCTATTTTGCTCACTCGGAAAATATTCTTCTATCAATGCTGTCAGATAGTGAGCAAAAGCTGCGCAAAGTTGCAGTCGATCAAATAATACAGATAAAAAAGTGTAAGGAAGCCAATACAAGGAAAATCAGAGAATTTAGAGTACCAGAATTGAACTTCAAAGCATCACATTGGACAGACATCATCATCTGGGATAGGATTGATATCAGTGAACCACCTCTCACTTCTAAATTGTGTGATGAAGAATTGCTTGAGTATGAAACAAAATGTTTCAAAGTTGAGCAATACCCCATTCACACACAGAATGTCGAAAGCTGTGAAGTTGGTTACAGATGCATCAGCATCAGTAATATCACTGGAATCAAGAGATGGATTTATTAGGTCAAGAATAAGAAGTCGCTCTCTGCTTCCCTCACTTGAAACCAAAAAGAATCTGATGCCTCTCCTGAAAAAATAATAATATTTGAGATGAGTGGGTTTTATATCACATTCAGATGTAATTGATTTACGTATGGCATCCAACCAAGTGAGACCAGATACAATTTTATTTCAATACACAATGTATGTATGCACAATGGTGTTTTTTAAGTATAGTTTTGCATTATAAAGCATTTTTCTTCAATTATTGTTTTTGATAGAACACTTAGTTTTTATGTTATGAGCATATTTTTATTTATAGACAACCAGCTGATGGCCATTTTGCTTTTATGTAAAAATGCGAGATGGTTTGAGTTACAAACATTAAATGACTGAATACATCATTTTTATGTTCTAATACACCAAAAAACAAGCGAGGCAAATAAATTTGAAATAAAAAGTTGTTTCACTCCACCCTACTGTACAGGTGTATACAACCATACAAGTTGTCAAATAAAATTAATTTGTAAAATAATTTCAGTTCACAGTTTTCCTTTGTAATCCTGTTTTCCTCCCTTTTTTAATTTTCCTCTCATTGACATGATGTGATCCACCTGACAAAGTGAGGCAAAATGGACCTGACACAAAGGTTGACTAGGGGGACAGTAAATTTAGGCCGGGCTGAAACTCAAGATAGAATTAATCAGAATCATTAACAGTTGGCTTTTGATATAAAAATAAGATTCCTGAAAAAAATAATTGGTGGCCACCAACGTGTGTCCAGCCACCCCCATTTTTGTAAAAACATCTAATGCTGCACTAGCAAAATCAGGAAAATGGCAATATCTCTTCTGAACATGCTAGAGAGATGGTTTGCATACCGAAAGATGCAGAATTTGATTTAGAACAAATTATTAAGAGTGGTATTTTTTCATAAAACCTTTAGTTTTTGAGTTATTTTAGAAAAACTAATTTTTGGGTCCCATAGACCCCCTTTCGACGGACCTTAGTGACAAAAGAAATTCTAAAATAAGCATGATTTGGCTTTTTGATTGCTAACATTGCCCTAAAAGGATGTTGACATGGACATAGTGATCACATGATATGACTTTTCCTTGTTATCTTGCATCCATTATGCTTGATTAAAGAATAGAGGGTGGGGCTGCTTCATGAACTTTTTTTAAATGTAATAAATTGAAAACTTGTTTTTTTTTCAGGTGCCTTTGTTATAAGTTTCCAACTGCAATTTGTCATTGAATTCAACATTTGCAATATAAAGTATGACTTCTACAAGGAAAACAGTTGCTAAAGTACTTGGTGATGTACGTTTTATGCCAGCAGAACAGTTTCCTTTAGGGAAATTGCCTACGTTGAAGCAAGTTATTGAAAGGTGTTTGTGTTTCGGAGACTATAAAACAGATGCTGTACTGAGAGCTACTTCTGAGGAATTGCATAAATTGTGGGTCACATATAATGTTTATCCAATATCAGTAAATGCCATACAGAGCCGGCTGAAAACCCAAATAAAGGAATTCAACCACCTTCTGAAGTATGACAAAAAGAAAAGGGGACCTAAATATCATCAAGATCTGGATGATTTTCTGAAAACTGTAAACGTTTTATTTGACATATATCAACATGATCGCAAACTGTTGGCAGATACAGAGAAAAAGCACTTACTAAAAATGACTGAATCTGATTACCAGTTTTATGAGGTAGGTCTGTTGATTGAATTTCAAGTTGTAAATTATTAATTAATATTAATTAATTATCAATATTATCAATTATTAATAATTTGCTACAATTTTTAAAGTGCATTTAATAAGTTAGTAATATCAATAATACACTATTAATGATAAGTAATATTTTAGTATTTTCTAATTTTTGTAAGAATTTCAATTTACATATAGAAACCCATAGATAAAAGATACATTATAGTGTAATGAAATATAATCACTTTGTAGGACCAGAAAACAACTAGGCATGGTTACTGTACCCTGAAAGAAGTCCCAGAAACAGCCACTGACTTAAAATTTAAATCACGGGTTATTCAATCTCAAAAAGCAAAAGAATCAGTTCCTCCTCCTCATCCTCCTGAACCTATGGACATTCCTGAGTTGACAGATAGCGACAGTTGTAATGATTCATTTGATGCAGACTATGTTCCAGAAGTCTCAACATTACAGAACAGAACTAGATTACGCTCAATAGCTGAAGCATGTGACAGGTATAGTACTGAAAGATAAATCTTTTAATACAGCTTAAAGTGAAATCATTGTGACTAAGAGATTAAGATTACCATTAAATTATTCATTGACAATAGATATATAAATCTACTTTAAATATCCTAACAAATACCAAGTAAGTGATAGAGCAGGAGCGGCTATTGGTTCTGCTACATTGGTGGACTTTGGAGTAATCACCCCAGATAACATACAAAATGTTATTGATAAGTATGTTTTTAATCACTCTAGATATTACATTTCTTAGCTTCTGCTATAAGTTCTAAATCACCAGATTTACTATTATTTTTAATTAGCGTCAAAATTTCTATTTTGTATTTATATTAATTAGTTTCAAACAGGACACTGACATTTGTATTTTGTATAATGCTAATGCAGTAATGCATGGCCAATATTTTTGAAATACTTTTCAGAAACAAGTTGAGAAGGGAGAGAGCTAAATTGAGAGCTGAAAGGAAGAAGGAAGAAGAAGTGATATTTGAAAAAGTGACTGGCATTGGCTTTGACGGTAGAAAGGATGCTACACTTGCTGTTAACAAAGTAAATGAAAAGTATTATACATCCACAATCCTAGAGGAACATTATGTCATTACTGGAGAGCCAGGTAAATGGAAATGATTGTCATACAGTTATAGGCGTTATGCTGTTATATTACTGTACTATAAAGTAATATTTCAATTACTTAAAAAAATTTCTTTTTAAGTGACAACTGTCCAGTTAACTTTATTCCTTCCTTTTTCATTTAATTGTAAAATTAATTACATTTATTTTCAGATGATTTCTACCTCGACCATTTTACCCCGGAGAGTGGCAAAGGCATTGACATTGCTCATGGCATTTATAAGATCATTAAAGGGACAGAACTTGAGGCCAAATTAAACTTGGTTAAAGCAGATGGGACAAATACTAACACAGGACATATGCATGGGTCAATCAGATATTTGGAAATGTTTTTAGGGCAACCTCTTCAGTGGGATATTTGTCTTCTGCATCTAAATGAATTGCCACTTAGACACATCTTCATAACTTTAGATGGGACAACAAAAAGTCCAGACAAATTTTCTGGCCCTATTGGTTCTCAGCTCAATGGGGATGTGTCAGAATGGAATGTTGTGGACTTCAAATCTATACCTTATCCTGCATTTGTGCTTCTACCAAATGAGGTGGTCAATAATTTATCAACAGACCAATACTATGGATACTGCATCTGCTGGGCAATTATTACTGGTGAAGTGGATGAAGACCTTGCACTCTTAGAAGTTGGCCTGCTAAATCACTCTCGATGGCTCACCTTAGCCTGTAGAATTCTTCACTTTTATGTTTCACAAAAAAGACCCAGTAAGAACCTCAAAATCATAGTAGAATTCATCATCAAAGTATACTTTCACAGTTGATTCAATATCAAGGCTAATAAGAGGCTAAGTGATGGGTCAAGAAACCTATTCAATATGATCCAAAGAGTAAATAAATTCCCTGACAGTTAAATTAGAGAAATTTGTTATAACGTATTAAACAATAACAGCTATTTTGCTCATGGTGAAAATATTTTAGTTGGAATGCTGGCTGATGAAGATGAAGAGGTGAGGAGGTGGGCTGTCAATAAAGTTCTGTGTCTGAGGGGAGTTATAGAGGATTTTGATGATGAATCTGGTAGTAGCAATGATTTTGCAGGTGGAATAATTGAAAGTGATGATGAGAATGAAGAGGATCATGAAGGTGGTACTGATGAATATCCTGCTATAGATGAGAATGTTAGGGTCTTTAGAAAGCCAATCATCAATTTCAAAGCTTCTGCATACCACAACCTGTCTGCTATGTCCCAATGGGAAACTGTTCCACCTGTATTAAAAGAATTCAGTAATGATGAACTGCGTGATATCATTAATACCGCATTGAAACTGGATCACGAGTGCATGACTCCAGATTTGAAAAAATTTACTGGAGCACAGCTCTGAATTTACTTGTTTTTCCCTTACACCACTAGATAGGTTAATGATAGTAAACTCTTGAATTGACGACATACCAATTACAAATTGTTTTAGCTAAACATAATAATACAATAATGTACAGTTTATAACTCACCTTAAGTTTATTTATTCATTGCAGCAGCAACAGTGGATGATGTTAGACCTTGCATGTAGGCATTTGTTGTGAATTTACCGCCATGTATGCTTGGCCACTGATCAATGGCTTTCTGTGTGATCATTACAGCAGATCTAGTGCCTGGAGCTGGACCCTCCTTCACAATTCTGCACAGCTTAGTCAAATGAGATGGCTTAATGGATCCTTTGTGTTCAACAATGTAACCAAGAATGGAGAATGTCCCTTCAGCTGGTGCTTCACTCCAGGCAGTTGATCCATCTTTATCAAAATGCTTTAATCTCTCTGTGATTCCTTTCCACAGCTGTTCTATATATTCTGTCAGCCAATTTATCACTGAGTCTTTTGTAAAACTACTTTCAGATCTGGTTCTGGATGGTCTAGCAACTTCAGCAACCTGGTAGTAATCAGAGCGTTTCTTGATGTATTTGTAAACTTCATTTAGGATGTAATCCTCAGCTGTTAGTTCCTTTTGCTGCCCTGTGGTATCATGCTTAAATTCAGAAACTACATCATTTGCATTTCCTCCATTAGCTAATTTGGAAATTGTTTCCATCACTCTTAACATAACAGTTTTCCCTCCTTCTTTATAAAATATATTTTCTACAAATTCTGCACTAACTGTGGTTTTTTGAGCTACTTGCAACATAATCTTTGTTACATAGGAAATCAATACATAGAATTTGGCACTAATTTCTTTCTCTTGTGGATGATAAAAAAAAACACAATTTTCCACAAATCTGTCAAATTGATCAAATTTGTAATTAACCATGCGAGTATCAGATTTGAGTTTTGGTCTCTTAAAACCAATGATATTGTCAAGAACCATATTGGTATAGTCAAGGCCTGATCTCAGATTTGAAGAGTGATTCTGAATAAAGTCTAAAAGCTCACTTAGTTTACAAATTTTCTTCAATGCATCAACGTGGGCTCTGTTCACAAGATGCATTAAGTCCCATCGAAATTTGAAATTTTCTCCAAACAGCTTTTTCATTTCGTTTTTAAATGGCTCGGTGTCCTTACAAAAAGCCCCATCTCCAACCATTCCAGATACCTTGGATTTAATTGCTTCTTCAGATAGTTTCAAGTGATTAGGAGACTTCAACACATCAAAAATTTCATTGGCCAAATAAACTCCTGATTTGCTGCGTACTAAATTTATCCCAGCAAGTTTTACAGTCTTATCTTCTTCACTCATAACTAATACAACTAGCATGCTTAATCCCAAAATTGTTCCAATGTCAGCTGTTATTGTTACTGAAGTTTGTTCTAAGAACCACTTTACGAGTTTGTTCTTTAAGTTGATTATCTAATAGCTCACAAATTGTCTCGCACGCATGTGTGCTATGATTCAAATTTCCAACCTCACAACCTGACCTATGTAATACAGCTAGAAGTACTGGATATAGAGCCCATGCAGTGTTTGTTTTCATTATGTAGTATAAGATGTTGCCACATAAGTCTTCTATGCGTTTAGTAGTGTTCCGAGAAGATGTTTTCATCACTTCATAAACAGCAGCTCTTTGATGATGCTGAAGTTTAATTAAATGTCTCTTCAGGTGGGTTTTCAGATTTCTAAACCCTCTCTCTTGATTTTCTCCTTGTTTGCATACATAGGTTAAATCTTTAACATTGAAGTAACCTTTTATGTTAGAATGTTTGTCTGAAGCACATGCTTTGGGGTCTGTGCAAGCTATGCAATATAATGTAAACATTTTATCATCAGAAGCATCATCAATATCTTCTTGATTATCATCATCATCATCTTCATCCTCAACAGCTATATCTACATCAGGCATATTAGTGTCACTATTTGCAATGTTTTCCATTATATCACTTGGTACTGAAAATGAATCATCAGCACGCCCTAGATCCTTCTTTTCCACCAATTTGAATGTAGATTTGATCAAATCATTGTTCAGGATTTCTTGTATTGATTTACACTTGCTTAAATGGGCTATGGAAATGTCAAATTTGTTGCTTTTTGCTTTATTAGATTTGGATGCAACACTTGAACTTGAAGGCATATTTTGACTCTTCTCTTTATTAACCACAACAGCTTGGTGAGTTTCTTTTGTTAGGCGCAAAATTGCATTCAATGTCTTCTGGATTTGGGAATTTTCAAATTCCTCTAAAGCAGTTTTGTTAGTCTGATGCGCAGATTCCTCACTTACCTTTTGTTTCTTAGGTGGAGGAGAAGCACTTTCTTCAGTCTGTGAAACATCTAGTGAAAAAGTTTCATTTTCTAGATTAGCAGTTGATGAAGTTGGTTCATTTTTCTGAGGTCTAGCACTAGCACATTTTGTGAACAAACTAAATGACTGCTTTGCCGTATCTCTTTGCTGCACTTCATCCTGGTATTTCTTTACTGCAATATCTAAGCTGTGGGCCCAAACTCTGGGACCTCTTGTATTGTAACAAATATTTTTTTTTTTGGAATTAAAATGTTCCTCCCAGTTTTGCTTTGAATATTTGTTCTTGCATTGACCACAAAAGTAACCCCTTTTAACACCCTCACTTTTCTCTCCAACTTCATCAATATTAGGATCCATTATTGATTATTGACTACCTGAAAAAATACAAAATAAGTAAAAGTTAGTAAATATAGTATGGTAAAAGTGAGTAGAAAGTAGTAAGTATAAGTACAATGATAATAAAAGTAAGTTGCTTTAAACTTAGTAAAAGTAAGGAAGAGTAAGTAAAAGTAGGTAAGTTAAGTAAGTAAAAGTAAGTTTAAACTTAACTAAACTTTTCAATTCTAGAGTCATGGTGGATTACTTAAAACCACACAAGTATTATCTGGCCAATTTATCAAACCTGGCCGAGATTCAATGGAACATAGTCCAATCCTGATAATTTTATATTAAAAAAATATACGTTTTAATAAAATTTTAATTATCAAAACATTGAAGCTTAACAAAAAATAAAATAATTGTTAAATATGGAATTACCAACTAAACTTAAAATAACTAAATTTTAATTTAAAAATTGGTTTGTACAAGAACGTAACGCAAAAAAATTGCATAACGTCTAGCGGATGAACACCCAAACCCAAATTTACTTTTTCTCATGGTCAAATTTACTGGAGCAATGCTCCCAAGATCCCAGGAATCTGGAGTCATGCACGAGTGCCACAGTCAGAATGTTGAAAGGCACATCAAGCTTGTCACTGAAGCATCCTTGGCTGTTGTAGGTCATGAGCATAGAGATGGTCTTATTAGAAACAAAATTTGATCACGTAAATTAATTGTCTAAAAAATATTTTAAGTTCTAGATTATTATTTATCTTGCTAAAATATGACAAAATGACAATTTGTTAATTGTATAATTTAATGTTTGGCGTTTTGGAATGTCAAAAAGCATTTTCAATGAATTTAAAATGGCTGATTTTGATTGATTTTGATTGCTGATTGAAAACCACTAATACATGTCAATTTGCAGCTTGAGAATGTTTTATTGTGTTGACATTCAGTCGAAAGGGGGTCTATGGGCCCAAAACATTAGTTTTTCTAAAATAACTCAAAAACTAAAGGTTTTATGAAAAAATACCACTCTTAATAATTTGTTCTAAATCAAATTATGCATCTTTTGGTATGCAAACCATCTCTCTAGCATGTTCAGAAGAAGAGATATTGCAATTTTCCTGATTTTGCTAGTGCGGCATTAGATGTTTTTACAAAAATGGGGGTGGCCACCAATTATTTTTTTCAGGAATCTTATTTTTATATCAAAAGCCAACTGTTAGTCACTCTGATAAATTAAAATCAAACAAAAATTATAGTTTCAGCCCGGCCTACAGTAGGGGGTCCAGGACCCCCCAGACCCCCCGCCTCTTACGCCCATGTTTGTGGCACTAATTGGGCATTGGATCAATGAAGATTTTCAAAATAGGAATGCAGTACTCTTTGCCAGACATTTTCCTGGGACACATTCAGAAAATATTGAGCATATGATTTATAAATATGATGACACAGTGGGAAATTAATACTGAAAGACATGCTTTAGTTTGTGATGGAGCTACTAATATGGTCAAAGGTAAGTTTTTTTTTTTTACTATTATTTTAAAAAAATTCAAAAGATAGTCATTTCTGTTGTTGACCAATTACTATCAATATTATTAACATAGTTATATATAAATATATATAAAAATATTTTTCATAGCTAATGGTATTAAAATGAGAATAATTTTAGTATATGAAATCGTATTTATTTTTCTGAAACGTAAATGTAGGCCTAATTATAAAATTAAATTTAATAAATTACAATTTTAAAATAAATTTACTATTTGAATTTTTATGATTAGGGCCTATATTAAAATATTAATGTTATGTAGCCTAATTAAATATTCTAAAATATAAAAAATTCTCACTAGAATATATATATTAGATAACTAGCTAAATTGTAACCTTTTCTTTTTTCTTCAGGTACCCAAATGGCAAAACTAACAAGTGTTCATTGCTTCCTTCACCTACTAGATCTTGTGGTGAAAGATTCAATTTTCAGTCAGCATTCAATCATTGACATTTGTGGAAAAGCTCGTCGCATCAGTACACACTTCAATCACTCAAAACTGGGTCACAATGAGCTAAAAATCTACAGTCTGATCAAGGCATTAAACAACCACTGTTTCCAGTCCAAGATGTTATCACCCGTTGGAACAGCACATACTTAATGTTTGAACGTTTATTTACTTTGAAATGATCAATTCAAATTTATACAGCCAATCATGATCTTCCTATCTTAAGTGTAAATGAATGGAACCTTCTTGAAAAAATGCTACATGTGCTGCAACCATTCTATGAGATTACAAAATCTGTGAGCTCTGAGCTTTGCTCTCTAGGTGATGTTATTCCTCATGTAATTGCTTTGGATCGTTTTCTGTCCAAGCAAAGTAGCGATGCTGGAATATAAACTACAAAAATAGAACTGTGTACTGCCCTACATAAGCGTCTTCTTTCTAGCTCAGGTGGTTTCAATGTGTTGAAGAAGAAACTTTATATAATAAGTACAGTTCTGGAGCCACGATACAAACTGAAGTATATGAAAGACCAAAAAAATAAAGTTAATGCTTTTCTTTTAGAAGAAATTCAGAATTTTTTCCAACAAAAAATGTAAATGAACATGAAAGCTTATCTAGTGAAGACAGTGAAGGTGATATGACTGAGTTTGAAACAGCTAGTACATCTGGAATACAAAAATTCAAACAAAATGAAAAAACTACTAGTAGCTACAGAATTTGTCAAGTCCTAAAGGAAGAAATCCACAGATTTCCTCAGCTGTTATGAAGATGATGAAGTGGTGGAGACTTCAGAGAGATCTTTGGATATTGATAAGTTTCAGAATAAAAAATGAAGTGGATGAAACATAACAGACCTAATAAATGAAATAGAAAACTATATGAACACCCTTTCCATTGACAGAGAAATGAACCCGTTACAGTTCTGGAAAGATAAAACATTGATATATTCAAACATTTCTAAATTAGCGTGTCGATATCTTTCTTGTGCTGCTTCATCGATTTATTCAGAAAGGCTTTTTTCCGAAGCTGGATATATATTTGAAGAGCGGAGAACACTGCAACTCCCACGGACTGGTGAAAAACTATTATTTTATCATCGCAACCTCCCTTGATTTAACATTGAATGCACATTTCTTCTGGATGTTGTAAACTTTATACTTGGGGTGTGACAGCCCTCCGGTCCTGAGTCGTGGGATTCTAAAGAAATTGGCTGCCAGTTCCTTTAGGTTCTCTCTCTCTTTCGGGAGGGCGGGTGAAGTATGTTGTACAATCCTGTCCCGTGGGTTACTAGGACCCCATCCCATCCCTACTCTGTCCTTTTAGCTTATGTTAAGGATGTTCTCTGACTGAAAAAAAAAAAAAAAAAAAATCGTTTAGTATTAAGTCTTTTTCTCTTCTTTTACTATTAGGACCCTACTGCTACCTCATGCGTGGGAAGAGAGGCTTTAGAACCTCTATAAATAACCATTTAACGCTCGTAGGTTGAGAGAGACTGGGATGGAGGGGTCCCAGGCGTAGGGGCGCGATGAATGGAGTGTGGCTAGTGCCCCGTTAAGCCCATTCCTAACGCGTGATGGCCTGACCAGCCCCCTGCGACCGTTCTTTGGTGACCAATTGATGGTGCTTGGTTGTACTGCTCTGAGGTGAGAGAGTTTTACTGCCCAGCTGGCTGCCATGCCAGCGTAAAGTCTCGGGCGTAGCCTCTGGGTCTGGTGGGATATCCCTTGAACACTGGATTCTAAGAGTCTGGCCGCTTGTGAGTGACTAGTAAGACTTAGTAAGGGGCTGCATCTCGCTGTCGCTCCTGGCGGGAAATCCGTGACGCCTGCGTCGCGAGTGTTTGTCAGTTGGTAGCTGCGACACGTTTGGGAATGTCCGGCCCTGGGGAGACCTTTGGTCGGTGCGGCAGCAGCGAGAGGTGTAGTCTTCTGGAAGGGATGAACGTCACTTGCAAATAGGTGGATGCGTCTACGCGCGGGAAGAATTCAACCCCTCCCTCCTTTTTTATATACTGGTCACAACGTTTTTGATAGTTTTCATTGTTAGAACGCTTTATCTTATTCAGAGTATTTAGAGTTCGGAAAAAAAAAAAAGTTAATGACTGGACCACAGAAACTGAAGGCTGAATGTGCGAGGTGTGAAGTAAACCAGTGGGTGACGAACTTCAAAGAAGCCTGCTTCGCGAAGATCAACCACTCCAGCATGTGCCGCTTTTGCGAACTCATGCGGTTTTACGAGAAGCTAGAGGAGAGGGTCCGGCGGCTCGAGTCGTCCAGACCGGCTGTTGGAGGTGCGGCGGTCACTGATGCGGCTGCGCCCTCCACCCAGAGCTCATTGATAGAATAGCTGCCATGGAAAGGCGGTCTAGTGATGGACTGGACAGGGCTCGGGACCGCGGAGAAAGGGTAGAGGTGCAACCGGGGACTAGGGTACAAAATCAGTGTGAAGAATCGCCAGCGACCCACGTGGAATGCACGGAACCGCGCAAGGTGGAGGGCGTAAAGAAGGGGCTGATAGAGAAGGGTGGGAAGGGGCCGATAAAGAAAAAGGGTGGGAAGGGGCCTACTGATGGCCCAAAGAAACCGAAGGATGTAGCTGCCGGTCGGGGTGGGTCGGCTGGTGTAACTGCGTCTATGGGTGGCGACGGGTTTCGAAAGGTCTCGGGCAAGAAGGCTGCGAAGCCGAAGCCTGAGACCCCAGTTGCCCCTGTCAGGACCTCCAACCGCTTTAGTCTCCTGTGCTCGAAGGAGGAAGACACCGTTTTGATTGGGGACTCGCTGATCAGGGGCCAGGAGAAGTACTTTGCTTCTTCAAACCGGGATGGGAGGAAGGTAAGGTGCTTACCTGGGCGGGGAACGGCGCACTTAAGGAAGGAGGTAGAGAAGGTGCGCGTGGCTAGTCGGAGGACTGCGATCGTTGTCCACGCTGGTGGCAACGACCTGTTCCTCAAAGGCGGTAGGGTAGGTCTTACAGAAGGGATCATCACCGAGATCATGTCTCTTGCGGATGATCTAAAACTGAAGACAGACAGGGGAATGTTAATGGGTATTTTACCGCGAATGAATGCCAGTGACCACGCGCTCAGTAAGGTCATTGGCATCAACGAGAGGGTGCAAGACTTGTGCGTCCCGCTGGGCGTGAGGTTTATTGACCCCTTCGACGCATTTTCGGTAGGTGGGGCCTTTACCAGAGGGATGGTGTCCACCTCAATAACAAGGGTAAAGGTGTGCTTGGCGCGCTGCTCGACCGGCACCTATACAGAATGGTGAGGTCGAGTCCGGGGAGAGATGATGGGCCCCCACCTGGGAGGGATGATGATGAGCCGGTGGCGGACGTACCTTCAACTGAAGGGTGCGTCCAGGTACAGGTGGGTGACCCTCCTTCCACGTTGGAAGGGGCTCAGGCTCCTGCGGAAGTTGCCCCCTCGTTAGTGAGGGGCTCTTCAACTCCCGACAGCCCTGGCTGTTTGGGAAACGGGTCGTGCTAGGGGGCGGTCAGAATAGGGAAGGCTCCCTCCGTGCAATGCTTTTTAATGCTAGGTCGATTAGGAACAAGTTTTGCGAGCTACGGGCGCTCTTAGCATCAGAATACCAGGATATCGTTGCTATCACCGAGTCCTGGATTCATACTGATCGTAGGGACTACGTTGGGGAGTTCGAAATTCCCGGGTATAGAATGTTTCGCAAAGACCGCACCCGTGGGGATAGGGGTGGGGTACTAATATACGTCAGGGACACGTTGAGTCCGGTTGACTGCCAGTTCCGGTCGGAACGGGAGCTGCTTGGCGTCGATCTGAATGTGGGAGGGACGAGCTATAGGTTAATCTTGGTGTACAGACCTCCGCATCTCCTCCTCGAGGAGGATACAGGTGTGTGTAGTTTTAGGAGACTTCAACTGTCGCGGCATAAAATGGGAAGACAGGACTGCTGATGCTGAAGGGAGGAGGCTAGTTGACTTTGCTGATGAGAACTTCCTCACTCAGTGGGTCAATGAACCTACACGAGGCGAAAGCGTTCTAGACTTAGTATTCACGACCGAAGACAACCTCGTCACTGGCCTCACCGTTGACGAATCATTGGGCGGGAGTGATCACGGTCTGATTAGGTTCCGTGTGTGCATCCCTTGGGTGAAGCGTAGTAACTCGAGAGGCAGTAAGCTCGATCTCCGGCGGGCGGACTTTGTTAGCCTCCGGGATGGGGTTAGAGGTCGGCGGCGATGTTGAGGTAGTGTGGAGTGTATTCCGGGACGAGTTTATGGTGCTGCAGTCTGCTGCCATACCCTCAAAACCGGTCACCCCTGCTTCAACGCAGCCTAAGTGGTTCAATCTTGACATCGCTTCGGCTACCCGAAATAGGAAAGTAGCGTATAGGAGGGCGAAGGCCAATCGTTCCCATGAGAACACTGAAGCGTATGTCCGCCTGTGTTGGGAAGTGAAGGCGAAGGTTAGACTAGCGAAACGTAGCGAAGAACTATGGGTGGCAAGCCTCTGCAAGGGGAACCCTAAGGAGTTATTCAGTTATGTTAATAGTAGAAAGTGGCATTCTGCGGATCTCCGACGCGGACATCGCCAATGCGCTTAATGAGTACTTTGCGGGTGTTCACCAGGGAGGACACCCGCATCATCCCCGAGCCAGGCATCAGGCACGAAGGTGCTGGCCTGGATAGTGTTCGATGTACCGCGACAGTCGTTGCCGATAGAATAGACAAACTGAGCGCGTTTAAGGTGCGCGACCAGGTGGCTCCCCACCTGGCTACAGTCTTCAACAAATCGTTGGAGACGGGCCAGGTGCCTGGTGACTGGAGGGAAGCCAACGTGACCCTTATCTTTAAGAAAGGGGATCACGAAAGTCCAGGGAACTATCGTTCCATTAGTCTCACTTCAGTTGTAGGTAAATTATTAGAGGGGATAATAGTGGATAGGATCGTTGACCATGTGGATTCGTACAAGCTGCTTGGGGACTCCTAACATGGGTTTAGACGGCATAGGTCATGTCTCACCAACTTGCTCGAGTTTTTCCACGTCATGTTGAGTGAGTACGATAAGAGTAGGGCGATTGATATACTTTATCTCGACTTTCAGAAAGCTTTTGATAAGGTACCTCACCGCCGGCTAATGGCGAAAGACCGCGCGCGGGGTATCGGTGGGGAAGTAGGTAGGTGGATTGAAAACTGGCTGAAGAATAGGCGGCAGAGGGTTGTAATTAAAGGGGTTAGTTCGGGTTGGGCCTCGGTCACTAGTGGGGTTCCTCAGAGTTCCGTTTTGGGGCCACTGTTGTTTATCATTTACATATATGATATCGACGGTGGCATCGTCAGCCGGATCGCCAAATTCGCTGATGACACCAATGCTGGGACGCCCGAAGCGATCGAGCAACTGCGTGCAGACCTACGTAGGATAGGAGAGTGGTCCGAAAAATGGCAAATGCCGTTTAATTTGGGTAAATGCAAGGTGATGCACATTGGCTACGCCAATCCCAAGTCGGACTACTCGATGTTGGGGAGTAATATCGAGGCGACTGATTTGGAAAAGGACTTGGGTGTGCTAATTAGCAGCGACCTTAAGTTTACGAAACTGCGTAGAGGTGGAAAAGAAAGCCCAGAATCTGTTGGGTTATATCAGGAGGCAATTTCAGTTTCGGAACAAGGAGATTGTGCTCTCTGTACAATTCCCTGGTTCGGCCGCACCTGGAGTATGCTGTGCAGTTCTGGTCGCCCACCCTCAGGGAAGATATTGAGGCTGGAGCGAGGGCCACAAAGTTAATCCCTTCCGTTAGGTGTATGGGGTACAATCGACGTTTACGCGCCCTGAACTTGTTTTCGCTGTAAACTCGGAGGCTGCGCGGTCAACTGATCGAGGTTTTCAAGCTCTTACGCGGGTTCAACGATGTCGATTTTAGAAGCATGTTTAGTTTGAATGATAATCCAACTCGCAACAATGGTTGGAAGTTGGATTTGAAACGGTTTAGGACTAGTGTGTGTGGGAATTATTTTATGTATAAGATCTGTGACACGTGGAACAGGTTACCTTCAGAAGTTGTGAACAGTTCCTCTGTGGATCATTTCAAGAAAAGGTTAGACCAAATCTTGCACACGATTTGAGTGTGTAGAAAATTTTTCCTGGCACCCGCCCGTTGCCATTGGTACCTCCTCGGTATGGGCCGCAAGGCCTTTTGAGGTACTTCTTTTCCTTGTAACTACTCCTTGTAACCCTCTCTCAACACAGACGAATCATATGCTTAAGTATTCATGTATGCCTTCTATTATATTGAATTTTGACTTTTACCCTTTTTGCTACGTTTTCACTGAAATAGGGACTTCATAAATACCCTGTATAAAACTAAACGAATTACAAGAAAGCATTGTTGTGCCGCTAACAAAGATTTTGAATGCGTCTATTTCAGAGGGGTGCGTACCAGATATTTCAAGTTAGCAAATGTAACACCTATCTTTAAGAAAGCCGATAAAGGTGCGGCGGGAAATTATAGGCCAATCAGTTTAACGTCTGTTGTAGGTAAGCTACTGCAATCAATAATTAGGGATCGTATAGTCTAACACTTGGAATTGCATGACTTGATTAGAAATACGTAGCACGGTTTTAGGCGAAACAAATCTTGCTTAACTAATCTTTTAGAAATTTTTCGAAGCGTGGTTGAAGTTTACGATAGTCATCGGGCGTTAGATGTAGTGTATTTAGATTTTCAAAAAGCGTTTGACAACGAACCGCACAAAAGACTCATTGAAAAAACTAAGGCTCATGGAATCAGGGGTGTGATAATAAATTGGCTAGAAGAGTGGTTACGAGGGAGGAAACAGAAGTGGTCATTGATGAAGCGGAGTCGTGTTGGGCTAATGTAGCGAGCGACGTTCCTCAGCATGGGCGTCCGGAGGGGGGGGGGGCAAGAGGGGGCAGTTGCCTTCCCTTGGAAATTTGTGTTTGCCCACGCAACTTCTATAATTCTACTGCAGCTCAGTCAGTGTTTCCACATTCAAGGAAATGTCGTTTACTTTACCGAAGTGCCGTGTCGTTGAACTTAGAAGTGTTAAATAAACTATACTGAAAGATATAGTAATGGAATTATTTGCAAAGATCATTATATTGAGTGTTTTATTTATTTTTTCTCTCGAAAACCTTTTAGTCAATTTCACTGAAACTTACACGATTATAGTTAATCATAGTATCATATAACATTTAAAAAATGGACTTGACTGGTAGAGAAAAAAATGCACTGCGACCACTACGAGTAAAAACCGTCATCTCCCCTTATCATAGCCTGCTTTCGGTGCTAAATTTATGTACTTAGTATTACTAAGTACATAAATTTAGCACCGAAAGCAGGCTATGATAAGGGGAGATGACGGTTTTTACCACTACGAGTAAAAACCGTCATCTCCCCTTATCATAGCCTGCTTTCGGTGCTAAATTTATGTACTTAGTATTACTAAGTACATAAATTTAGCACCGAAAGCAGGCTATGATAAGGGGAGATTACGGTTTTTACTCGTAGTGGTCGCAGTGCATTTTTTTTCTACCTAATAAAGGACTAATAAGAACTAAGAACTAGTAAGTTAGTTTTGCCCCCCCTTGCGAAAAATCCTGCGGACGCCCCTGTTCCTCAGGGTTCTGTATTGGGCCCCTTGCTTTTTCATATATATATATATATATATATATATATAAACGATTTAGATGTCAGCCCAGTCAGTACAGTTTCAAAGTTTGCAGATGACAAAGTTGGGTGGTAGGGCAATTAATGATGAAGATAGAGATAAAATCCAGGAAGATCTGAACAAAATCGTTGATTGGTCAGTCACATGGCAAATGAGATTTAACCTCGACAAGTGCGAAATTTTACATATAGGTTCGCGTAATGGTAATTTTACATATAGTATGTCAAGGAAGGAGTTGTCAAGAGTAGAACAGGAAAAAGATTTAGGAGTTATAGTCACTGGTGATTTAAAAGTAGCGAAACAAAGTATAGCAGCGGTCAATAAGGCGAACAAGGTGCTAGGTTTTATAGCTAGGAATTTTGAGTCCAAATCGCGCGATATTATTGTTCCTCTTTATAAATCATTAGTTAGAACCCATTTGGAGTACACGATCCAATTTTGGAATCCGCATGTGCGCAAAGGTATAGATAAAATCAAAGAGTTCTAAGACGAGCAACTAAGATGATTCCGTCGCTTAGGTCAAAGTCGTACGAGGATAGGTTTAAGAAGTTAAAATTGACTACACTCGAGACGAGGAGGCTAAGGGGTGATCTAATCCAGGTTTTTCAATTTATGAATGGGTTCGATAAGGTAAATAGAGAGCTTTTTCGAAATATCACAATATAATAGAACTAGAAATAACGGGTGTTAAGTTGACAAGTAGAAGGTTCGAGACAGCAGTTGCCAAAAACGTTTTTACTCATAGAATAGTAAAGAGCTGGAATAGTTTGCTGGTAGAAGTAATTAGTAGCACGTCTATGAACATGTTTAAAAAATCGATTAGTCGCGTATGTTGATAGATTGGGTATAGTTTAAGGTAGTAAAATTAAGGTTTTTGTGGTTCAGAACCTACGTAAAATTGTAGGTCCCCTCCGCCACCACGGAGGACATGCGCAATACACAACTACAACCACAGTTAGGTAAACCAGCCATGAGTAGATCCTTGGGTCTTTGTTGGTTTGAAACATTATAACAATTATTTTATTTATATATATTTTAAGGTTTGAAAAATGGATTCATTTTTAATAAATTCATAAAGAAATGTCTTTTATTATAGGCCTAAACATATTTCAAATTCATAAGTTGCGGTTCCGGCCGGTTATTTTTAAAAAGTTCCTGCCGGAACCGAAACTGCAAAAAATTTGAGTTCCGGTGCATCCCTAATTACTAGGATACAGGAGTATTTGCACCTCTGCTATAGTAAATGAGGGGTTGCGTGTCGTTAGATACCTAAGCGCCGCCACAGGCGAAAACGTGTTTTTGATGGATATCGCTATTTTCACCCTTCCTCTATCGCGTGGTTTGGGTTATAATGACCTTACGACACTAGAAGTATGGTTGAAAACCTTATGAAGCGAACTACTTTTTTCACCTCTATCGCCAGCCAAAAGTTCACCCAAAGTTTGGCATAATAAGAAAATCAAAAAATTAAAAAGAATATATATAAAATATGAAAATTTATTCCAAAAACTCATCAACATCTTCATTAGCATACTTAGAACTCTAATTTAGCCAAAAATGAACGTTCTAGCTCAATTAATAACAGAGGTACTATTGCGAGAATATTGCTGAACTTCGGAGGCGATCTGTGGCGAATTTTAATTTTGTCGCTTAGGTACTGTAAGACGCGGACCCCTCAAATTAGGATCAATTTTTTGCAAAATTTGTCATCAGAACAACCGCAAGCAAACTTATTTTGAATTATTGTGTGTGTGTGTATATATTATTTATTCCTTGATTTTTTTTCAGTTTATATTTGGGAATTGTTCCGAGAAGTCTGTGGATGTCTTTCGGTGGAGCAATTTACTTCGGAGTCTATGAATTTGTAACACTGTTATTCACTTAGCAAGGTCGACATCCATTCATCAACTGTTGTTTGGAAGATCCTCTTAGTCATTAAACCTTAGTTCTCAAGTCCAGGAGTTTAACTTTACAAACATTCATTTCATAGAATTTACAGAAGCCTCTTTTTTTGCAAATTAACAATGAAAATCATAGGTTTTTGTATAATTTTTTATATAAACTGTCACAGGTGCAGTATGGAACATTTTTATTAAATTATGTACAAAGGCTTTTAAGTTTCTTATTATAAATGAGCGTCATGTTAACAGATCATAAAGTGTAACCCAGGTTGTCCTTTGCTAGAAACTGGTCAAGACGGGTAATCCGACAAAATTTCAACATAACCTAAATTTTACGTTACAATTAACCTCTTAAGCGTTATCTCGTCTGTTAGTGCATATAAAAGTGACACTTGAGAGGCTAACTTGCCAAACCTAACCTAAACTAACTTGTTCTCTCCATTCTATCCTCTATTAAAGATTTAGATCGAGTGTGCCATCTACGAGTGTACTATAGTTAAGTTTATATTAAAGGTCTGATATACTTTTCACCACTTCCATAGCTACAGGTTCCTATGCCGACAGAAATGGCACAAATGCAAAATATACAAGCATGAATAATTAATATTTTTTATACCTAAACGCACTCTCTCACCGCAGCGAGGTCTTGTCAAGAACGATCCCCAATCGCTCACATTCACTTCATCAGCCGACATAATAATACACCTGCCTCAGGGCAACATTATCCACAGCCCAGCTCTGCAGACTACGACATGGTTTACCCAGACCATTTCATACACCTGAGTCGGCACATTGCCAGCCCTTCGCCTCCTCCCCCTCATATACCACACATCGCTCCACTTTTTTCTATCTAGCACGCATCTTTCACCCTCCCAGAGAGACGTCCAGGCCCCGCTGACCCAAAGCCTCCCTCACATCATTCTTCCAGCTCCTCTGTCTACCCCTCCCTCTTTCCTCCTCCGCTTTCTCTCCATATGCCCAAACCATTTCAACACACCCTCATTCGCTCTCTCCACAAGACTCCTTCGACTCCCACACCTCTCACGGATAATAGTGTTTCTCACCTGATCAATCTGTCTCACCCGACAGATCGTCCTCGAGCATTTCATTTCCAGTACATCCACCCTTTTCCCTTCCTTCGCATTCGCCACCCATCTCTCTCATCCATACAACACTATTGGCACTACTATACCTTCATACATACCCATCTTTGCTCCCACAGACACTGATCTCTCCTTCCAAACACTGCCTCCATCGTCCCACATCCACCCCCGAAGTACCCGAAACATGCCACTTCTTCCATTTCCTCACCATACAAACTTAGTCGCTCATGAACCTCTCCTTTACAGCACCACATAACCTTACTCTTAGCTTCCTTCTTTCACACACCCTCCCAAACTCAGTTACCAGTGTTTGTAGCTTTTCTCTTGAGTCCGCCACCAGAGCCGTATCATCCATATAATTCAACAAATGTAAAAAAAAATTTAATATCAAATCCAAAATTGCATTCTCAAAAACTAGGTCCACAAATGTAAGGGGGATAGGAAAAGGAGTCGCTATAAAAGCTGTCATTTATTTTTGTAAAAATTGTAATTTCTCCAATAATACTTTAATTAAATGTAAAGATTCGAATGGTATATTTTAAAATCTGTATACTTCTTGGCAATTAAGAGATCTTGCTTTAAAAAAATGCAGCAACTTGTTTTTTTAGAATACTGCTGCACTGCAAAAAAATTTGTTCTACTGTACTTGATAAATTATATCAAAACTAAATTTCTGAAAATTTGGGCACGGTTCTAAGGCTTACTAAAAATTATCCTTGATAAATTGGGAAATTCATTATTACTTATAATTTTGCAAGTAATCCTGCTCCTAACGATAAATGCTATACAGAGTTAGCAATCCTACTCCTACTGGCTGTTGCCTTAAGAAGTTAAATTGAGCAAAATTTAACAAAATAACTAAGGATAAAGTAAACTAACAAAGAAATAACTTAAACCTCCCGAAAAAAAAAAACGACCTCCAATTAAAAGGAGCCTAGTTGTGGAAACAGAATTGACTATTCCCTGCTAATTTATGATGAAATATAGATTGCCATAAACCAACACCTTGCAGCTCACTCTTAAGGAAATTCCAACATGTAAATCTGGCAAAAACTGACTGTTAATCAGTTCGAACGATTAAGGTATCAGAATAAGTTAAAACATCGTATAATTATTCACTACCACTTAACCAATGTAAGAGTTAAATTATTGTACAGTGTTAATATTAGTAACCGATCAAGAACAAAAACTAACATCGCTTTGAAATCAAACGTAAACCGTAAATACAAAGTTTACGCTGCTAAGGTTAAGACGTAACTGGCAAATACGAGTTTCTTGCGTATACAGTAGACCCTCGCCGTTTGCAAGTTTTTTGTTTTCGGATTTGCTTAGTCATAGTCAATTTATTGTGGGAACTCCTTGCAGATCGCGACCCAGGCGCTCGACTATTTGCGGGTCGCAGTGAACAAAGTAGTTCCCACGGAAGAATACAGGAGTCATTTTATCTCCAACGTAGTGTCAGTCTGTGCTTGTGAGTGTCCTGCAAGGTTGTTCCGTGTATCTTGCGATTTTATTTAATATTTCAAGTGCCCTTACTAACTTTTTGATCATGGATCAACATAACCCCCTCAAAACCCTCCATCATCATCGTCATCTTTGCATTACATTTATCATTACAGGTTTTTTTTTTAAATATCCAAACGCCTCTCCCACCGCAGTGAGGTCGCGTCAGGAACAGGCAAGAAACGCTTCAATCGCTCACATTCACTTCAGCTGTCATGACAATAGTGTACCTGGCTTAGGGCAACATTATCCACAGCCCAGGCCCGTAGACTACTACACGGTTTACCCAGACCGCTTCATACACCCTGAAGCGGCACATTGCCAGCCCATCGCTCCACCTATTTCTTCAAACTTACGCCACTTAAATATTAATGGATTTAACTCAAAATCCGGTATGAGGTCTTTTTCCATATAAGGAATGAAAATGCATCAGAAACTCTTATTTGTGCATTTTAATGTTTTACCATATATGTGCGGCTCATATATATATATATATATATATATATATTATACACACGGCGTCCCAAAAAAATGTATACACACTTTAACAGCTGATAGCTCAATTGATGTTTCTTTCTTTCCAAGTTAAACCCATTAGAATTAATAATGGCAGTCAGACTAAGCTTTGAACAAAGGAAATTCATTCTAAAATGCTACTGGAAGTGTGAAAATGCAGTTGAAGTGCAAAGACAGTTTAGGAGGGAGTTTCAAACAGATCCACCAACGCGACTTACCATCACTCGAATTAGAGATAAGTTTGAAGCCGATGGAACTGTTCAGAATGTCCACAAGAAGCGTTCCGGAAGACCACGGACATCGACAAGCCCCCAAAGCAAGAAAGAGTACTGGAAACGTATCACCAAAGTCCAAGAAAATCTGTGCGGCAAGCGAGTCGTGAGGTAGGAATTTCAGAATCGTCTGTCCAACGCATTTTGAAGCGCTGTCAATGGAAAAGTTACATTCCAAGATTAGTCCATGCTATTAATGAAGATGATGATCCGGACCGAAGAGTGGAGTATTGCGAGTGGTACTTGGCACGATGTGGATGTGGATTGGACGAAGGGGTTTCGTAGAATACCCTCCGCGTTCACCAGACCTCACACCACTAGACTTTTTTTATGGGGATACTTAAAAGACAAAGTCTACGCTATAAAACCTGCAACAGTCGCTGAATTGAGAGCAGCCATTGAACGAGAATGCACACAAATACCAAACGAAATGTTTCGTGATGTTTGCGATTCCATTGCTTCGCGTTATCAGCAGTGCCTGGACCAGAACGGACGTCAGTTTGAAAACAGGCGTTGGCAAAACAATTAAATAATGTCTGTAGATTCTATTACATTTTGAAAATGAAATGTATTTTAATAAACACTGCCTTTATAAGTTTAAAGTGTGTGTACATTTTTTTGGGACGCCCTGTATATATATATTATATATAATGCAAATACACAAGGAAAAAAAGATTCCAAGGCCTTTCGTGTATTCAGAGCTACACCTCGTCATTCCCTGACGAGGTGTAGCTCTGAATACATGAAAGGCCTTGGAATCGTTTTTTTTCCTTTGTGAAATTAATGAATGATGCAACCCACGTGTTTAATTGTGAAATTCATCATATATACTGTATATATATAGAGATGGGCAAGATCACCAACTTTGGTGATCTTGAAGATCAAGATCAGATCACCAGAAAAATGTGATCTTGAAGATCCAGATCAAGATCGTGATCTTGAAGATCACTTTTCAAGATCACTTTTATATGAATTGAAAAAAGTTGTACTCTTGTAGAGTACACAAAAACAAATTATTTTGTTAATCACTCCTGAAAAGTATCACTCCTAATACTCCCCTGAGGGCTGAGGCAATACAAGCATCGCGTCCTACCCATGTCACCCGATCTAAACCACGGGGATTGACGATTCCCCTTTCAGTTTTTCAGGTGGTAAACTTAAAACTTAGTATTATCATAACTTATCAGCAAAGAAAAAACTATTAAATGACCTACATATAGTTTTTAGTTCTATTTTTCTCAATTCTCATTTCACCAGGTCCATAACCCATATCAATGAATGGTCAGCATATATAAGTAAACATTTTTTACATAGAATTTAATTTTACAGTTTTACTGCAGTACGCAATTACTGACAATATAAGGGTAAAAACCGCAAGTTAAGAGTGTTAATTTAATGTTCAACCGCTGTAAACATTTGCTTTCAGCAAAACCAATTGTTCAAAGTTACCATCCGAGAGACGACTTCGTTTGGGGCTATGAACCATGCCAGCAAACGAAAACAACCGTTCCACTGGTGCAGAGGAAGGTAGCGTGGTGTTATACCTCTTGAAGATCTTCTTTATAGCAGGATACCTATCTAAAGAGGAGTGCCTTACTGGTGTCCTGCAAATAATTGAGGACTTCCAAGTCTTCCTTGTTGTTAGGAGCAGAGAATGAGCCGTCCATAGTTCTGAAGAAATCGTCTTCAGATGATGAGTGAGTTCACCGAACTATTACCACTGCTGTCAGAATTACAATTTCTTACAGCCATTTGCAGCTTGTCTTTTACTTGAGACTTGATTGCTTCATGATCGCCGAAATTAGGCCCTTGCAACAATGATATCCATCTAAGTTTGAAATACGGATGAGATACTGAGGCCAAAACGGCATCAGTTACCTCGGGGCTCAACGACAAAAAATGACCAAATCTGGCATTGAAGCCAGAGACGACTGCTGCCAGTAATGGCATGCAGTGTCTCAAACGCAGGTCGTTTGGTTGGATAGGCTCCAATCTTGCGAGGGCATCTTGAGTCACTAGGACTGTTGGAAGAAGACAACCGTAGTAGCATTCTTTCTCTGCCTGTAATTTGTTGAGGGCTGCTGCAATTGGTTTTAGAACAGACAAATATTCTGAAATAAATTCCAATTCATTGTCTTTGAGGATGGGTAGATTCAGTTCTTCAAAAGCTACATTCACGTCGTTCTTATGTTTATATATTTGGCTTAATGAGTCGTACATTGAGTTCCATCGGGTGACGCAAGGGTACCTAAATTGGACGCGTTAGTTATTTCCTGTATTTTTTCTGCTGACTTGGGTTTACCAGCAGCATTCCACAGCGCCGAACATTTTCCCATTGCAGAATGCTTTATCTTCTTTAGTCCAGGTGAATTCAGTCCTTTATCTGCATCAGTTGTTGCTACCAAGTTCAAGGTGTGGGAGGCACATCGAATATGGGATGATAGTTTCACTCCATGCTCTCCTGAATGCTCAGGAAAGTTGCTGATGATAACCTCTTCATCTGAATCTTTTTCATCATCATCTTCATCTGCATCATCTTCATCAATGTCGTCAGTACGATTCTGAACACGAACACCGAACTCTTTAAAGCATTTCACCATGTTCGATGCATTGTCGGTGACTGTAGATACAACTTTTCTATAAGATAAACCATGCTCCGAGTTGATCCTGTCCAATATTCCAGCAATTTTATCAAAGCTGTGTGTTCCACGAAATCTTCGGCATGCCAGTGCAGCTGATCCTCGCGACAAGTCATCATTGATCTGTAATGTAAGAATATAAAATCAATGTTTGTATGAACATTTTTTAAGCTTAATTTAATAATATTGGTTAGACACGCACCAGCTAAACTGCGCCACCAAACATTGAAGAGAAGAACTATGTGATATAAAGGAGGCAATTCAGCGATGAGTCGCCTACCATACCACCACATCAGTGACCCATCCCATAAGAGCAAAATGTGGAAGAGTCCATATTCACAGCCTGTGAATATGGACTCTTCCACATTTTGCTGTGAATCAGACAATGACAGATGACAGAATCAGTGAATTAGTGTGAAATTACTGTGAATCACAGCAAAATGAAGACTCACCAAATTAATGAATGAGGAACACATGTCGAATAATTGAAAAGATTATACTATAAGTCTATCAGACTATCAGTCTATCACCAATGGTCAATTTATCAATAATATAAAAATAATACACTAAATCAATAGCATACCCAATGCGCAGTGACTCCCATGAAACTGCGGTGATTAGTTGACCATATGTCGCATGTAACACACACATGGTCAACTGCTGCCAGTTTTGCTTGTGTCTTCCTTCATTGTACTGGTTGTTGTTGCAAGAGATCTAGCCAGGGTGCGTCTAGATGGCACCTGAACAGCCGGGTTGACGTCTGAAAAAAATATTTAAAAATTAAAACAAATACAATAGATTAGCTATGGAAAAAATATCAAAATATTTAGCTAGGCTAGCGATAGTCTAATGTTCATACAAATAATATGATTAATTATTTTAATCAGATATTAGCTATGGAAAAAATATCAAAATATTTAGCTAGGCTAGCGATAGTCATGTTCATACAAATAATATGATTAATTATTTTAATCAGATATTAGCTATGGAAAAAATAGCAAAATATTTGAGTTATACTAACATGAAAGAAGATCCTTAAATTCATGTAGTTCAACTAGGCTCAATGGTAGGAGCCCATTAGCCACAAGCGAGAGAATCTTCTTTTCAAGGATATCCTTGCATATTGGTGGTCCTGGTTTTTGCTTGGAAATGTGGAACATGCTTAGTGTTGACTGCTTGGCAATTTTGGCAGGGCCAGCATTGCTGCCGCTGGCATCTTCTTCTTTAGCTGGACGCTTGCGAGATTTCTTCTCCGATTCATATTCACCCAAAAGATCCGAATGTAGTTTCTGCACAAGAAAATAAATTATCATGCGGAGAGACTTCTTGAACACCCTGTATAATATTTATCAGAGTATCAAACTTCTAGTTGAAATTAATACTTAACAAGATTCTAAAATTTTGTTATCTTTAACTAAAATTATTTTCACCATGATCAGTGCATTTTTATCCTATGTTAAATTGAAAGCCGAATTTCGTCCTTCAGTAACTAAATAGGAGAAATTACAGACATGGATCAGACAGAGAAAGACAGATACACCTGGCGTTTTATTATAGTTGGATATCGGCAGTTTTTAATGTAGTTACTAGTCCATAATCTATTAATATCTGAAGTGCACAATATATTCAAATGGACGTCTATGTAAATGTAGCATTAGTCTTGTATGGCACCAGTCACTTAAAATATGACTTGAACCATTATGTTAATGTTGCTACTTAGTTACTAAGTAGTACTAACCCTGAGGTGCCTCAGAAGATTGCTTGTTGAGTCGAGGCCAGCAGACAGAATTGTAGTTTTCTTTGTACACTGCCTACAAATAACTTTGATACTGTTTCCAGTTTTTTCGACAATTTGAAAATATTTTCCGTTCAATAGCACAGATTGATCCTTATTACCAACATTGTTATCTAAATATATTGAATACTGTTCTGGTGACAACCTAGAATATTTGGTTCCCTTGGGAGCCTGTTGAAGTTGTAAAATTGCACTCATTATTAAAAAATTAAATCTGTAAATAAAATATGTTTAGAATTAATTTATTATGAATACGGACCTATAGGCTATATTTTATGCCTATATATAATAATATATTAATAGAACACTTAACATAATTGCACAGTAAATTACACTTTTTACGAGCCTAAATTCCACAGCAACTACACCTTCCATGAGCCCACGCATGACGCAAGTCACCCAACTAACAGAAAACATAAACAGTCGGTGTTGAACAAAGTTGCCACCAGATGTCGCTTGGACAAAAAACAAATGACATTCGCATAGCGGCATATTTAAGAATCTGAAATTAAAAGTGATCTTGAAGTCTAAAGTGATCTTCAAGATCACAAGAAATAAAGTGATCTTAGATCAAGATCACCATAATAAAAGTGATCTTCAAGATCAAGATCACGATCTGATCTTGAAGATCAATATCGTGCCCATCTCTGTATATACATATATATATATATATATATATATATATATATATACACACACATGCGGGTTGCTTCTACACAGAGCTGGGCAGTATTTAAATACATTTGTATTTAAATACGTATTTAAATACATTTGTGTATTTAGAACTGTATTTATAAATACATTGTTTTTCATGTATTTAAATATCATATTTAAATACTTTAATGAGTATTTAAATACAATGTATTTAAATACTCAAAATATAAAAATGTAAATACTTTTACTGGTTTAATACACGTTCTGTACTAGCACAGTACGACGCGTCGACAGTGTAGTACAGCATGGTTCATGTTTCAACGTGTCAGTTCAATCAGTTGTGTGCCACTCTTAGTCGAAAGCGGTTGATTTCTTTATCGTGTGCGTGTCATGGCTTCAACAAGCAAATCCGGTGAATCAAACAGTGATATATCTGCAGATAACAATTTAGTGCACCCTCTGTTTGATGGAAAATACTTTAAAATTAAATCTAAAGACGGTAATAAGGTAAAGTGCACCTGCTTGCTGTGTAAACACGAAGTCTCTGCTGCAAGCAATGCTACAACGAATCTGTACACTCATCTGAAGGTAAGTGTTTTTTTAGACATCAAAAAATATCTTGAAATTGACCGAATAATCGTACAAAACGGCTCTGCCTTAAGTGGGCCTGTGTAACTAACTCGTTGCAATCAATCCAATTTGCGATGGAAATTCATTGATGAAAAAGCTTTTAAAATCGTCTGATCTATCGAGTGGTGTATTTATTTCGAAATTCACCGTGTCCTAAAGTAGAAATTTATCAAAACATGAATTAGTAAATGCATATGTTAAAATTTGTATGTATTTAAAATGTATTTACAAATGTATTTAAATACAATTGATGTATTTTGTATTTAGTATCTAAATACATTCGTAAAATGTATTTAGTATTTAGTATTTAAATACATTTCTCCCATGTATTTAGTATTTAGTATTTAAATACATTCAATGTATTTATTGCCCAGCTCTGCTTCTACAAAGCTTTAATTTAATATTTAGGAGAAATCCAATGACAAAAAGGAGAGTAAATGCCATGAAAAGTGTCTTCTTTAATGCGCAACGTTTCAAGCAATACGCTCATCTTCAGGCTAAACAGTGACAAAAAATGACAATATGAAGTTAAAATCAATAAATAAATGAAACACACAAGACAAAATAATTACTATAAAACTTATTCTTAGAAGCAAAATTTAAAAAGACTAAAAAAAGAAGAGGGTTGAATTCAAAGTTATAAAAAGTTTACATATTAAAATACAAGAAATTTAAAAAGCTATTTTTAAAATTATAAATAGTAAATTTGAAATTAATACAATGGGATAATTAACACTACTAACCTTTCATTGCTGGTTACGAGGCACAAGTAATTTAAAACAAAACAAAGGGAAAATACTATGGGTTGGGTGGTTGGAGAGTTATGAGTTGGGGGGGGGGTTATAAAAAATTTAGAGGGACAGCTGAGGAATCAACATTTAGAGAAGGGGTCAATGTTTTAATATAAAGGGATTCCAAAATTCTAAGTGAGTTGGGACAAGGATTACAGCCAAGAATTTTAAAATTATCCAGAGTGACATCTATTTTACATTTAATACTATGTTCCCGGATACTGGAGGCTTCTTTTTTATTTAAAATTTTACCTGTTCGACAACTTATTCCCATATGCGAATAAAATCTAGCCCTGAGAGAGCGCACGGTGCTGCCAATATAAGTACCAAGGAAACACCTTGGGCAGGTAAATAAATATACAACACCACTACGCAACGAATCAGGAGTTCGATCCTTCGCTGAGAAAAAGCTACCCAAAGACGTTTTATTAATAAATATAATGCGAAAATCAGTATGATAAAAAAATCTTTTTAACAACTTGGTAAATTTAAGTTTAAATTCATTATTCATGGGACCCATTTCAGGTACCAAGAAATATTTTATATCTTTAGGCACTGAAATACAGGGAAGTTGAGGGCTATAAACATTATTTAAGAAAGATCTTATTAATTTATCTACATATTGAACAGGAAAACTATTATTGGTAAAATATGATCTTAAATTATTAAATTCATCATTAAGTAAGGTAAAACTAGAAATCAAATTATATCCTCTGAACAAGAGAGTTTTAATACACGACATCTTATAGTTAAAATCGGTAAAACTAAAAAAATTCATGCCCAAACCGGTAAAAGTGGGTTTCCTATAAACTGATGTAGTAATAGAATCACCTTTTTTCGAAATTAAAAGATCGAAAAAGGGAAGGGAGCCATTTTCCTCAGTTTCCATTGTATAAGTTATATTAGGGTGCAGAGAATTTAAGAAGTTAAAAAACTGTTGCGCTTGTACAGCATTATCAAAAACGGCTATCGAGTCATCAACGAAAAATTTTTTAATGGCTTGAAAAATGTTCCCCATGTTGGTGATTTTAATCATTTTAAATGTCAGTTTGCTAATTTAACTCAGGAATTTTTTCATAAACTTAGAAACCTTAAATTTAAATCTTTCATATTTAAGAAGAGTGACTTACAGGTTATTAAGAGTTTGGCAAAGAACCAGGATATTGTTGTGACTAGAGTGGACAAGGGTAACGGAGTCGTTATCTTGAACAAATCTGATTACATAAATAAAACTAATGAAATCCTAAGTGATGTTAGCAAATTTAAACAAATTCTTGAACCCGTCAATAAAGTAATTTTAAGGTTGGAAGATAAAGTTAATAGATTTTTGTCACGATTAAAGTCTTTAAAGATAATAAAAAACGATACTTATTCTCAGTTGTCCGTATCTGGTTCTAATCTTGCTCAATTATACTGTTTGCCTAAAATCCATAAAGTTGGAACACCTCTCCGTCCTATTTTGGATTCGTATAACTTACCTACCTTTCAATTGGCAAAATTTGTTGTTGGTCTCTTGTCACCTTTTGCGAAAAATGCGTATACTATAAATAACTTATGAATTTCAAAAAGATCTCCTCTGAGAATTTCGGTTCAAAAAAGTTTTTTGTCAGTTTTGATGTAAAGTCACTTTTCACGAACGTACCTGTATCAGAAACTATTGCCAT
>JAJOZX010000644.1:47500-102500 GCA_023014485.1 Bathynomus jamesi | reverse complement strand
AGATTCTCGTTTCAAATTTGCTTGCATAACAGTGCCTGAGTTTGTGAAAAATTAGATAATCATTGTCTGCATCACCTAACGCTAGTCCTGCACGTAATATAACCTATGGCGATGAAGCAACTGATTTTGTTTCACGAGATCAAGAACCTTTGAAAAAGAAGCCGAAGGTTAATGTATGGAGTTATTTCGATGAGGTTGTGCCTCCAACTAGCTATCAAAAATAGTCAGAAAAGTTATCAAAAAATTAGACATCTATTCAAGGAGCTACGAGTCAGTCGCTACCCAGGGTGCCCATTTATCTACCAACCAATTTTTTTTATTGTGTAGAAGGATGAACAGCTGGGTTTTGCTGCGCGCCGCCTGACGTCACCGGGTCTCGATCCCGGGGCCGATGGATTTGTAGTCAGCTATGCTAACCACTACACCACTGAGGCTATATATATATATATCCCGGAGATCAGCGAAGTTCAGCGACATTGGGTCTGGGTAGGAGTTGGATGGGAGACTATCCTCCGCGCCCAGATTATGTAGCGACCCGTGGTTCGGATCCCACGTAAAGCTGTAGGTCCCCTCCGTCATATGACCTTAGATGTTGCGAAGGAAGTTAAACAACCCCAATTATATATATATATATATATATATATATATATATATATATATATATATATATAATATATATAAGGGGTTGTTTAACCTCCTTCGCAACATCTAAAGTCATATGACTTCTCCTTTGGGACACGGAGCTTACAGATGAAAAGGACCAACACAACAGCAAACATTTTCGTTTATTTTTTGTACTTCAGACGTTTCGACAAATCTTTTGGCATCATCAGTGAATTATAAATCTTAAAACAAAATAATTAAAAATACATCAATAAAATTAAAATCATTAAAATTACATCAATACAAAGGAAAATTAAATTCATTAAAATTAAATTAAATTAAAATTACCTCAACTGGTAAATACACAATGATTACGTCAACCTCCATATTCGGCGGATACTGAGAGAAAACTATATGGTCACTTAATTGGAAGCAGTGTTGCCAACTCTAAAAATATTAACGCGCTAGAACGCGCTAAATTTAAAAAATAAGGCGCAAAAACAAGCACCAATTACAAAAAACCATTATCCTATTAAATATTTTTAAGAAATAGTAAAAAAGCATTCTTACCATGAAATTTATTCAAAATCTGTAATCTCCCAATCAATAATTCCTTCTGATATAGATTCTGTAGGTTCTTTGTATGTATCCATTGAGCCGATCTTTTTGCAAACTTCTTTTGGTAGCTTGTAATTGTAGCAGCATTTTCCATTTCTTTTAAGTCCATATTTAACAGTTAAAACTTGCGTTAAGCTTTTGACACTTAGGCGATTACGCAATTTAGATTTAATAATATTCATGTGACTAAAAATCCTTTCCACATCGGCATTGGAGTGAGGTAGCAAAAGCACAGTTAATGCTAATTGTGAAAGACTTCCAAATGGGTTTTCTCCTGTGGCATCCCGATAAGAATTTACTTCGCTCCAGAAAGAAATTGTATCTGAAACCTGGGACCATTGCACATTTCTTAAATTTTTCCATTGGAAATCAATACGAGTCAGTGTTTCTGCATCTGTAAAGACTGTAATAAACAGTTTTGCAAGCTCAATAATTCCGGGTTTAATTGGTTTCAGGCATTCGCTGACACTGAAATAATTCATTGATTGCAACACACGAAAGTTATCAGGGAGTCGCTGCCTAATTTGTTGTATAAGTTCCACTACAAATTTTATGCATCGAGCTCTCATATCTTTTTCTTCTTCTTCTGGAAATTTACATTCAGAAAGTTCTTTTTCATATTCAACCGAGGTATGGCTTAGGATCTATATAATCATGAACTGATTCACCCTCTAAGTTTCTTTCCATGAATGAGAATGATAGAACAGAGGTAGTCAACAAGATGATGTAGATCAGCCAATAATTTTGTTGGATCTTGAGTTTCAGCCTCAAATTGTTTATTAACTCTTTGCACTTCTGCAAGAATATACTTTAAAAAAATTAGAAAGACATAGTTTTTCTTGTCACAAAACATTTGATATAACATTTCAGCTGTGTAACACCGTTCCTCATTTCTTACAATTTCAAAATGTGTTTTTAATTCAACCCACTGTCGTAAAATCCGAACTACAGCAGATTCAATAGACATCCATCTTGTGGTACTAACTTGGACAAGTTTTAAAGGCTCATTTCCTTGGTTTATTGTTGCAAAAAGTTGGTTATATTTCGACTTACGAACAGCTGGGTGAGAGAACCAGCTGTAAGTTTCCTTTATCATAAAATCTAAATTTCTTGGTAGATACTCAATTGCAGCATGTGATACTGCGAGTTGAAGGGAATGGCAAATACATCTAATTAATATGAGATGGGGAACTTCCTTTTTTAATATTGCATGTACCCCATTTTTAATTCCTGTCATTACTGAGGCGTTATCTGTTCCTAATGCAATCAAATTTTGCACATTCAAGTCATGATTTTTTTGAGATTCCTTAATTGCATTGCAAATTGCTATAGCATTACACTCATCTAATTTAACTAGATCTAAATATGTTACAACAATATTCTTTTTACTTTCTGAACATCTTATTATAATTCCTAGTAATTTTAACACTGAAATGTCATTTGATTCATCAATTAATAAACTATATTTGCTATTTCCAATATCAGTTTTTAATTCCTCACAAAAATGGGGCCCCAAGAACATTATTAATGATTCCTGTACATTTTGTTCGTTTAAGTTTCAGATTTTTTGTTTCTTTGCTGTCACTAAAATGTTCTTTACAAAAGTCAGTTAAATGGTCCACGACTCTAAGAGAACAGTGTTGAGCTATGAACATAGCCATACTTCCTTCTGTTTGTTGTACACTTAAATCCGTTGGTGCAAATGGTAACCGGGTTTGCCTCCCACCACTAAATCTAAATGGCTGCTCTGCTTTTTTATGTTTGACAGTATTGGCATGTCGTTCTATGTCACTTACTTTCGCAGCAAATTGGCATTTACAATAATTGCAAAAACACACTGTCATCACCTTGTACTCTACGAAGCCAATTCTGATACTTAGGCTCTTTAAGCCATTCATTTCTAAAGTGTTGAGTATATTTTTTGCTCATTGTCACAAAGGGGTTATAACATCACCAAATAAGATATACAAGCAATGCATCATCGATACCAGCTTTGGCAGAACTGAAAACTGAAAACAAACCCTCAGCTACAAAGATTCCAGTTGCCAGATGCCTGATATTAAATCCTTCAAATTTTTATTAGTGAAGCAATGAAATTATACTTTATAATATATATATATGAAAGCAAACTAATGTATATTTTAAATTATTTGTATATCTACTAAAATAAACTAGAACGTACGTTTTCGAAGAGCTGCGGTTCGTTCGTGAATTATGGCCGAACAAGTTTTAAACATGTTTATACCTCAACGCAAGGTTTGGACAGACCTGGCAACCCTGCTCGTGACAGCGGCAAATGTGTTCCGTGGTCGTTGCTTGCAGATAGATTATAGATACGTTTTGAACCGTATAATAGAGCGCTGTTTAGCTTAAAAATGTTTAAAGCGCGCCAAAATAACGCGCCCGCGTAACTCGTTGCCTTTTCGCGCTGCCAAAACTAGAAACGCGATAGATTTAGCGCCAAACGCGCTAAGTTGGCAACACTGATTGGAAGGTATGATATATCTATGAAAGTAGGTTGGTTGGTTAGTTAGAAGAGCTGTAATTTGTACGATAACTATTGTTGTTAATGGAGGGTTTGTTTCTATAGATGTACAAAGATTCTAAAATTCGGAGTTCTGTAAGGTTATTGTATCTTGTTAGAATTTCAAACCGAGTTTTATGAAGGGGATGGTTGTTTTCATTACTATGATTTCTAATTTCGGATTGTGGTGGGCTACTGAGGGGACAACTGGTACGGACTGATAAGCCCAAATGTTGAGAAAGGCGTACTTCCAGTTGGAGTTGAGTACTGCCGAGCTATATATTAGGGTGAGCCACACATGCATAGTAAAAAAAATAAAATGCACAAATAAGCGCTTCTGATGCATTTTCTCGTTCCTTATATGGAAAAAGACCTCATACCGGAGTTTGAGCTAAATCCATTAATATTTAAGGGTGGCGCAAGTTTGAAGAAATTTGCCACCCCAAACTGTATAATGATAGTTTCGAATTGCGCCCCCATCTAAATATGCACAAATCGATCCAGTTTTTTATTTCCAACGTCGGTAGTGGTTGTGGAATATGAGCAAATGTCATGAGAAATATATTTCTCATTTTCATTTTTTTTTTTGGACAACCCTAATGTAGAGTTTATTAAAAGGATTTGTTTCATTTTTATTCTTAACCCACTCTCATTCAGTAAAGTATATACGACAAAAACAATGCCCAAACTTTTATAAGAATAAAATATGGCAGAAAGGGTACAATTTTTTAGATTTGAAGTACCTTTTTAGACTTGAATAGATTTTGCCATTCACGGCAAAATCCAAAAATGTAACCCCTGCGAACAGTGAGGGTCTACTGTATTGAGGTTCTGAATGTAGTTGTCTATGTTAGCTTTAAACCGTAGACCCTGTCACAAAGCTGGGTCTATCTGCTTAGCAAATAGCTAGTGAGGGAAGCTATATTTTGGGGCCTCTGCTAGTGACTCGTTGTCTAACATTGCACTTCCACCATTAAAAAAGAAAAAACTCTTATTTGCCATTTACCATTACTTATTTGGACTATAATGGATTTAATTATTCCAGAAGGGTTCCGAGTTCCATGCACATTAGGTATATATATATATATATATATATATATATATATATATATATATATATATATATATAAATTAGGCATCGACCGGTGGTTGTATCCAGGGGTGCAGTGCCAATTTTATAGGTGCCGGAGCTCTGGTGGGCCTGACAAAAGCCTGCCATTTCCTATCCTGTTTCTATATATGCCACACGATGACTAAGTATTTCGTGTTTGCACTCACTAATTATCATAAAATAAATATAATTATCAAGCAAATAAAGAAAAAAGAGCAATCATGTATTTTATCAATTTAAGAAGTTAAAACTACTTAGTGCTTACCAAATACCACCAGTGGGAAGTTTCACAATAATTTCCACAAAGGGTCAGGCGTGATATGTTTTCGGGGGTCTGAAGCAACTCTTGTCCTGGTGTCATCTGCCGATCTGTGGTACCGCAGCCATGATATGGCATATGGCTCAGGATTCCACTGAACTAGAGGAGGTCCATGTAGTTTAACAAACATAAGCGCTGATACATGATTTATGAGAATTCTTGAGCGTTGTTGTTGTTATTATCAAGTTCATGTGACTGAATCCCCTCTCACACTCAGCAGTACTAATAGGAATAACTTGTGAACAGCTCAGTAATGGGTGTAAATCTTGGGGGATGCGGCGCCCATGATCTTCCACATAGTCTCTAAAGGCATTTAGTACAGAGTAAGAAGAAAGCTTAAACCTCTTACAGAGAGATGAGATTTCAGCTTCTCCGTAATTAGGTGGTATTTCATCAGGCCAGTAGTCTTTTTCAAGGACATACATTTCATTTAGCAGTGATTTATACATACTTTGAGGTTCAGAAGTTTGAGAACCTTTCATGGATGTTGTCGTGAACATACGGTGCTGCAAATTGTTCACAAGACTAGTAAGAAACTGTTGATAACACTGGGGAACAAATTTCAACTTTTTGTCTATTGAATTAGATTTGACAGTTAGTTCTAGGTAATTTGGGTGCGCTGAGCACGAATTTTTACTCGGTTTTGCTCTATCAGGTCCTGATTTTGCTCAACACCCCTCCTCTTTCGTCGTATTCATAAAAAGGTTTTTTCTCAATACTCGCTGTCTTTTTGCAGTTACACATTATGCAACTAGGTTTTTATCTAGGTATTTGTACCTATTGTTATGGTATTGTTGTATTATGTATATTTTTATATGTAACACCCTAAAAATATTTTTAATTTTGTCATTTTTAACCCATTTTAATATTAGTAAATTAAGCTAAAAATATCATAGAATTCTAAAATTTTCTCGAGCGTTCCTGTTCTCTGTAGAGTATTCTAGAGGGACAACTAAAATATATAAAAGCGACTCGTTTCCAGAGTTAATCAGTCAATTCAATCAGTCAGTCAGTCAGTCAGTCAGTCAGTCACAGTCAGTCAGTCGAGTTAGTTAATTAAGTTTGGGCATTAACATAATTTTGAATTGGCATATGATTTAGTGAGTAATTTTGTCATCGTGATTTAATATAGTTGATTTAATTAGACGTAATTTATATTGTACCTACTCATCCGTGTTTCTAGTTTAATTTCATAGATTGTAAGTACCTATTTCATAATAAGTACCTATTTAAACTAATTTTTGTGTTTATATTTCAGATTTTCTTAAATTTATATGAATTAAGGGCTTTAAATACCTTTACAAATTGGCAGAACAATCAAGCAATATGTCATCAAGCACTAGAAAGTTCAAATGCAAAAACAACCCTGATTCCTTCTGTTATATATGTGGAAATTTTACACTTCCACATCAACGAGCAAATATAACTGACTTCGTAAAAAGAGCTTACTTAGCTTATTTTGGCATAAAACTGGGGGACCAAGATAAATCGTGGGCTCAACATAAAGCCTGCACTATATGCATTGAAAGACTGCGACATTGGACGAAGGGTTCGATTCAAAAATACCTTTTGGAGTTCCGATGGTAAGTTTATGATTTCATAAAACTACGTAATTTAATCACTAGTATACTGTAACTTACCTAAATGTAATTGTAACTTAGGTACATAAACAAAAATTTACAGAAAATGTTTATAAGAATCTCAAATATTGCATAAGGTTGAAACACATAGAAATGTTAAATGTTTGGGTGATAACTTTTGATAAAATTCATAAAAACAAGTCTCTCGTCGCTTTTGTTAACGCTTTACAATTTTTTTTCCATATCAGGTGTGGCGAGAGCCTACTAACCACGAGACCGATTGCTACCTTTGCTTTGTCAAGACTTCGGGCTTCACTAAGAAAAATAAACATTGTATCGAGTACCCAAATTTCGACACCGCGATACGACCTGTGCTACATTCAAATGAGATCCCCATTCCAAAATTTAAGGGTCTGCCAACTCAAGAATTAGTTGAAGATGTTCCTGAAAATATTGTTATGCACTTTGAGGAGTCAGACACCGATTTTGACCCCAGCGTATTTGAAAGTCAAAACGATCCGCAAAAGTTTAACCAGGCCGAGTTGAATGATCTTGTAAGGGATCTAAATTTGCCAAAAAAGGCTGCGGAAATTTTAGCTTCAAGACTTAAAGAGAAAAACTTGCTTACTTCAAACACATACATTTCATTTTACAGAAAAAGAGAAGAACTTGTTAAATATTTTAGAACAGAGGATAGTTTAGTATATTGCTGCGACATAGTTGGTTTGTTAAAGAAGATGGGGGTTGAGTCTTACGATGCAAATGATTGGCGCTTGTTTTAGACAGTTCGAAAAGAAGTCTTAAGTGTGTGTTGTTGCATAATGGCAATCTATACGGCTCGATACCGATTGGGCACTCAACAAAATTAAAAGAAAAGTATGAACATATAGAAAAGGTTTTAAATCTTATCAAATATAGGGAGCACGAGTGGATCATATGTGTTGACTTAAAAATGGTTAATTTTCTGCTAGGACAACAAGGAGGGTATACTAAATATCCCTGCTTCCTTTGCTTATGGGACAGCAGAGCCAAGGAAGAACATTATTTCAAACAAATCTGGCCAGCACGAACATCACTTACTGTCGGAGAAAAAAACGTAATTAATCCACCTTTAGTGAGCAGAGATAAAATCATATTTCCTCCTCTGTATATAAAACTAGGCCTCATTAAACAATATGTAAAAGCTTTAGATACGAACGGCGAGTGTTTCAAATACATAACTTCAAAATTTCCAAGTTTAAGTTATGAAAAAATCAAGGCGGGAATTTTCGACGGTCCACAAATAAGAACAATGATTAAAGACAGCAATTTTCCTAATGTCATGAATGAACGCGAAAAAAATGGCTGGTTCTCATTCGTGGACTTGATAGAAAACTTTTTAGGCAATTATAGGGCAGATAACTACGAAGAAATCGTAAAAAAACTTTTAAGGGACTACAAAGAGTTAGGTTGCAATATGAGCATAAAAATGCATTTTTTGAATAGCCATCTTGACTAATTTCCAAGTAATTTAGGTGATGTAAGTGACGAACAAGGGGAGAGATTCCACCAAGATATAAAAATTATGGAGGAACGGTACCAAGGCCGCTGGGATTCCCACATGATGGCTGATTACTGCTGGTGCTTGAAAAGAGACCTGCCATCAACAAGCAAATACGCTAGAAAGTCTTACAAAAGAAAATTTTTGCCACAGTGAAAGCTTCATATCTGTTTTTTTTTTTATTTTAAGTCATTTCTATCGTTATAATGTAATTTTATTGTAGTTTGAACTGCTTGTATTCATGAAACTTGAAAAAAAAATTTAACACACGACTTAATTTTTTAGTCCTAATTTGAAAAATCTGGAAAATGGCACATAGGCTGTCGACAAGAATCAGGACCTGATAGAGCCAAACCGAGTTGAAATTCGTATTCAGCGCACCCAAATTACCTAGAATCAAGTGTCGGATATCATTCAATAAAATACGTGTTGCCCAGTGTAATTAATGGAGACAATTTTTTTGTTGCTTGTTATGGTAATTCCTCCAAACTTCCTCTTGCAGAGGTGCCGGAGCGGCGCTCGGCGAGCTCCGGCAGCACTGCACCCCTGGAACTTGTATCCGTATCAGTACCGATGGTTAGTAGCTATCGATACAGAGTTTTTTGTTTCTACGAATAAAAAAAACGGGCGTTTTCCAAATAGAAACTTCCCTGTTGCTCGAGAAGTTACGAGTGTTCGCGATTTATCCCGACGTTTCCAGAAATTTCTAGGATTCATTACCGCTCTTATAAAGCGAGCCCGTAACCATCGCGGCGTCATTTCCTCAGTTTGCAAGTTGTGAATCAGTGTGTGTAATAATTTTTTTGTAAATTTATTAACTACTGGTATAAATTTATTCGCTTTTGCTTTAGTGAGTGTGACAATGTCAAGCATTGTGTGGAAGTTCTTCACTACTTCAAGCACTAATGAAAAACGGGCGATCTGCAATTTGTGCGGTCTCTCTTTCTCTCGTGGAGGAACAAGCGTAAGTACCCTCTCTACATCGAACCTGAGGAGTCACCTTTTCAACAAGCACAAGACTGAGTTTGATGAAGCCAATGAGAGTCAATGTACAACTTCTGCTACTAATTCTGGTGAGTAGATTCATGAAAATCTGTAAAGTGATTCTTCAAGCATTCCCAATTCAAAGGAGCTGGGCTGATAGACGATGACATGCGAGAAAAGGCCAAGGAATTGTTGAGACAAGAGATACGCAGTCACATGGAGGGGGCCCAACGAAAGCGTATTGGAGGTTCAATTGCCGTGAAACGCCGCCGAAGTGGTCCGGTTTCTCCGTCCAAGAAAGTCGCTCTTTGGGAAAACCTTTCCGATTCAGAAGGTAGCGATCTCGACGATCACGTTCGTCCTATTCTAGTTGAAGAACCCCAAACGAGGGATACGGACACGAGGTTCACTGTCCCAAACGTACGAGTAGCAGCAGCCCTGGACGCCTATTGGTCGCAACCTCGGATTGCTGGGGATAGGGATCCATTCATTTTCTGGCGAGAACATTCTGCTGATTTCCATGATTGCGAAAATTGCTGAGAAGTGCATGAGCTGCCCCTTTGGATCAGTTGACTCTGAACAGCTTTTCTCAATGGCTGGAGATGTTATCAATGCAAAACGAGCCAACATCACCCCAATCAACGCTGAGGAACAAATCATCCTCTCCAAAAATCTGAAGTTCCTCAATTTTGATTATTGAGTGAACTGTTATATAATGAGTTACAATTTTTGAATTACATATTGTTTCCATTACATGACTTTTATTTTGTGAATTCCATTTCTTCAAATATATGTTTTGAATCCTATTTTGATATTTTAGACAGATATCTGTATCGGCCGATACTTTGGGAATACTATCGGTCGGCCCCTACGTAATATAATAGACTTCAGATGAAGCTCACAATGGCTATACAATAGTACTGTACTGTAATTACATTACAGTACTATAAAATAGTACTTGTATAAAAGAAGAGGTAAAAGAAGTTTAAAGTTTGAACCTCCTTTATACTATAATCTTAAGAGTATAAGGAATTCGTTTACACAACCTGCATTTGGTAAAAAATGTAAAAATCAAATAAACTGTACATTTAAAAAAAAAATTTATATAAAAATATTTACAAGCATTAGTAAGAAATCAATGTTAATCAATTTTATTACAATCTACTATTGTTATTGCTTGTTTTGGCTTCCCAGATCTGCTTCCTAATGCCTCAATTGCTTTCACTATTCCCATTCCTTCCGTGACACTTCCAAACACTACGTGTTTTCCATCAAGCCATGGGCAAAGAACAGTAGTTATAAAAAACTGTGATCCATTTGTATTGGGTCCCGCATTTGCCATGGAAAGCAATCCTGGCTTTGTATGCTTTAATTCAAAATTTTCATCTCTGAAGAGAGGGAAAATCACTTTTCATTAATTTTAATTAAAAAAATATTAAGGCGAGAGTTTTGGACATTTATGTTTTGATAAAGTGAATAATTTCATAACCCAGTTATTTATGTCCTACCTATTTTATTACCTAAATTTAGTGCCATAAATAGATTTTCCTCCAGTTCCATTCCCATGAGTGAAGTCTCCTCCTTGGAGCATAAAATCAGGGATAACCCTGTGAAAGATGGAGCCCTTGTAGCCAAAGCCTTGTTCCCCAGTACACAATTGAAGGAAATTTTCTGATGTTTTTGGAACAATATCAGCTCGAAGCTATAATAATATGAAAAATAAAAAAAAATTGGTAGAATAATAGATAAGGATTTATAGGTAATGGGTAACATCCAACTCTATTTCCCTACGCAGTGGGTATGCATAAACTAAGAATCACCTCTGCACAAGCAATCAAATTGGCAAAGGTGGGAGTTGAACCTGCCTTCACAAACCCACTCCACTGTCCAACCAGCTGAGCCATGGTAGTTCTAATAGGGAAATTTATTAATAAACCATTTACTGCATTTCACTTATCATGACATTATGTATATTATGACATTTTATCTAATTTTTGGGTTGGTAAGCGTATGACCAAAAAATGGTGGCATTCATCATGGTTCAGAGGATATACACCTTTATCCATTATTTTCAGCTGTAAAAATGGTTATAATTAGATAATCTTAAGAAATATGTATATAGCTTAACATTTAATACTCGCGCATCTATAAAGTATAATGCTCCTAAATATCATTTGAAATATAATCTACAATACAAAACTTCCAAGTTCACCAAAAGAAACTTACTTCCATTATTATTCTTCCCAGAGATTTTCCATTACTTTCAACATCAAAATAAACTAAAGGAAGATTTTTGGATTGGGCACTAAGAGAAAACAGGGCTGAACTTGTGCCTGAACCCACAACACCAGCAGTTAATAGTCTTGTAAAAGGTGACCGCAGCATGTTCATTAATATTTTTTGCTTTGTGTTGCAAATAAAGTCTTATCTGTTCACAGTGTATAATTCCAAATTGAACTGCAAAACTACTTATGATTAATTTTATCAAACATGTTACATTTAAATCTTGGTGTTTTGCTAAATTATACAAACTTGCTAAAAACTTCATTTTAATTATTGAGTTTAAAGGTCCCAATTAAATTTTCATTTGTCTCCCACTGCTTGAACTAACTGTAACAATAACTAGAAGGATGTCAAGATGGGTTCACCAACCAAGTACATACTAGTAAGGGGTTCCAAAAAACCTTATCCCCCCCCCCCCCCCATTTGCAGCTTACATGTTTACTTATATCAAAATAGTTTTTAGTGATTATAAAAATATATAAAATTCTTTATTTATTGCAGGTATTAAAATTACTCTAGCTGATAAAGTGATAATATAATAGCTTCTCAATTAATTGGTGATTCGGAGAGGCAATGTGTGATAGATCACATACGAGCAATAACATTTTGGGAAGCTCGTGATGCTGGAGCCACCTTTATAACACATTCATGGGTTGCCAAAAAGTTGCGAAGTGAGGACTTCATCAAAAGAAATTGGAATAAAACTGGATGAATGTGAAATGGATACAACCAAATCTGGGCACCCAAATTTGCCATTCTCTCAGGAAACAAAGGACATCATGAAAGCGGTACATGTAAGGGGAAAAACAGCTGTGCTAAACTTTCTAGAGAGATCGAAAGTGTTGAGAGGAAAGATCGTTAGTGGTGAGATCATTCGACTGTACCATCATAGGCAAGGTTTAAAGCAGTGATGCACAAACCCTGGCCCACGGGTCTTTTCAATTCACATTTTTCACATGTAAAGGGTAGCTACCCAAAGAAAAATCTGAAATATTACCCCTGGTTATAAAAATGCATATTTATAAAAAATAGAATATCTATATATCTGGCCCCTACATATAAAACAGATGGTTGGTTTGGCCCTCACATCAAAAAAGTTTGTGCACCACTGGTTTAAAGCCTTGGCGTGAACTTCCAAAGCCAAGAAAAACTCAACTTAACATCGATGACAGAATGTGGTTTGCCCATTATCTTGAAGATTGGGATGTGGATGATTTCATGCATTTAGCTGTCTCCGATGAATTTTTTGTTTACGTAACACATTGGCCTAACTACCAAAATGATCGAGTAGGCCACAACACCAGATGAAATCTATGACAATGAACATTATCGCGAATTATTAAAAAGTTCAGACTGTGTTGGTGTGTTTGTTTTGTTCACTGCAAAGAAGCTCATGTGGGTGCTGAAGCCAAATGGTCAGAGTTGGGATGGACAGTATTTTCATGATATTATTCTATCCCAGCATGTCATTCCTTTTCTAAGAAACCCAAACAATGTTATGGATGTCAATCAGGTCACACTTCTGCAAGATAAGGCCCCCTGCTTTAAGGCATTAGCCACTCAACAGTTGTTGCGGAACCATGAGATAAATTTCTTTGGAAATGAAGAATGGCCAGGAAATTCTCCTGACCTGAACATCTGTGAACACATTGGATCAGTTATAAAGGACAAGGTTGAATGTCTCTTGTTTCAAGAACCTGCAGCAAATCGATTTTCGAAGGATACAATGACGCAACACACTGAAACTGTTTTAGCAAATTTGCGTAATGATCAAGATCTATTCACGTCACTTTTAGGAAGCTACCCAAAGCAAATTCAGGCTGTCTTGGAAGCCAATGGCAGGAACACCAAGTTTTAATTGTTTCTCATTAAATGCAGGATTAAATTCTCTTTTGTAAGGTATGTTTAGTTTTACTGTACCTCTAATGGTTTAGGCCATGGGCAGGGGGGTTAAGGTTTATTGGAGCCCCATACATTACAATTACTGGTACGGTACAGTATTTTAATAAAGCTTTCAAAACATACAATGAACAATCTGATCCCTGAATTTATATCTAAGAGTAAAGAAAATTAATAAAAGTGCAAGATGCATCTTCAGTTTTCAAAAATAAAAATTTGCACACTGACTACAAATTAGAAAAGCTTGACAAATATGCAATAAATTATCATAAGAATGGTACCTTTGCAATTTGATGTACTTTACTTCTGAGCATACATTTACTAAAAATTTTTGAAGTCCAAATATATAGTACCTATGCAACAAATTTGCTGGAACTGCAAAACAACTGTATTTTCCATTTTCAAACAAATTTACCTAGACAGAATTAAAAAAAAAGGAAAATTACTGCATTTATGTTTTTGATTTCTAAATTCTATAATGCAAATCTACCACTCAAAAGTATTCAATATATTAAAAGACCTTATTAAAATAGTAAAAATTGTCAATATAAATACATAGTAATCAATACAACATGGAAAAGGCATAATGCAGTGATATCAAAGCATACTTGCCAACATTCTGAAAAGAAAAGCAGGATTTGTAATCAATGCCAGGGGGTCTCACATGGAAAAGGCATACTGCAGTGATATCAAAGCATACTTGCCAACATTCTGAAAAGAAAAGCAGGATTTGTAATCAATGCCAGGGGGTCTCAGAGCATGCTCCCCAGCAGGAAATTTTGAAAATCCAGCCTGAAGTGATTAAATTAAATTTCATTTGGAAAACAAGAAGCCACTGGGCCTATCAAGGTTATCCACGTCACATTATTATTATAGGCTGGGCTGAAACTATAATTTTTGTTTGATTTTAATTTATCAGTGACTAACAGTTGGCTTTTGATATAAAAATAAGATTCCTGAAAAAAATAATTGGTGGCCACCAACGTGTGTCCGGCCACCCCCATTTTTGTAAAAACATCTAATGCTGCACTTGCAAAATCAGGAAAATGGCAATACCGTATCTCTTCTTCTGAACATACTAGAGAGATGGTTTGCATACCAAAAGATGCAGAATTTGATTTAGAACAAATTATTAAGAGTGGTATTTTTTCATAAAACCTTTAGTTTTTGAGTTATTTTAGAAAAACTAATTTTTTGGGCCCATAGACCCCCTTTCAACTGAATGTCGACACAATAAAACATTCTCAATTTTTATTTTTAATCATTTTAGTGATTTCCCCATTCCACCACAAATGTTTCCTAAGCCTGCTATTCCCAGCAGTTCTGAAAGGAATGCACCTACATTGTACATCCTCTAAAATTTCTTTCAATCTAGACCACATCTCAACAGCATTTTTATTGGCAAATACATTACCCAAACTGAGCCTATCAACGCCCTAAATTTACTATAGTCACCCTTTGAAAAGCAAGGAACTAGATGATCATTGTTGACTAAATTCCTATTTAATTCTATCTTAAAACATATGATCAAATGGAGTCATTCCAGCTCAACTGGTACAGATTTCAGAAAGTTGGTCGGGTGACCATCTCCAATTTTCTTCAAATTTTCAGGGTTGATTCATACACCATTCAATAGCTTAAATCTAAAATTTTAGCTTCCTCAGTCAAAAACGTTTAATTTTATGGTCGCTTAAATGGCCCCCACCTTCGACAAAAAATGCCCATGTTGGGCTTGATTGGCCAACGCCTTCATTTTGAGAGGCCTTGAAAAGTGTCTTCTAATAGGAGTAGAAGCTTCAAATTTGTCATGCCAATACAACTTCTGGTGGGCTTTTCAATTTTGCAAGCTAAAAGGCTGTGGAACAAAGTTTCTGAGTTACAAGGGCTTAAACATGGCTCCATTTTGAAGCTTGCATCAATTCCTCCCACTTTTACGACTCTACCATTTTCAAAAGTTTTAGTTCTACATCAATCACAGCTGTTTTAATACTCCTAATAGTCTCTATGGGTTGTAAATTTATGAGTGAAATAAAAAAATAACCAAAAAAGGATTTATTTCTATTTTTAAAGATTTCCAGAAGTTGATATTTTCACAAAATTTGCAAAATTAACATCAACTTTGGGGCTTAATATAAAGATGTCCGAAATTAGTCAGGGAGTTGATACTTCTAGTAAAGAAAGATACATATGTGTACAAAAACATATATTAAGGAATAGATCTCAACTCCTTCATATAGTTTTGGCTATTCAAAGAAAAGTACTTTTTGTGAAAAATTAAAAAAATTTCAAAGTTTTGAAATGTTTAAATTTCTTTTTACAACATTGAATTGTAATTTTACTTCAATTTTATTACTTGGTAAGTTAATTCACAAATGTTAAATTATCTAAAGTTTTACTCATAAAAAAGACAATATATATACCTAGATTATTACTATATTTGCAGTTGTAGGCTCAATACTTGGATCTACCTAAGTAAATCATGTAGAACCGTGTTCTACTGCTCTTTAAGCACTTCCTAGTAATTTAAATTATGCAGTTAGTACAGATAAACTAGCAGTAACCACCATTTTCAGTACAAAACCTTAAATTTAAGTAGCTTTGTTGTATTACTTCCCTTAATACAAGTGTACAGTACTCAGCTATATACAGTGCCCGCGAAAAGTATCCGATCACTCAAGAAAATACAATATTTTCCCTTGATATTCAGAGACACGTAATTCACTTTCTATTTGTTCTAGCGACATCTGGTAACTTTGAGGTTGCTCGCTGATATGAGAGCTATCCAACGCATTCTCAAATTAGTGTTCTGGTAGCCTTCGTTGCGGGTGGCTGTGTCTCAAATTTGTCAGATTTCACTGTTTGTGTAAATTTCTTGATATTTTTTTTTTTTTTACAGAAAGTGGTGTAAATAAAATTTATATATAATGTGTGCTAAAAAACAACTTAAGAGTGATTGTCGAGGTGCTATTGTTGCTTTGCATGCATGTGGGAAATCACAGAGACAGATAGCTAAGGAATTAAACATATCCCAAAGTACCGTTAATTTATGGGTTTCACGGGCTAAGAACAATGGTGGCCTAACCACGCCAGTCCCTAAAAAACGATCTGGCAGACCGAGAAAAACAAATTCGCGAACAGACAAACTTATGAATCGTTTAGTATTGAAAAACCCAACAATAACTGCGAAAGAAATAAAATTTAATATGAATAATTTGTTATCTGGTGTTTCTGAATGAACTATCCAGGAGCGGCTCCAAAAAGAACTCGGATTACCATCTCGCCATGCTGCTAAGAAACCGTTCATTAATGAAAAAATGCGTAAAAAACGTGTCGCATTTTGTAAAAAATACATTCATTGGACTGTTGATGACTGGAAGAAGGTTTTATTTAGCGATGAGTCGACATTTTTGACATTCAGAAGTTGTCCAAAAAAGGTTCGCCGGCCTATTGGCTCAAATAGGATGGACCCTAAATACACCCTAAAGACAATGAAACACCCTCCAAGTGTGATGGTTTGGGGTTGTTTCGGTTACTATGGCGTGGAAACTTATATTTTCTTCCGAAGAACACAACTATGAATGGTGCACGGTATTTAGCAATGCTACAGGATAAACTTCCAATGGCAATGGCAATCCAAAGGACAAAAACATACATGCATGATGGTGCACCATGTCACAGGGCCAAAATAGTGACAAAATGGATTACTGACAATAAATTTGATATTTTGGATTGGCCTGGTAATAGTCCAGATCTCAATCCGATAGAAAATCTGTGGCTAATAATAAAAAAAGGTTGAATACCACGACACTGGCTCAGTCGAAAAATTACAAGAGGCCATCAAAAAGGTATGGTGCAAGGAAATATCAGTGGAAGTTTGTCAAAACTTGATTAAATCCATGCCAAAACGTCTAGAACAAGTCATCCAAACCAAAGGACAGATGACAAAATACTAATATAAGGTTAGTATACATTTAAACATTGTTTTTTATGTAAAAAATACAAATTTCAAGGGTGATCGGATACTTTTCGCGGGCACTGTACAATAATGAATTCCTGAGTTTTTAAGCATGTGAATTATTGGCTATAAGTTCATATTCTTTTTTTAATATATGTTGTTTTATGTAAATTCGTATGTAAACTTATATATAGCTAATAACTCTATGTTTAGACACTGACTCAGGAATTTATTATTGTACTCAGGCTTTAAGTCTGATTGTCTTCAACACTCCATGGCCTCACAGCCATAAATTGGCAATTTATTATTCAGCTTGATACAGGTCTGTAGTTACTTAGGCTTTTTTCAAAATACTCCTCAATTTTAGATAAACAATCATTTGATAACTTGTACTGTCTCCCCATTTTCCCAGCAACTGTAGGTGGTTCAATTGAACACAAAACATGTTGGAATGGAATCCAGCAAACATCCTCTTGTTCAGGCCATTTAAAAGGATTCTTTTTCATGAAATTTACTAATAGATCCTTCTCAGTATCACACACTTCAATTATGTTTCCAACAAACCAGTCACCTTCATAGAAACAGGCCACATATGTACCAGGTTTATATTGGTAAGCCACATTTTCTTGTGTAGCATTGAGGAGGGAAAGTTGTACGTTAAAGAAATTTTCATCACTAGAAATTTTGTACAGTTTAATGCCTGTTGATGAAGGTCTAAAGCAGTGATATGAACGGGTTCCTGGGATTGTCTTAATTAAGGAATACCTTTTTTAGAACTCAAATAAATTAGCATTTTCCTCAATTTTAGCTGAATCAATGTACAGAAATTGTATACCATTAATATTAGATTTGCACCAATCGAACATCTCTTTTGGATTGGTGATGTGACCTTTACTTGTTGCTTGTAGACTTGCCCGGCAACTAACCTTTTGATGGTGCCACCAACACCATCACAGGGGCTCTTTCCGTGAGAGGTGGCAAAAAAGTTCCATTCACATGTTAGTTGGAAATCTTTTTCATGTAACACTGAATTAATGATGTTTTTATAGTTTTTATATTGACTTGCTGCGCCATTGCTAAAGTAACAAATATGTTTTAGTTTAGGATTCTGACTTTTAAGTAATTTCAAGGCTTCACATAAAAAAGAATGAACTGCAGTTGTGTTGTGTGTAAGTGAATCTGATATTACACAAAAATTTGTAACTTTTAGTTCACCATCAACTTTTTGATAGCAGACTACCGGATGCAAGGTAGCCTGGGTATTGTCCCAGTGATGCCCTTGTACGGCATCCTGAATTATAAAACTATAGTTTTCAGAGAAGTCAACAAGCACTAATGCTGTAGAATCATTGAGGTTTTCTTTACAGTCGAACAAATATTTTGATTGTGCTTTTGCTATGAAATGGTGTACTTTCAACTTTTTTGCACTTTCACATATGTCTTCTACTACATTCAAAACACTTTTTGTCATTGTGACCAGTTGGGTATGGTCTGTATGAAGCCACTGCTTAAAGGAAACCTCATCATCCATGTCATAATCATTGTTTTCAAAAATGGTAAGAAGCCAATCCCATAATTCATTTAAACCAGGACATGTTTTGCAGTTATTAATCATGCAGTTTCTGGTTTCAGTGTTGCAGACTATTTTCCCTAGTAACTCTCTTAATTCTACTTTGACGGGGAGTGATTCACATAAAAGTTTAAAGTTCTGGTGTATTCACAAATGCATACATTGTGTGATCCTTTACTCCCCACACCCATACACCATTTTGGTCTCAGTTCAAAAAACTTTGATTTGGAGATTTTGTCGTTTGGATATTTATTTTTGTAAAGCGTATATAATTCTCTGATATTTGTCAACAACAGTATTTTCTGCTTGTGAACCTTCCTTGTGGTGTTTTTATTGATTTGTAGTCTTTTTTACCAGGACATTCTCTAGTATATTCATTGTTTTGGAAAAATTCTATCACTCTTTCCTTTATTTCATCGCTTATACCCTTGCTACTCTTTTTATTTCTCATTATAGGAAGGATACCTTCTTTCTCTTTAAGGCCCTCACAGCATTAACCATTCTGGCTGACACTTCAAATTCTTTCATAATTCTTTCTCTGGACCAGGTTTTACCAATTGGAAGGAGTGTTAGAATTTGTATCTTTTCTTGTCTGGTACTAGTTTTACACTTTTCTTTCAGTTCCTCTATCATATGCTGATAACACTTTTCTTCCTCACTCTCTATAGGTTTCTCCGCTTCCTCATCCAAAATGCTAGGCTTCATATGAAGTACTTTTGACAGCTTTGATTTTGTTGATGTTTCAATTTGCTTTAGTCCTTTTCGCATAAAACTTTCAATCTCTTGCTCTTAATACTTAATGGGTGAGCATTCTAGTGAACCTAACATTTCGTCAAATGTCTCCTTAACTATTTCTTTTGGAACATATTCATCACTACCTGAGTCTTTTTCATCTTCAATCGTCTTGGCTCTAGAGAAGCATGTTGAGCAAAGTTTCTGTCCTGGTATCAGATTCAGTCTAGTTGCTATGTCTTTGTCAATAATTTGTAGTGATTCTGCAAATAAAGTAGGGTAATGTAAACTCTAAACACATTGCAAAAATAATTTTAAAACCTCAACATTTGGTTATAGGCTATTCGTATAAAATATTCAAAACATATGCATTCAGTAGCACAGTATATAGCCTACCCTATTAAAATTAAATAGCTAATTTAGGTTACAATTTACAATATAAACTTCTTTATGAAATATAAATATATTAGTACCTATATTTACTTACTTGTTATCTTCTTTCAATGATTTCTCCATGGATCTTGGCAGCTACGTTGCATTTGTTGGTAATGCATTCCAAACATTTTTTCATGGTGGTAGCATACAGTAGCACTATTTGGGTTGATTACAGTTGCTTTTGTTCTCCACAATAGCAGTTTCCTTGTTTCATCTGTCAGCTCATATAAGGTATACATACCCACCTTCCTGGTGAGTCTATGTTCATGACATGGATCATCCAAGTACATACCAAAGCTGCACTTTGATTCTTGATTAGAATAAGCCATTATTACAGGCAGTAAAATTAAGTTAATTGCTCTAGTTAAATTTTCTGAAAATAAAAGATCATGATCTATAAAATAGGCCTGGACATTAATGATTAACCATCATGTTTTACATTTATAAGAATATAGTACAAAGTGAAATGAGCTACCCAGAGCCCTTCGAGTCACTGGTTGTTTTGACAGACATATTAAATTTCTTGTATGTTTTAGACTTATTTAAATATTATTACAATTGTAAATCAACTTAAGTAATAAAATGGAAGTAAAATTACAATTTTATGTCATAAATAGAAATTTACAAATTTACAAATTTTGCAAAAATTTGAGATTTTTCACAAAAAGCATTTTTCTTTGAATCACCAAAACTATATGAAGGAGTTGAGTTGAGATCTATTCCTTAATACAGTGGTACCTCGTTACTCGAATTTAATTCGTTCCTGGAGGCGGTTCGACTAATGAAAAGTTCGAGTAACAAACTAATTAATTGACTTTAAATTAATAGAAATAGAAATAATGTGTTCCTGGACCCCCAAACTCGAATTTTAAACTTTAAAATATGCTTTAATTATACAAATTATTATATAATTATTCTAATTTTATTAATAATTATTAATAATTAGTAATAATAATTAATAAAATTAATAAAATTTAAAGTAAAAAAGGTAAAAAAGTAAAAAGTAAAAAAGGTTTTAAGTGTACTTACCAGAAGGAGGCTTGATGATGGGCTTGGTTGGAAGAGGAGAGGGAGGTAGGTTCTTAGAACCTTTTGGAAGGTGAATCACCTTCCAGAAGAACGTCAGGAACGTCCACTTCGGGTTCCGACGTAGAGGGCTTGATCCAGCGTTCGAGTGTAACCTGACGTTGACGACCCTTCAAAATGTTCGAGTAGTGGCGTATAACATTGTCATTGAAAATATCAACACATCTGTCTGAAATTGCCTTGTTAGGGAACGTCTCCTCTACAATGGCCTGCACTGCCTCCCAATGGCTGAGGAGTTTCTTGATCTTCTCAGAAGGCAGGTTCTTCTTTTCTTCCTCCTCCTCTGTAGCGGAGACCTCATCTTCAGCCTCTTGCTTGTTCTGCTCAAGGAGGTGCTGGAGCTCATCTGTGGTCAGCTCCGTCTTGTGCTCATCCAGGAGCTCCTCCACGTCGTCGGCATCCATCTCCAGGCCCATGGACGTCCCTAGAGACACTATGGCAGGAACAACAGGTGCTTCCTGGAAGACCTCAAAGTCGCGATCAGCTACACATTCCCGCCAAAGCTTCCTCCAGGCAGAGTTCAATGTCCTGGTAGTCACAGCAGCCCAGGATTTGACGATGATCCGGATGGCATGAAGGATGTTGAAATGATCCATCACAAGAAGAGCCTGCTCTTCAAGGTATGACTTCACTTGAGGGCGAACACCTCAGTGACCGACTCAAAAAAGAATAGCCTCGTAACCCATGCCTTTGAATTCGAGCGCCACATCACATTCAAGTCTGTTATCCTGACGTTGTTTTTCTTGAACACCCGAGGATTTTGCGAGTGGTAGACCAGTAAAGGCTTAACTTTACTTTACAGTTGAGTGGGAACTGAAGAGCGTGCGAAGCTGTGTTGGCGGGCAAACGCTCAAACAAATATACTGTACGCGCATTACGCCTCAGGCGTTCGAGTAACGGAAATGCGCTCAAGTAACGAGTCCCTATTTTTTTTATATTTTCCAAATTTTTCGGTTCGAGTAACGATTTGTTCGAGTAATAGGTCATTCGAGTAAGGGGGTCACCACTGTATATGTTTTTTTACACATATGTATCTTTCTTTACTAAAAGTATCAACTCCCTGACTAATTTCGGACACCTTTATATTAAGCCCCAAAGTTGATGTTAATTTTGCAAATTTTGTGAAAATATCAACTTTTGGAAATTTTTAAAAATAGAAATAAGTCCTTTTTTGGTTATTTTTTTATTTCACTCATAAATTTACAACCCATAGAGACTATTAGGAGTATTAAAACAGCTGTGATTGATGTAGAACTAAAACTTTTTAAAATGGTAGTCATAAAAGTGGGAGGAATTGATGCAAGCTTCAAAATGGAGCCATATTTAAGCCCTTGTAACTTAGAAACTATTTGTTCCACACCTTTTTGCTTGCAAAATTGAAAAGCCCACCAGAAGTTGTATTGGCATGACAAATTTGAAGCTTCTACTCCTATTAGAAGACACTTTTCAAGGCCTCTCAAAATGAAGGTGTTGGCCGATCAAGCCCAACATGGGCATTTTTTGTCGAAGGTGGGGGCCATTTAAGTGACCATAAAATTAAACGTTTTTGACTGAGGAAGCTAAAATTTTAGATTTAAGCTATTGAATGGTGTATGAATCAACCCTGAAAATTTAAAGAAAATCGGAGATGGTCACCTGACCACCCCTGTACCAATTGAGCTGGAATGACCCAATGGTCATTCTTCCCTAATGGCTCTCCAACTGTAAGTTTCCTAATAAGGTCTAAGACTGCTTGATCCCTAGTTGGTTTGTTTGCAAATTGCATTAGAAAACAATCATTATAGGGTCATTCCATAGAAACATCAACCTCAAGGCCAAAATTGAAAAATAATAAAAGGGAATTGAAAGTGATATCATTTGAATGCTAAAACATTGTATTTTTTAAATTTAAAAAGAAATATTACATAGATGAAGCATAGGAAATATTATAAGGAAATGTTAATATATATTGCAATGTGTAAAAGCAGGTCTTTTCTTAACAAGGCAAAGTGAACTTTATCATGTGAATAATAACCCTCACACTATGTTGAAGAATATTTCAGTACTTCCATTTTCCCTAGGCTTTTTAGGCATTGCTAATGTTGAGATGGTGTGGTTAAGACCCCAAGTTTCGTGGGAACTTTCACAGTTGGAAAGGATTCCTGAGAGCTCCCAAACCCCTCAGTAAGGCCTGGGAGGTTTCAATAATCCCCATTGGGCCAGTGTTTTCTTGGAAAACCAGGCCTTCAGAGTTACTAAAAATGTTTTTCTTCTCTTTTTAATCGATTATAACAGATTTGAAATTCTCTCAGTATACAGAATAATCATCTCAGTATAGAGAATAATCAGAACCTTGAGGCAATCATATGCCCATTTCTAGAGATGGGAAAGCATCTCACTTCTCCTTGATAGGTGATCCTATAGTCTTGTTTTTAGCATTGGTGTTTTGTATTGCCTAACCATTAGCTATAAGGACTATGTCTAACATATTTGGATCACTTAAAATTATCATGTAAATATCATAATCATTTTTGAATGCTTGATTTCCTTTTGAAAACCTGGTTGAAAAACCAAACTTCAGTCATCAATATGCATCACAATGGATTTTGAGCTTTCTCAGGCTGTGAACTAAATTGTACCTTTAACTGCCTTATGAGCAACATATTAATGCAAACACATATCCCAAAATTTTAGAACCTTAATTATTATTGTTGTTAATTTTGCTTCCTTCTCTGGCATCATTGCACTCATGGATTCCTGTGGGTCCACTGGTGCCAATTCTTGGGGGATAATCCCTAAATGTTTGTTGGTTTCTCTCTCTATCAGGGATTTGTTTTTGGCTAGAACATTTGCTTATTGAAGTGAATTTGAACAAAGCTTTCTGCCCCACAAATACTGAGGCCAGAGTTCACACACATTTTTTTTATAAACATTGCTTTTGTTTGCATTGATTGAGCCAAGAATACCTTTAATGATTGTGATATGAAGGATAGTGTGTTTAGAGAATAAAATGACACATCTGGAACTTCTCAGGTTTACATAATTTGGGTAAACACTCACTGACCTTGCCCTAGTGATTAATATTCTTTGTTTTTTTAATTACTTATGTAAGTTCCTTTTATTCTGTAAGTCTTGTCTCCTTTGTGAGGTAATGGGCAGGTGACAGCCAATAATTTTATAGTTTTATTTTATGTTGACATTTTTGTGTGATATGGGACTAATGTTGTTTGGTTTCTTTTGGTTTGTGGCAATGTTTTTTTTGCCCAAGTGCTTAGTTGGTTCTGAATGCAGATTGGTGTATGATCAATAAAATTATTCATATTTTCTTTAGTTACCTGTAAAAACTTGCCTGCCAATGCAATTAACCTTTGTGTTATTTTTGTTTTTTGATTAAATTGGGCAAAGGAGGCTGTACTTTTCTTAAATCTTCCCACCATAAGCAGAAGAGTAAGTCTTTAAAAGAGGCAGACTGGCTATGCCCCAGAGATCTTAAAAGGTGAGAACCCAGTTTCAAATTAATAGGAGCCACCTATTTGACATAATCTCAACCACACTAAAATTAGGAACTTGCTCACCCTGACTTCTCTCATATATATGAAAATGAAAAGGTTTATTGGCAGACTATAGTCCATATGACAAATATTATTAATACAATGACAGTTCATATACTAAGGATAGAAATATATACAACTGATTAGAAATAATACTGTAATGTTGAAGTTAAGTGGAGCTACAGACAGACGTTTTTGTACCAAGAAGTCCATAGCTTAGAGGATAAATGGCAGGACTCATGGATAGCTCGTACGTACCAGATCCACCCACAATTACACATTGTTTAGGCCTTAACGAGGCAAATTTACTAAATCCAATTTTCATCCTTGGGTATTTATTTTTAAAGGCCTCATATGCCTCTTTTAAGTTACAGAGAAGGTGGTGTTTCTGTTTATGTTCCCTTTGACCTTGTTCGTTAATAACACAAATTTTTTTTTACCCGGCATTAATCTACTTATGTTTTAATTTAAATAAAAATTTTTAACTGAATCTTCTATTCCCATTTCCAGAACTTTCCCAGATTTTGGACTTGGTTCTGACAAAATTCCAGAACTTTCTACCATTTTCTTAGCAATGCATGCAGTATACTTGGTAGTATTGAATTCTTGCCATATTTTTCGGTTCTTTTGCATTATCCTCCCAACACTAATTTTTTTATATAATGTTGGTTTGGTTTTGGTTATGGTACTTTATTTTCCTTCCATTAAATTAGTGTTGGTATTAGGTTAGGTTTGGTTAGGTTAGGTTACGGTAAAAACAGCCCGCCGCAGGCATTAGCCATTATAAAAAAAAATTAGTGTTGGGAGGATAATGCAAACTACCTATTTTTCTTATACTCCAGCTTTTGGACAGAACTGTTAAAATTTTAATTTTTTCACTTCTTTTAGTGCTTGAATCGTTAAATTTTTCTTTTAGCTCGTCTAAAATTTCTTTATAATCCTTTTCTTCCTGTGATGTTTCTTCCTCTTCAACTATAGTTTTCCCACTAGCAGCTTCTATTTTTCTTTTGAACGTATCTTTAACTTGTTCAAATTTTTTCAGTCCATATGCCTTTTGAGTATCTAATTTTTGTTTTTTAAATGGACTGTCTCCTATTTCTTTTAATGAACTATTCAGCGTCACTAATTCAAAATTTACTGTTAGAGATGCTGAACTTGAGCCTGACCCTGATGAGACAAGTTCAAGTGGTTTTTCGGATATGACAGAGCCAGAGGGATGAGATGAGTCACTGTCTGAATTTTCAATATTTTCTTTTAATATTTTATCAACAAGAATTCTACACAGATTACATAGTCTATGATTTGCAGTTAATTGAAAATCAGGCTGCTTAACGATTATTTCAGGTGGAACTACTCTTAGTCACTTAGTTCGCCATTTCCCTTGATGCTCATTGAAAGGATCAGCACATTTTCTTTTTAAATTAAGCGAATCCATTTCAAAATTTCCTAAATGAAATAGAATAGGTACCTGGCTAAGAATTTCTGAATATATTACATAGAGATGATTTATTTTAGTTTCCTAAAAGATCTGAAAAAAAAGAAAAAAGTACATGTACACATAAAACATTTATTTGTACTAGGAGTTAATGTTCGCATACAAATAACATACAAAAATAGGTATACCTAATAGGACGTATCAAATTTACAGCTCTCAATTAGTTCTTTTATTTGTCATAGTGCTATACTTTCAAAAATAAAAGTTACTCCACATCATTCCATAGGAATAGCAATGATTTTTTTAATTTTGTCATTTTTTTATTTTTTTTTAAAATTAGTCACACTGAAAATGCTATATTTTCTAAAGTATTTGCCAGAGAATAATGAAATTCTTACACAATATTGTGCTTTGATGGAGTTATCTTGGGATAAAAAATTTTAAAAATCAGAGACAATATTTTTTCTTTACTCAAGATCGGGTTGGTTGATTTTTTAATTCTTTGCATTAGACTGTATTGAGCACGTCTTGTTACCTCTGGGAAGCTTGGGACAATGCGGGTAGCAAACATTTGCGAAGCTGAGCATCTCAGGGGTAATTTATGTAAGAGTCCAAAAGACCTGTTGTCAGCAAATTTAGGGTTCTACCAGAACCTTTTTTATAATTCACCCACAGCTGCTGTCCGTATATATTACTGCAGAAAGTACAAAAGAGTGTGTCTTTAGCTTCACTTGTACAGAATCAAAAGTTCTTTATGGTCATATTCGCTTTAGCACACAGGCTTCGAGATTGTTTTCTTATATCAGAGTCATCACTCAAGGAGAGCTCTCTGGTAATAGTTTGACCCAAATACTTAAAACTCTTGTACTTCCTCAATTACTTCACCATTCATTTTAAACCTTATATCAGCTGGCTGATTACAGCTTTTAGGATGAAACTGTATAACCTTAGTTTTTGTAACATTAAAAAGAATATGTTTCTGCAAATACTCTTCGCAGACTTTTAGTAGCCGATCCAGACCTTTAACAGAGGGACTTATTAACACCATATCATCGGCATAAACTAAGTTATTTATCCTTGTGTTATCTATACAACACCCCACTGTTGCCTCATTAAGTGAAGCAATTAATCCGTCAATATGCACATTAAACAGCATAGGAGAGAGCAAGGAGCCTTGTCTCACCCTGCAAGAGGAGCCAAAACACTCGAATAGTACATTGCCCCACCTAACAGTGAAAGATTGGTGGGAATACCAAAATTTCAATAAATTTAATATGTATATGGGAACCTTCTTGTCTTCTAGTTTTGCAAATAAAATATTGTGGTTCACCCTATCATATGCCTTACTTATATCTAGGAAACAGCTATAAATAGTTGAATTACTGTCAATGTATTTAGATATTGTTTCTTTAAGTACATACATACACAGGTCAGTTGAGAGGGACCTTTTAAAGCCAAACTGATTAGATGATGACCATAGGAAATCATTTAATCGGTGTAACGAGTTTTTCTAGTAGTTTCGAGAAGCAGGAAGCGATAGCAATAAGCCTGTAATTATTGCTGGACAGTGTCTCCATACTTATTTTTGACCAGGGGCAAGATATATACCCTCATGAACTCTGCAGTGATATAACTATGAGCAAGCATGGCTGATAGGAGCAATGATATATGCAGACATACTACGTCATTTGCATATTTTAAGTGCTCATTCGATAAGTCATCTACCCCTGATGCAGAACCAGTCTTTAACTCTTTAGCTAACCTCTTTACTTCAGAAAATGATATCAAAGTATTTTCCCTTGTCCCTCCCACAATCGTTTCGCTGCAATCTATCTTAAGATTATCCCTACTCACACTGTTAAGAATGTTAGAGTAGTGGTTTTTCCACAGCTTTGCAATTTCATCCTCCCCCGACACCCCATCGATTGTCGGAGGGAGGACATTTTTGACACCCGTTTGATTCTTAACAAATTTCCAAAATTTATTATCATCATTATTTATACGAGCTTCACAGGCTTTTGATGCTTGAATAGACTCTTCTTATTTACATCGCCTTATGGCCGCCTTACTGATCCCTACTTCTACACATATTCATGTATACTGGTCCTAATCTGGGTCTACCATGAAAGCACCATAAATCATAGGTGTCTTTCGATTCCCTCTTCAGGGGGGCAATAAAATCATTCCATCCAAGAATAATCTTAGTATAATACAGTTGTCCCTTGACATTCGCGAACTTAACATTCGCGACTTTGACTATCCGCGAAGTCCTCCATTATCGTGTGTTTGGTGAGAAGATCATTGATGACATTGTCAGCATTGCAAAGCAAGTCGGTGGTGAGGGATTTGCCGACATGGAGGGGGATGAGGTGGAGGAGTTAATCAATGCGAATGCAGCAGAGCTTACCAATGAGGACTTGCATGAATTTATGAAATCAGCCGACGAAGAGGAAGATGACGACGAAGCAGTAGTAGTAATTCCCCAACCGAGGCTGACACTGGACAATTTAGCCAAAGGATTTCGCATGTTCAAATGAACCCTAGACTACTTCTATGACATTGACCCTTTGATCAATGAAATTGAAAAATGGAGTGGAGGCAGCACTGACACCTTATAGAAGCATTTTTGATGAAATGAAAACAAAAAAAGAAGCAAATGGAGATCACAATGTATTTCACGCCTGTCTGACCTTCGACCCCGGCTCCCACCATCACTGCCACCACCTCTCCCACCCCTTCCACCAGTCAGAGCGAAGCAGCAATGCCCACCGAGCCTACAATGCCTTCTCCTCCTCCTCCATTATCGCCATATGAAGATGTCGATGATCCACCCCTTCCTGATCTCCAGTAGCTTCATCATGCCATACAGTACCCTCTTCTCGTCAGTATTTTTCAACTCATCATACTGTACGGAAAAAACTTGTCACCCTCATCATCGTCATCGAGGTGAATCATCTTAGCCTACACTCTCACAGTCATCAGTAAGTACAGTACACTACCCATATTTATTTTTTTTATTTTATGTATGTACAGAATCTAACTGATTTTTTATTTACAGAAATGTCATAAAAGTAACTAAAATGAATGGTATTCACAATAAAAACATATTTTAAAAAATTTAAAACAATAAAATACTCTAAAAGTGTTACTGATATATTTGCCTAAATTCGCATATCAAATTGTATAAGCCTTATGGTATTATATAGGGGGGTGTCAAGTATTTGCGAAAATTTGACATTCGCAACCACATTTGGAACGTAACCCTCACGAATGTCAAGGGACAACTGTAGTTGTAAGATTTAATCAGGGGGCTTCCTGCTTCTCTTAACAGGGATATTATCTTACTATAATACCTATCTATGAGTTTACAGTGAGAATTATTTGAGCAAGGATTATTACAGGCAAGGTGCAAAATTTCTAAATTATTAAAAAGGTGACGTTCTGTCTTTGTATTCTATATACAGGCATCCCCCGTTATACGATCGTTCGGTTTACGATTTCCCGCGTTAACGATTTTAAAAAAGTACCCCCATCTTTCGATTTACGATTGCCTTATTTCGCGTTAACGATCTCCAACTTGAAAGCATCTCTCAGAAAGGAACAAAACCGTGCCTACGTTGAGTCCAGCCCAAATGAGGAGGACGATGAGGACCCAGTCAGAATGCTTGATCTCAAAACCTTGAGAGAGATTCTGACTGGTTTTGACACGTACATCGAGTTGGTGAAGGACAAGGACCCTAACTACGAACGTAGTGCTGCTGCTGTCAATCATATTGAAAAGGGTCTGAGCGTTTATCGGGAGATCTACCTGCAGAAAAGGAGGAACGCCAAGCAAACTACGATCTCCCAATTTTTCAAGCCTGCAACAGCTGCCGAGGCAGGAGAGAAGTGCGTCATCAGCAAGTGCAGCAACAACTCCTGCATGTCGGCAGCAGGCTAGATCTCCAACTCCAACATCTTCGGGGATGGATTCTCCTGCAACTTCAGAAACTCCTCCATCTCTGAGGGACTCTCCCGAAGTCATCGATCCTCCTCCATCCCCCATCGATCCTCCTCCATCGCCCATCGATCGTCCAGCATCGCCCATCGATCCTCCTCCATTGCTGACCGATGCGGGAGCTGGCCCTCCTCCCCCATCACCACCACCCGGTGGCGATGAGTAGGCATCGTTACCTCGGACTGATGCATCGTTGACGACTTGGACCGGATTTGAATACGATTAGGTGAGTGTTCATGTATAAATTGTCTTTTATTAAACACAATTTCTTACTTTCAGACACTTTTTGTACATAACAGTAAAATATATAGCAAAATAATAGTGGAATCTGCAAATTTTGGGGGTCTTCCAGAATGTTTGGAAACGTATCCCTATTTTTCCCATAAGGCCTTCAGTTCGATATACGATCGTTCGATATACGATGGGGTTTTTAGGGACGCATCCCAATCGTATAATGGGGGACACCTGTATATATATATATATATATATATATATACACACATTCAACTGCAAAGAACACGCAGTATAAATAACGTAAAGAAATGACGCTTGTATAGGAGATATTCCGCGCAAGACGAGAGAGAAAGAATGGAACAAATGAAAAAATGAGGTAACCACCTGGGAATCGAACCCGGCATGCAGGAGGTGCCCCCTTGGGGCATTGGTTTCTGCGAGTATGTAGAAGAATTACGGCATTTGGAAGAGTGAGGTCCATGGTGTAATGGTATCGCGTCTGACCAGCAATCGGAAGATCCCGGGTTCGATTCCCAGGTGGTTACCTCATTTTTTCATTTGTTCCATTCTTTCTCTCTCGTCTTGCGCGGAATATCTCCTATATAAGCGTCGTTTCTTTACGTTATTTATACTGCGTGTTCTTTGCAGTTGAATGTATATAATGTTACGGCATGTGGGAGGTGCCCCCTTGGGGCATTGGTTTCTGCGAGTATGTAGAAGAATTACGGCATTTGGAAGAGTGAGGTCCATGGTGTAATGGTATCGCGTCTGACCGGCAATCGGAAGATCCCGGGTTCGATTCCCAGGTGGTTACCTCATTTTTTCATTTGTTCCGTTCTTTCTCTCTCGTCTTGCGCGGAATATCTCCTATACAAGCGTCGTTTCTTTACGATATATATATATATATATATATATATATATATATGTTGTTATAATGTTTCAGACCAACAAAGACCCTAGGATCCACTCATGGCTGGTCTACCTGTGTTTGTAATTGTGTATTGTGAATGTCCTCCATGGTGGCGGAGGGGACCTACAATTTTACGTAGGTTCTGAACCACAAAGCCTTAATTTTACTACCTTAAACTATACCCAATCTATCAACATATGCGTCTAATCAATTTTTAAACATGTTTATAGACATGCTACTAATTACTTCTACCAGGAAGCAGGAAACTATTCCAGCTATTTACTATTCTATGAGTAAAAACATTTTTGGCAACTGCTGTCTCAAACCTTCTACTTGTCAACTTACACCCGTTATTTCTAGTCCTATTATACTGAAATATTTTGAAAAAGCTATCTCTATCTACATTATCGAACCCATTCCTAATTCTGAAAACCTGGATTAGATCATCCCTTAGCCTCCTAGTCTTGAGTGTAGTCAATTTTAACTCCTTAAGCCTATCCTTGTACGACTTCGACCTAAGCAACAGAATCATCTTAGTTGCTTGTCTTTGAACTCTTTCAATTTTGTCTATATCTTTTTGCATATGCAGATTCCGAAATTGGATCGCATACTCCAAATGAGGTCTAACTAATGATTTATAAAGAGGAACAATAATATTGTGCGACTTGTACTTAAAATTCTGAGCTATAAAACTGAACACACAGTTACTAGTATGTGGGAAAAATTTAAAAGTATAATAATGAACATACAAAGGAAGCATATCCCACAGTGTAAAATCAGAACTGGAAAAAATAAAAAACAACCTTGATAAACTGCAATGTAAAAAGAGCAATCAGAGAAAAAACAAAAGCATTTCATAAATTCAAAAGAACTAAAAATGGCACAGACTCCAAAATATATAAAAGTAAAAGAAGCATTTGCAAGAAAGCAATCAGAGAGAGCAAACAAGACCTGGAAAAAAGCCTAGCCAAGAATTCAAAAAGTAATCCTAAGAAGTTTTTCAGTAACTTCAATTTGAAAAGTAGAGTGAAAAAGAAAATTGGCCCCCTCCATATAGATGATGATCTTGAAATAACTGAAGAACTAAACAAATACTTCTCATCAGCATTCACAAATGAAAATTTAAATAATATTCCTGATCTTATACTACCAGGACAAGATAGAGAAATAAATGAATTAAGGGTAACAAAACTAGATAGGCCTATCCTAAAAGCAATTGATAAATTAAAAATGGAAAAATCTCTAGGGCCAGATGAAATGCATCCAATAGTCATAAAAGCTGCCAAAAAGAATACAGGGTATACATAAAGTCAGGATCTATTTTTGTGAAGCACTTGGAAATTATACGGAATTCAATCATAAAATGATAAAGTGGTAACATTTATTAAATAATTAAAAGTAGGATTCGACGTGACACCCATCAGTATCCCTGCACAGCTCAAATCATTCCGCAGCATTTCTAAACACATTCTGGAGCATTTGCGGGGTTATGTTATCTGCAGCAGTTCGTATACGTGTACGTAAGTTTTCAAGACTCATAATCTTCGTCTGATAGATGTGCAATTCGATAAAGCCCCATGCAAAGAAATCTAAAGGGGTTAAATCTGGTGATCTCGCTGGCCAAGGTCTGTTGCTTCCGCGTCCGATCCAGCGATTTGGAAAATGTCCATTTAGATAATCCTGAACAATTTTGGCATAGTGACAAGGAGCACCATCATGTTGATAGACGACGGTACTAACAATCCTATCCCCGTCGTCTATCAACATGATGGTGCTCCTTGTCACTATGCCAAAATTGTTCAGGATTATCTAAATGGACGTTTTCCAAATCGCTGGATCGGACGCGGAAGCAACAGACCTTGGCCAGCGAGATCACCAGATTTAACCCCTTTAGATTTCTTTGCATGGGGCTTTATCAAATTGCACATCTATCAGACGAAGATTACGAGTCTTGAAAACTTATGTACACGTATATGAACTGCTGCAGATAACATAACCCCGCAAATGCTCCAGAATGTGTTTAGAAATGCTGCGGAACGATTTGAGCTGTGCAGGGATACTGATGGGCATCACGTCGAATCCTACTCTTAATTATTTAATAAATGTTACCACTTTATCATTTTATGATTGAATTCCGTATAATTTCCAAGTGCTTCACAAAAATAGATCCTGACTTTATGTACACCCTGTATAGCACAGGCACTAGAAATTATTTTTAATAAATCATTGATATGTACTGAAATTCCAGAGGGTTGGAAGAAAGCAAATGTGGATCCAATCTTTAAAAAAGGAAATAGAAACTTGCCAAAAAACTACAGACCCATCAGCCTCACCTCCATTATTTGCAAATTACTCAAAAGTATCATTAGAGGTAAAGTTACTGAGTTCCTTGAAGAGTGCAACCTTATAAATGATAGCCAGCATGGCTTTCAAAATGGAAGGTCCTGTCTAACCAACTTCATTGAATTTTATGATGGAGTCCTATTGCATTTGGACAATAATGAGCTAGTAGATATAGTATACTTAGATTTTGCAAAGGCATTTGATACTGTTCCTCATACAAGATTGTTGGTAAAAGTTAAAGCCCATGGTATAAGAGGTCAAATAGCTGACTGGATAGAAGAATGGCTGATAAACAGAAGACAGAGTTCATCTAAGTGAAATAAGTCTACTTGGAGACCCATATTGAGTGGAGTCCCACAGGGGTCTGTGCTGGGACCTCTGCTTTTTGTTGTCTATATAAATGATCTAGAGAAGGGCCTATCATGTAAAACTACAAAATTAGGCCATAATATTAAGTCAGTAGCAGGAGCAATGACAATACAAAAAGACTCAGAGTAACAGCCTGGGTAGATAAGTGGGAGATGAAATTTAATGTTGATAAGTGCAAGGTTATGCATATTGGGCCAAAAAATCCAGAATTTGAATACAATATGAATGGAATTTGGATTAAAAATGATAGAGAGAAAGACTTGGGTGTCACTGACTAATGAACTTAAACCCTCAAATCACTCTATGGTAATCAGAAATAAAGCAAATGTTAGACTCAATCTCATGCACACACACATTGAATACAAATCACCCAATATTATAAAGCAACTATACATTTCATATGTGAGACCCCTCCTCGAATACTATATTCAATTTAATAGTCCCTATTTGATATAAGATATTGAAAAACTGGAAAAAGTACAGAAACGAGCAACAAGAATGATCCCATCTCTAAGACAATTGACAAATAAGGAAAGACTGGCGTATCTAAACATGTTCTCATTAAAAAGGAGGAGGTTAAGGGGTAATGTGATAGAGTTGTATAAAATGATAAAAGGGTTGGATAAGATAGATTTTGAGACTCTTTTCATTAAAGATCACAATAACCAGACTAGAGGTCATAGTATGAAATTATTTAAGCCAAGATGTAGAACAAACTTAAGAAAACATAGTTTTACAAACAGAGTAATTAAGTTTTGGAACAGTCTGACAGAAGAAGTAGTGACTTCAGATACACTTGATTCTTTCAAAAGGAGGTTAGATAGTTTGATGTCTGCAAGGGACATCTGGTGATAGTGTTTAAGCCCATTTTTATTGCATGAATGGTACTAGTTTATTTCATATATATTGTGCATTTAGGTGATAGATCCCACAGCTCAACACAAGTGTTGTGGGATATAGGGAGGCAGCATCTTGGGTTAGGGGATACTCTCTGTCCTTACACACCCCATTTAAAGAGATTCCTCTGCCAAGCAATGCCCCCCATAGTACTAAGACATATTGAAAAACTCATGATCTTCACTTGCCCCACAAACACCTTTAAATGGGAGACCCAAAATGGGTGCACACACATTTCTACATTACTGTACAATCTTTACAGCCACACCTACACTTTCCCTCCTAAGTATATATATTGTAATGTACGGGGTGTCAGGAAATGATTGTCCCCCCGCCCCCTGTAGAGCAAAAACTAGAAGAGATAGATAAAAACCAGTGAGACCACTTGAAAGAGCGTTAAAATCTGAATAAAAACCATTATATTCTATTCCTGTGATTTTAATTCTTACCATTTTTTTCCCCACAGAAACCATAGCATCATCTTTGCAAAAAACTTCTTTTTTCTACGTGAAGGTCAAAATATGAAAATAAAACCCCACTCTAATAGAGTTTATTTCCACGACAGTTTCGACGCCCACTGGCATCCTCCTCGGGTGGATACAGAAATATGAATGAACCCAAACAAGAGGGAAAAACAGTCCAGGGACCGACCGTTAAGAAATTCGCACCTAGGTTAGATCCCATTCTCCCGACACCGGAAGGGCATTTTCATTAAGTACATTCGTGCAAATTTAAAACTATCTTCCTGTTCTAAACATACAGATTCTATTATATTTTTTTACATAATCATTATATTTATTATTAAATTTATTACATTTAATATTGCATAGTAATTATTTATTACAGAAATTATAAATTTATTATTACATTGGTTATTACATTATTGTTTATTATACAGAACTTATAAACTGAAAAATGAATGAAAAAAGCCGATTAGGAAACAATCCAGAGACTATTGAGAAATTCGCACCTAATTTAGATACCGTTCTCCCAATACTGGAAGGGCATTTTATTACAGGGTCCGCTTATAAGTACATTCCCACAAATTAAAACTATCTTCTTATTCTATACATACAGATTCTAATATTTTGACATAATTACTGCATTTATTATTACATTTATATTTTTTTAACATTTATTATTATTACCTTTACCCTAAAATATTAGAATCTGTATGTATAGAACAAGAAGATAGTTTTAATTTGTGGGAATGTACTTATAAGCGGACCCTGTAATAAAATGCCCTTCCAGTGTCGGGAGAACGGTATCTAACCTAGGTGCGAATTTCTCAATGGTCTCTGGATTGTTTCCTAATCAGCTTTTTTCATTCGTTTTTCGGTTTATAAGTTCTGTATAATAAACAATAATGTAATAACCAATGTAATAATAAATTTATAATTTCTGTAATAAATAATTATGCAATATTAAATGTAATAAATTTAATAATAAATATAATGATTATGTAAAAAAATATGGAAAATATATAGAAAACGGCGCAACCCGAAGTATGATGTAAAAAATTTTATTAGGTCAATTTCGATGTGCTGAAGCCAAATCTGTTAACCATTTGATGTGCAAATTACATTTTTACAGATTATAAATAAAATTACAAATTTTTGAAGTTCATTCATTTGCCCATCATTTATGTTTTGGTTCCAATAATTTTGCTCCGCGAGTCAAAGTAGTTCTTAACAGAAGCAATTTTATAACCCTTTTAAAATGCGCCCTTTTAATGTTGGTATAGCAATGGAGTGTGAAGGGTGTTCTGTTAGATACATTGAAGCTATTGTAAAGTTTTACGAAAATGATGAAGAAGCAATTCTATTTTTCCAAAAACATGGTGTTTTGCTTTCTGAGTTGTCGTGCCCAACGTGTGGTTATAATTGCAACATACGTCGTGATAAACATCAATTTGAATGCCGCAAGCAAAAAACTAATCCTAAAAATAAAAGAAAACGCAAATGTTCTTTCTATCAAAGTATTTTTAAAAACACGTGGTTAGAATGCGTACATATTCCTCCTTGGAAAAATTTATTATTTATAAATATTTTTCTAATGAAACATTTTTCACAGCAATACTGCGAGTCTCAACTCAAGCTTAGCCCAAATTCAGTGGTTGATTGGAAGTCGATGTGCGCGGAGGTATGTGAATTTTGGCACGATAACCAAGAACCTATTGGAGATGACAACATTATTGTGGAGATAGATGAATCCAAATTTGGGAAAACTAAATACCATAGAGGGCGCCGTGTTGATAGGGTTTGGGCATTTGGCAGTATAGAAAGAGATTCTAAAAAAATGTTTGTTGTACCAGTTGAAAATCGTTCTGCCGAAACACTTATCCCCCTTATTAAAAAAATTATTCTGCCTCGATCAATCATTATTAGTAACGAGTGGAAAGGGTACTCTTCCTTAAAAAATTTAAATTATACTCATTTAACGGTAAATCATTCGGTGAATTTTGTAAATCCAGAATCTGGGGCACATACTCAAAATATTGAACGCTTGTGGAAAGACATAAAAAGTTGGGTATTGAGAGCAGGGAATAAAAAGGAACATTATTTTAAATATTTTGCTAGATATTTATTTTTACATAATGTCCCTAGTGATCAGAGACTTCATTTTTTCCTCAAAGCTGCGGCAAAGTTGTATCCTCCCAATGTTTAAGTTAAAGGTAAGTTGATTTGATTATTTTACTCTTAGGTTAGGTTAGTTTTCATGTGCTTGTTAGCCATTTTTTAGGCAAATGCTTCAAAATAAGAGTAAAATATAAATAACATTTACTCTAATTTGAAGCATTTGCACACCAAATGGTTAACAGATTTGGCTTCAGCACATTGAAATTGACCTAATAAAATGTTTTTTACATCATACTTCGGGTTGCGCCATTTTCTATATAATTACCAAAAATATAATAGAATCTGTGTTTAGAACAGGAAGATAGTTTTAAATTTGCGCGAATATACTTAATGAAAATGCCCTTCCGGTGTCGGGAGAATGGGATCTAACCTAGGTGTGAATTTCTTAACGGTTGGTCCCTGGACTATTTTTCCCTCTTGTTTTGGTTCATTCGTGTTTCTGTATCCACCCGAGGAGGATGCCAGTAGGCATCGAAATTGTCGTGGAAATAAACTCTGTCTATTAGAGTGGGTTTTTATTTTCACATAGCATCATCTATTTTGAACGATTCAGAGAAAAAGCGAGTTCTTGACCGCATTCAAGCTGTCACATTTCATGAAGCAAAGGAAGCTGGTGCAACTTTCATAACTCGACACTGGGTGGCTGAGAGATTAAAAAGATCAGAAGACTTTGTCAAAAGGAATTGGAATAAGAATCCTGAAGATTATGAAACAGAATTTCGAGGAGGAAGACTGGAGAAATTATCTCAAGAATCGAAAGACATTGTGCTTGCTGCATCACGGCACCGAAAGAAGAGCTGCTCTGAGGTAGCGAAAGAGATACTTATCCGTCGTGGTAAGATAGTCAATCGGCAACTTGTGCATCAATTTCGAGTTTGCCAAGGCTTGAGTGCTTGGCATGAAATAGCTAAGCCATGGAAGAATGATCTTAATATTGAAGATCGGCTATGGTTTTGTGATTATCTTGAGGAATGGACGGAAGACAATTTCTTTCACTTGGTTGTCAGCGATGAATTCTTCGTTTATGTCTCCAGAAAACCAAATTTTCAGAATGATTGGGTTTGGGCAACAACTGATGAAGTCCCAGATGACCAGAAGTATCGAGAAATAGTAAAAAATCCAGCATGTGTGGGTGTTTTCATTATGTTCTCTATTTGGAAGCTCATCTGGGTTATCAAACCAAGAGGAACCAGTTGGGATGGGCCTTATTTTCAAAATATAATTTTAGCCCAATATGTAATTCCATTTTTGAAAGAACCAGTGTGTGTTTTGGATGTTGAACAGGCAACCTTTCTTCACGACAAAGCCCCCTGTATGAAAGCACTTGTGACTCAACAACTGCTTAAGGACAATAACATTGATTTTTTCGGAAATAATGAATGGCCTGGCAATTCTCCTGATCTTAATGTCTGTGAACATGTCGGATCCATCATGAAGGGTCGGGTGGAGTCCTTAATGCTGGAACAACCCATTCAGAATCGGTATTCAACAGAAATTATGACTGCAAAGATCAACGAAGTCCTTGAAGAAATGAGTCATGATACCGATCTCTTTGAGACACTTCTGGGATCATACCCCCGTCAATTAATGGCCGTCAGAGCTGCAAATGGGGGCAACACCCAATATTAAAACAAGTGTTTTTTATTCAAAATTAAACGCTTTTGCGTGGTTTTATCTGTTTTTTCTATTCCTTTCAGTTTCTTCTGTACAGGGGGAGAGGGGGGGCAATCATTTCCTGACACCCTTTATATGGTTGTAATTATGACTTGGTCCGCAATTGATATGGACCGTGACTTATTTTTGGTTGGCAAGGTACTGGTATTGATAGGTACCGTAATGAAATTGACTGGATTCTTTGGATCTGATATATTTGTATGTCAGTTATAAATTGGTATAGAGCATAACATATTTGTGGATAGTAGTCTATTATGACTGATCCTCTGGATCCAGAGATTCTATCTTTAGTTTAAAATTAATAATTAATTAGTTTAAAATTGATAATTAATTAGTTTTAAATTGATAATTAATTAGTTGGTTATGTGTTTTATCACACTCAGTCATTTTACACACCAAAATACATTTTTCTAGTAGTATTTGATGTGATTTGTTCAAATATGACCTCCATTTCCGTCGGAAATGAGATCCAACAAAGTTATAATACTTTGAAGTTTGGCTCATTTTCAAGGGAAATGGAAGTCAAAATCTAAGCAAAACACATCAAATATTACTAGAAAAATGTATTTTGGTATTAATTAACCTAACCTAACCGTGGCTAAATGAGCCTAACCCTGGCTAAACGAGCCTAGAGTATTACCTTATTATGGATTAGGTGGTGGATACAGACGAGCTCGTTTAGCCAGGGTTAGGCTCGTTTAGCCACGGTTAGGCTCGTTTAGCCACGGTTAGGTTAGGTTAATTAATACCAAAATACATTTTTCTAGTAATATTTGATGTGTTTTGCTTAGATTTTGACTTCCATTTCCCTTGAAAATGAGCCAAACTTCAAAGTACTATAACTTTGTTGGATCTCATTTCCGACGGAAATGGAGGTCATATTTGAACAAATCACATCAAATACTACTAGAAAAATGTATTTTGGTGTGTAAAATGACTGAGTGTGATAAAACACATAATAACCAAAGTGGCCCCTAGTGTGCCCACTATAAAAATTTCTTATGTTCTTATCTATACTCTTTATAAGGTCTACTCTAGAAGTAAACCACAAGGGCTTGTTGTTTACTTTCGCACGCTTAATTTTGTACGGTAAACATTCGTCATTTATAGTCCTAAATACTGTTTCAAACGATTTCCACATTAGTTTTGCGTTGGAGATCCCACTACGTTTTCCCAATTGACGTGTGACAATTCATTTCGAAATTTACAAAAGTCTGCGTGGTGGAAGTTAGGAATTTTAGTCGAGTTAGCTGGTTTCGAGTGACTTACTGAGAGGACAAACTCTACCATATTGTGGTCGCTATTGCTTAACGGTTCTATTACTTGAAGATCCGTGATTAGCCTATCATCCGTAGTTATTACTAAATCTAAAATACGGTCCAACCTCGTAGGTTCCCCGACCTTTTCAATAAGAAAGCTATCCTCGAGAAAATTAACTAAACGATTACCTTCCGCGTCTCCCTGTATTGTATCATAATTCACGTTGGCGCAATTAAAGTCACCCATAACTAAAGGCCTGCTGACTACCTATTATTCTCTTTAGTTCACGATATAACGCTTCGTCTGTATCAGTTGTTTGATTAGGGGGGCCTATGAATAACCGCAACAAGTTTGAAATTGTTCAATTTAAGTTCTGCTATAGTCGAATCTATCGGTTCTGGAATTGTGTGCTTTACTTCTATAACGTTCGCAATATTGTCTTCGATATACAACATAACACCGCCTCCTCGCCTACCTATTCTGTTTTTAACAAAACGTCTATAACCTCTAATTTGATACTCCCCTACAAAGTTACGTGTTTCAGTGCTAAGCCACGATTCATTTATTGCAATTAAATCATCGTCTTTACAAGCAATTAAAGAAAAAAAAATTCGTTTATTTTATTTCGTAGGCTACGAGCATTTAAGAATAGAACCTTTAAATTGTTTGTGATTGCGACACCTTCGCGAGCGCAGGGAGAGTTTGAGGAAATTACTCTGGGACCGTTGGAGTTACGGTAGCCTGAAAAGAAGAGACAGTATTATGAAATAGTCTTCCTAAACGCGCAGCTCCAACGTCATTAAGATGAAGTCCATCTCCGAGGAACAAGTCTCTCCTGCCGTAGAAAGCAGGGCCGTTTCTAGCCATTAGGGGGCCCTAAGCAATATACCCATTTGAGGCCCCACCCCTCCATCCACCAACTCACGCCTTACTACATCACCTTAGCACACACATACAAAAAATGGCTGTGTTAATAAAAAACAATTATGAAACAATTTTAATGAAACATTTATGTCCAAAACAACAAATATGTACTTTCAGAAGACAAACAGAAAAAATACTCCATGAAATTCCTGAAAATTAGCTTATACATTATTTAGAATAAATGACACAGAACTATGTATAAAAAAATAATGCAATTATCAACTACCAAACAATTACTAACTCTACGATACAATTGTGTAATAGCTAAGTTATACAGAACAGTTTGTATCTTCAAATTTTTGCCTCCTAGATTTTTTCTGGCGAAATCATCAATAACATCATCATAAAATCTCCCACCAATACCATGTCCTGGTTGATGCTTATGATGCCAAGGCCACTGAGGCGATCCTGCCCCATTGATGATCTGAGGTAGTTCTTGATTAGCTTCATCTTAGAGAAGCTCCTCTCGGCTGACGCTACTGTCACAGGTAGAGTGCAGGCAATTCTTAGTGCAACCCAGAGATTGGGGTATAGTTCCTCCAGTTGCTTCTGATGAATGAAGGAGAGAAGCTCCAATGCAGTCATGTTGTGTGAAGGTAAAGTCGGCAAGTTCTTAATTTCGAGGGCCAGTTCTCTTCCATCAATGTCAGAGTCAGCTCCAGAGCTCAGTATCTTAGAGAGCTTTTCACACTTGCAGGACAAGTCTTCCTTGTTCATTGTGGTGAAGTTTAGGAGAACCCCAAATATGTCCTTCACATCATCTAATGTTTTGAATCTCTCACTTATTGACCCGATGGCACAATCCACCACCACATTGAAAACTTTGACTTCCAGCCTCTTTAAGTAGGCTGACCATACGTACCGTTTTGAACGGGACAGTACCGTTTGTTTTATATTTCCTGGCCGTCCCGTCGTTTTAATAAAAATGTCAATTTTGTCCCGGTTTATGTACTTACTTTTTCATGAGTACAGAATATTACGTAACCCCGTCCCTTTTTTGCCATCCCAATGTCCCGTTTTTGTCTCAAGGAAATATGGTCAGCCTATCTTTAAGGCTTCTGTAAACTGTTCTTCAGGAGCTTCGTAAGCAAAGTGCTTTTTTGTGGATCTGAGCCTCTTCTCCTTCAGCACAGCCTCCACATTCATTTCCTCACATATGTCCCTAGCTACGACTTGCGCTGCAACAAAACCTGTGTTTCTGTAGCTGGTGAGTGAGTCATTTGTTTTTGTGAGGAGGTTGACTGCCACATCAGACTGCATTGTAGCAGACTGCAGAAGTTTGCTCACATGGTTAACTGCATCAAGAATGTCATACCATGCTACTGTGCAAATCTGAAAGCGATAAGACCCTACCTCCTCTGCAAGGGCTTGTGCTTCAGTCCTGGCTATGGCATCTGTGGCATTGTTTCTGACTTCCAACAGTGCCTCTCTGATGCTGTGGCTCTGGTATCACACAGCCTCAATGCTCTTGAGCAGGCTCTCCCACCTGGTTTCACTCCAAGACTTGAGTGTTATGTTCACGTGCTTCTTTAGGATTGTCCATCTCTGTGTAGCTGCTGCAAAAAGGTTGTACAATTTTTGTACGTTGCCAAAGAAGTTGATGGCATCTGTGGAAGCTTTAGCTACATCAGCCACTACAAGATTCAGAGTGTGAGCCCCACATGGAACATAGAGTGCACGACAGTTCTTCTCTAATAACCTTGCCTGAACACTTTTGTTCTTGCCTTTCATGTTCGCTCTGTTGTCATATGACTGTCCTTTGCAGTCATCAAAGTGAATATTCAGTTCATCTAGTCTCTTCAGAATCAGAACTGATAAACCCAGGCCTGTACTTTCTGAAGCCTCAAGAAAGCCCAAGAAGTATTTTTTTATTTCTGGTACTTCACCCATTTTAGCAGTTCTGATAATAATCGACATCTGTTCTTGGTGGCTTATGTCTGGAGTGCAGTCTAAAATGAGTGAGTAATATTTAGCTTGTTTTATTTCTGCAACAATGGCAACCAAGATCTTCCCACTAATGGACCCAATGAGCTCATTTTGAATGATGTTTCCTAGGTAACTTGAATGACTATATTGGCCACTTTCGACTCTGCTGATGTGTTGTTTCATCACTGGATCAAATTTGGCAAGCAGCTCAACCTCCTTCAAGAAGTTGCCATTGTCTCCATTGTACAATGTAGAGGAAGACCCCTGAAAGCAAGGTTTCTCTCTGCCAGTGATTGGATTATACTTACAAGACGTGTGAGAACATCTCGCCAGCGTCTTCGCTCTACTTCCATTAGTGGCATTTCAGTTTGTCAATGGTCCTCCCAGTTTTTAGCCGCAGTTCCAGATTCTTCCATGTTGCCATGTTATCTGCATGTTCTGAACTATTTTCATGGCCTTTCAGAAGCGAACCAACGTTTATCCAGTCTGAAAGTCCATTCGTAATTAGTTTGTACGACTTCCTTGAAAACAACTTGCAGCAGAAGCAATAAAGAGCATCATTCCTTTTAGAGTACATCAGCCAGCTTCGCTTTATTTTTTCCCCATTAATTAATGTTCTGTACATGTAATGGTAATGAACGCTTCTACCGTCCTCTCTTTTAGGGAATGTGAAATCTGGACTGATTTGAAATGGTCCTCGAGACACCAGATCTGTCTTCAAGGCATCTGACAGGACAACTGGCCAGTCATATGGATCAAGCGGTGGAGCAGATCTTGGTTCTTGTTGCTCATTAGAAATGCCTGTGTGTGGAGTTTGAAGCTGAACAGAAGATGGGCCACTTGTTGGTTCATCAGGCTCTACTTCTACTGGTGTTTGAGGTTGCATAGAGGATGGTCCTGCTGTTGGCTCATGATGCTCATCAGGATTTGTTGAGGATGGCTTTTCCAAATATTTCAGTAGTGCTCCTAAGAACATAACATTGCAAATTCTGTTAATTTTTGCTAAAATACTCTTTCTTATCTTGTTTGATATAATTGATCTGTGTGAACAGAATTTGAGGTGATGTGATCCATTAAATTTCACATTTCGAAATATTATAAATATTACAGAGACTAGCTTACTCTACACGATTCCTGAGCACTTGCCTAGCTTGATGGTCTACCTAACCTAGTTGCCTGAACTGTAATCATAAGAATATACAGGGTGGGCGGAAAGTAGCTCCCTATTTTGGATTGGTAAAAAAATACGTATATTATCCATTTATTTCAGAAGAAATAATATGAAAAGGTAGGCATACATGGTAGGTTTTCTCTAAAATTCAATGTGGGCTCCAACTCTTTCCACCAGCTTCTGGAGCCGCCCAGGAATGGCGTCCACTGACTTTAGCAGGAACTCCGGCGGGATGGAGGACATGACTTCCCGCCCGAATTCGGTCCTCCAGTTCTTCCAATGTCCTCGGTTTGGTGCGGTAGACTTCTTCCTTTACCCACCCCTAAAGAAAGAAGTCGCACGGTTACCGCTGAAAAACGGCAGAATCGGTTCAGTGTAACGGTGTGGTGTGGTATGACCTCAGATCAGGTTGTGGGCCCGTTCCTTCTGCGCAACACCATGAATGCTGACGGTACCTTGCTATGTTGCGAAACGAGGTCTGGCCGGTTGTCAGCACATGGGAGAACATCGACGATCTGATATTTATGCAAGATGGCGCCCCTCCGCACTTCGCTCTTGTTGTCCGTGAGTGGCTGGATGCCCACTTCCCTGGGCGTTGGATGGGTCGTCGTGGTCCACATCAATGGCCAGCCAGGAGCCCCGACTTGACACCGTGCGACTTCTTTCTTTGGGGGTGGGTAAAGGAAGAAGTCTACCGCACCAAACCGAGGACATTGGAAGAACTGGAGGACCGAATTCGGGAAGTCATGTCCTCCATCCCGCCGGAGTTCCTGCTAAAGTCAGTGGACGCCATTCCTGGGCGGCTCCAGAAGCTGGTGGAAAGAGTTGGAGCCCACATTGAATTTTATAGAAAACCTACCATGTATGCCTACCTTTTCATATTATTTCTTCTGAAATAAATGGATAATATACGTATTTTTTTACCAATCCAAAATAGGGAGCTACTTTCCGCCCACCCTGTACAAGTGGCACATCTCACCTGTGCCACTGGAAAGCTTCTCCTCCTCTATTTTGTTCTTTTTCCGTTTTTCAGCTCCTGATGGATAATGTCGTTTCATTTTCCAAGATGCACGAAGTCACATCTAGTTAACCACAACTAATCTGCTAAATAATAATAATCATGATAATAATGATGATGATGATGATAATAATAATAATAATAATTGTTATAATTGTAACGTTAATCAAATACATTCAAATAATCAGACCATTTAGGTTTTAACCAACAAAATTCACATTATCTGAAAAAGATGAGAAAAGAATTAATAAACTTGAAAACATAACGAAAATAATCCTAGGTTTTAAAGTGTTACAAAATCTTTTAATAATTAGTAAATTAGTGAAATAATATTTTACAATACTAGAAAAATTAAGCATTTAGGAAAGTATAAGCATATAGTAAGAATAAAGTTAAATAATATAGAAATAAGATCTCGCAATAGTTATTTACACATAACGACCAAAACGTTTCGTTTGTCTCCGTTTTATCACATTTGTCTCATACAAAAACTTTAATTAATACGACAACGACAATAATAATAATAATAATAAGGATAATACTAATATTAATAATAACTTCAGCTATATTCCTATTCTTGCCCACTGAGCTATGACCTTGGAGCCTGTCTAGGGGCCTCCTAGTAGCAGCGGGGCCCTAAGCGGCCGCTTAGTCTGCTTATGCCAGGAAACGGCCCTGGTAAAAACTGTTCCAAAAATTCGCAAAATGCACTCCTTCCTGTTGGGAAAGAGACTTTAGGTTATTGTTGATATAGGTCGCCTTGCTGTAGAAATCGCTGCGTTGGATAATTCGAGGAAGTATACCTGTTAAAACAATCTTATTAGTTTTTCCTTTAGTCGCTCTAGTAAATCCCTGTACCTAGCCAGCAGTTCTTCCGATCTAGAATTTAAAACATTATTAGTACCGACATGAATAACATACGTTGTGTCCTCAGAGGTTCCGTCTGTAAAATGGTCAACACTATTAGTTATATCCTCCACCCTTGCACCAGGGTAGCAGTAACGGCGCCTACGACGAGGGTTTCTCCCACAGAATTCCTCGAGCTGCCCTCGAGCAATGGAATCGCCAACGAGTCGTATTTCCGGTTCATCAGCATCTTCGAAACCTAAAACAGAAAACTTATTGTTTGTTATTACTGGTAGGCAAGTCTTAGGTTTCCTCAATGGGGCTCCATTACGCACTTGAACGAAGGGTTGGGAACTAGGGGAAGAGAGAGGGCTATTAGTACTATTTATATTATTAATAGAAACTGAGGCAGGAGGGGTCGTAACTGGAGTCTCAAAGGATTCTAATTTTGCCGTCAGGAGCATCACGCTTTCTTCAAGCCTCACTCTGGCCTCCCTCTCACGTTCTAACTCGTTCCTCAGGACTTCCATGCTTGAGCACCACCTGCAAACTAACTGTTCATTATTATTAGCCATTGTAAACGCGTAAGCGGCAAATTTCCCTTCACAGCGACTGCAAGTAATTGACGGGGGTGCCATGCTCTTAATTAATTACAAGACAAAAAACAAAAAATGAGCGTTTGGAAATTAGTAAATTACAACGTAGGTCTACCGCGTGTTTATTGTGCCGTCACCTGCGCAAGCCCGCAAAAATGTTCTTGAAACGCAGAACAGTTCTTGTAACACAAATTTATACTAAATGAATATATACTTAATTAAGCTACCGACGAAAGATATGTCAAAGAAAAAGTATTAATAAAACTTATCTGTCCGCTCAGGGCCGGATTAAGCATTGTTAGGGCCGGGGGCAATGAATATTTTCGAGCCCGTGTCACTAGAAAAACACTAGAAAAACACAATTCTTTACCTGATACATCATACATGAGCGATGTGATCAGCTGACTGGGATCGATCAACAGAAAACGAAACAAAAACAAAGATGTGATTACAGAAAATGTATACTTTGTTCATACAAATGCGATACTAAACTAGGTTTTGTAGAAGCGGAATCTAGAAATTTTTTTTCTTCCTCACGGTCGACCAATTATTTCAACGGTAGATTATAGCGTTTACATAGTTTCTTGGGGTCGGTCAGCATCTTGGCGGCCGGTCAGCATCTGGGGCTGGGGACAAATGCCTCCTTTGCCCCCATTACAATCCACTACTGTGTCTGCTATTCGACCGACTTTTTCTTTCCGTTTTTCCTTTTTCCCACGTTGGGTGACCACACTCTACTTGATCCCCGTAAGAAGGGAAAATGAACCTTATGGAACCTCGTTTTATAATAGATTTGAAAAACAAAAAAGGCAAACAAGGGAATTTCAACCTTATGAAACCTCGTTTAGTAATAGATTCAGAAAACAAACAAGGCAAGCCACGTGCACTAGCCTTGGTTTAATCAAATAATATAGTAATGAATAAAGTCAGTAAATGAAATATATTCGTTAATGAATGATAAGTAACACGAAGTAATTTAGTTAAGAATGCACCAAACACTATTTTTTTTAAAGACACTTCAACGAAAACCACTTATTCAATTGGTAACACTGGACACTCGATAAAACACGTCTGTTCACAAGGAAAGACTGATATGTACACACACACACACACACACACACACCATACACACACATATATATATATATATATATATATATATGTGTGCACACACACACACACACACACATATATATATATATATATATATATATATATATATATAACGTTCTCCCTCCTCATCTTACGCGGAACGTTCTTCTATACAAGCGTCGTTCTTTACGTTAATTATACTGTGTGTTGTGTGCAGTTGAAATATATATATATATATATATAATGTGCGCGCGCATATATACAGGGTGTCCCATAAGTCTGGAACCATAGGGTAAAATAAGTAATTCATGTTTTTCCGTTTATGCAAGTGTCCATGATGTCTTTGAGTAAGGAAGAACGCATCCAGGTAATTCTGCTCGTAGGAAATCGGAGTCAGAGGGAGGTCGCTGAGGAATTTAACAGATTGCATCCGGACCGCGCGTTGGTCTACGCGGTGAAAATTCAGAGTGTTGCACATTTGCGGCAGCGCATCATCGACGCATGTAACACCATCACTCTTGATACCATTCGCCGTGTGCTTGCTGACTGGATATCTTGTCTGCATTCGTGTATCAATAATAATGGTGGACACATTGAACACGTTCTGTGAATAAAAGCCGTTTTTATTGCCGTTTTTATCATTTTGCCCTATGGTTCCAGACTTATGGGACACCCTGTATATATATATATATATATATATATATATATATATATATATATATATATATATGTGTGTGTGTGTGTGTGTGTGTGTGTGTCAAGAAGATACTCTTCTTGGCCAGAATTAATCCTTATCAGTTCATTTTAAATGCCCAGCTAATTAAAGCTAAAATAACTTAAGACTATAAATTTGCAACATAATTCTACTCCCACACTGACCCTTTCTAAACGATCAGTGTGTATGTGTTCGTACGTTCGTTTCCGGAGAAGCGATAGGTTATTTGTTTGACAAGTTGTCTCTGACCTCACTTCTGTTTGAGATACATTACCACCTGGTGAGTACAGTCCGACTTGTCTTGTACAGTAACTTTTGTTACTCTTTATTTTATTGTTTGGAGTGATGTTTTTGATATTTGTACTATTGTGATGATTCTTTTTTGTTTGCTTTAATTAATTGTGTAATGTAAATGTGTCTTGCTCAATTTTCAATATAACTTGCATTCATAATTCTTATTCTTATTATAAGGTTCTTTCTGAATGCTGGTACTCTCCGATATCACATCGGCAAAGGAAACAGATTCTTTTGTAAATCATTCACTGATAAGAGAAATACACTTGGAGGCTGTCGTCTGCATCTCGGCATCCACCAGATTCCAATTTGGGGTTTTCTAGCTTCTAGTAGTTCCGATTTATTTACTAACTTGAGCAATAAGCTTTCCTGCACATATTTATATATCGTCATTTATCATTTCTCTTAGTCATTTATGTTTAGTCAATTGCATTTAGTCACTTTAGCCATTCATTTAAGTTAATTTCCGTGCAGTTTAATTATATATCCTTTTGTTATACCCATTTAATTAGTAACATAGCTTTCATTATAAATATAACTTAAATTTTTTTATTCTTAATTTTCTTTATCCTAACCACTAAGTGTAACTTTTAAATTCCAATTCCTAGATTCATTAAGATCCTGGTCTCTTTGTGACTATATATATATATATATATATATATATATATATATATTGTGTGTGTGTGTGTGTGCACACACACACACACACACACACATTATATATAATTTTACTTTGGTTGAGTGTGAACGACAATTCAGGATCGACCTGCGGTCGACCCCTCTGCAGCATCCCGCCTCCTTTGCGGGACTTGGTGAAGTAGGGAATTGCTGTCTGATCTCCTCCTGCCCTCGTAACCAGCCACGCATGGCTGGTCAGGGACTTTGCACAAGAATCTGTCCAGCTGGTTCTTGAAGTTATTCAGGTCGGTTTGCTGGAGATTTCTCACTTCTTTTGGAAGGACATTGAAAAGCTTTGGGCCCCGTATTCTGAGGGTATTTTCCATCCCCTTTTTCATGGCCCTTTGTCCCACCGCAGCTGGGACCGTACAAAATCTGCCTCCTCTTTCATTCCAGTTTGTTTCTATTTCATTTCTGAGGTTAGGGACAGAGTTCTCAAGTATTTTCCATATCTACTGTATATTGTGTACCGCTCGCGCCTTCTTTCAAGAGAGTAGAGTTCCAGGGATTGTAGTCGAGACCAGTAGTCTTCACGTTCCGTTTCCTCTATCTTAGACGTAAAAGTCCTTTGTGTAGCTTCAATGTTCGCAATATCTCTTTCTCAAAGGTGGGCAGTTGCGCCGCAAAAAGTTGCGGCGCAACTTGCGGCGCAACATTTTTGGTTGCGCTTGTGCTTGCGGCGCAACTTTTTGAAAAGGGTTGCGCTTGCGCGTGCGGCGCAACTATTTCAGCAGAGTTGCGGTTGCGGTTGCGGCGCTACAAAAATTGTTGCGCGTGCCCACCACTGCAGATATACGTTAAATGCAAAGGTGGGCAGTTGCGCCGCAAAAAGTTGCGGCGCAACTTGCGGCGCAACTTGCGGCGCAACATTTTTGGTTGCGCTTGCGCTTGCGGCGCAACTTTTTGAAAAGGGTTGCGCTTGCGCGTGCGGCGCAACTATTTCAGCAGAGTTGCGGTTGCGGTTGCGGCGCTACAAAAATTGTTGCGCGTGCCCACCACTGCTCTTTCTTTGTAGGCCTGTGAGTACTGAGCAATACTCAATTATTGGTAGGACTAGACTCTTCCATAATTTGAGCATGATGTTTGCTTTTCTGCTGCGGAAGCTCTTCCAGATGATTCCCATTATTTTTCTAGCCGTTGTGATTTTGATTTTATAGTGCTCTCTGAATTCTGCATCCGACGACATTATTACTCCAAGATCCCTGACTTGTGGATTTGGTGTTATCTGTTTGGCTTGCGGAGTTTTGTACCCTTTTTACTGTAGCTCTTTGTTATTACCATATCTTAGACTTAGAAGTTGGAATTTTTCTTCGTTGAACTTCATATTGTTGTCTTCTGCCCACTGGAATAATGTTTGAAATGTCGTTTTGTAATTTTCTTATGTCATCTTTGTTCAATATTTCCTTGCATATCTTTGTCATCTGCGAAACATGATACAATACTGTTCTTAATATCTGCATCAATATCTGCAATCATTATTATGAACAGCAACGGAGCTAATACTGTCCCTTGTGGGACAGAGCTCACGACTTCCGATTTAACTCCGTTTACCACCACTCTTTGCGTTCTTTGCGTCAAGAAGTTAAATATTCACCTTCCTAGCTTTCCAGTAATTCCTGTATCCTTAAGTTTGTGTGCTATGATTTCAAAGCTGGGCACAAACCGTTAATCCGTTAATCGTTAATTAACGAAGTTAACTTTTTCGTTAACGATTTAACTTTTAAGTTAACTTTGAAAATCATTATCGGACTAATTAACTTCCGTTACATTTAACTTCCGTTAACTCAAGTCCGTTAACCCAAAAAATTCATAAATAAACGTTTAAAAGTTTATATTATTTTCAGTGCTGAGCACTTTTGGCAGGCATCGACAAAAGGTTTGGGCCCCTCCTGGAGGATGACGAATGCCAGCTGGCTGCTGCCTTCCATCCCAGGTTTCGCCTCATCTGGTTGGACAAGTATGACAACACCAAGGTCGCCAGGGTGAGGAAAAGCATGGAGGGTACAGTCGAGGAGGCCATGAAGCAGCAGTCCAACGAAGTGGGCAGCAACAGTGGAGGCAGCAACAACGAGGAGGAGGAGGAGGAGGATGACTTCTTCAGTGCTGTCATCCAGACAAAAGAGAGCAGCAGAAGCCACAGGTCACTCAAGGGCAAGGCCCAGAACTTGGTCAAGACCTGGCTGGAGACCAACTCCAAGGACTTGCTGACAGATGCTGCCTTCTTGGGTGAGCAAGTGTTGGTGGACTTGTTCATCAAGTTCAACACAGCCATCCCCTCCAGTGCTGCAGTGGAGCGTTTGTTCTCTATGGGCAAGGACATCCTGAGGGCCAAGAGATCATCCCTGTCTGATGAAAACTTTGATATGCTAATTTTCATGAAGGGCAACATGCATCTCATGGACAAAATGGAGAACGAGAAGAAGAGGGAAAATTAAATTATATATATATATTGTGTTTTTCATTTTTTTTATAATAAAAGTTAACGTTAACGGTTTATCGGTAACTTCTGTTACATGTTTAACGAATTAACGGATTAACGGTTAACGAAGTTAACTTTTTGGTTAACGGATTAGCGGTTAACGAAGTTAACTTTTTGGTTAACGGTGCCCACCACTGTATGATTCCATGGTCACATTTATCGAAAGCTTTAGCAAAGTCCGTATATATTACATCAATGTTTTGTCCTCGACACAATGTTCCTAATATTTTCTCCTGGTCTAGTAGCTGTGACAGGCATGATCTTCCCGCTCTGAAGCCATGTTGATTTGGGTTGTATAAGTCTTTTTCTTGTAGGTAGTAGGTAGTTTTGCCTCTAATTATGCGTTCAAAACACTTTATAAGGTGTGAGGTGAGAGCCACTGGCCGATAATTTTTGGGCATTGCTCTGTTACCACCTTTAAATAGGGGGGCAATGTTCGCGTTCTTTAAGGGGAGTGGAATTTGTTCTGTGTCAAGTGATTTCCTCCATAGCAAGTATAGCGGTTTTGCAGTACTCTCTCTACATTTCTTCAGAAATGTGGCACTCCATGTGTCTGGCGCTGGCGCTGAATTGTCTTGCATCTGTAATAAGGCCGTAATTACATCTCCTTCCGTGAACTCGAAGTCCATTAATAGGTTTGTGCCGGGATTTGTTCTTGGTTGATTTGTATCTATGTCAAAAAACTTGTCTGGGTTTTCCACTTCCATCTCGGACTTGGGGTCCTAAACACAGATTTAAATTGTTCCCTAAGCAGTTCACTTATTTCTTTCGGGTCATTTGTGTATTCAGCCTCCCCGTCTATCAACGGTCCAATACTCTCCTTACATTGCATTTTCTTTTTCGCAAACGTGTAGAAGTATTTTGGGTTATTTAATTTATTTTTTGTTTTCTGCTACCTTGTTTTCCTCCTCGTTTATCTTATTTATGAATGTTTGCTTTAGGTCCATTTCTATTTCGCCAAGTTTCCTCTCTAGTTTGAGTCTCTTTGCATCAATTCTGCATCTGTGGAGATGTTTTACGATTTGACTTCGTTGCCTGAATAGTCCGGATTTTCCTCTCGAGCTTGCTACGTTTTCTTTCCTGTCTCTCTGGAATATGTTTCAGTATTATAGGTTTGGTTTCCGTATCTATTATACATACTATTTCTTGTGGAGTCTTCTCGTGAAGTAGCAATTCCCAATTTACCTCCTTTAAATCTTTATTTACGTTTTCCCAATTTACTTTCTTTGAATTTATGTTTAAGCCTTCAAATATTCCATCTGCCTCTCTAGGATGCGTTTTCGGACCCGTGGATGCTAACTTCAATTGTATATCGATGAGGTTATGGTCGGAGAACTTTGTGTGCGTTACTTTTTTATTATTTTCTCGTTATTTGTCCAGATTAAATCCAAAACGTTCTCCTTTCTCGTGGCTTCACCGATTTCCTGGGTAAAGGCGTAATGTTCCATAATATCTAATAGCATTGTTGCTTGGGTTCTATCATCTTTAGTAATGTTGCCATGAAACTTCTCAGCATATATAACTTCATTTTTTTTCCACGATATGAATGGAAAATTAAAATCTCAGAAAATTAGAATATTTGTTGCTGGAGTTTCATGTAATTTTAATGTTTTCTATTTCATTTGTAGCAAATTAGAATTCACTTTTTGTGGTGTTTGGTCTGTAGATGTTCATAATGGTTAGGTTCGGTTCTTTTACTTCTAATATAATAACTTCAACTGTGCTGTTTGATTTCTTTACCTTCACTTCACTTCTTTACCCTTACTTCACATGTGTATGTGTTTTTCACGTAGATACAACACCCTTCTCCTCGTCTAGCCACTCTATCTGCTCTGTATATGTTGTAGTCCAGCAATGCTATTTCAGTATTCTCGATGCAGTTTTCACAGCGTTTTTCGCACATGTGTGTATTTCCGTTAGGTATATGATATCTATGCTGGTTTCCGTAGCTAAATTTTGCAAGTATTGTAATTTGCAGTCTGCATGGTCCTTATAGACGCCGTGTATATTTGTGTATAATACATTTACCGGGTTTCTAATCTTCGTGTTCGATTTTCCTAAATGATGGTCGTTTCCTGGTCGATGTCGGTTCCTGTTTGGTGTTATTGGTTGGGCCGCTGCATTTGGGAGTATTGGGGTTGCGGCCCGTGATACCACTGTAGTTGTTGTATTATAATACCAATAATTATTGGTGGGTGGTGTTGAATAGGAGGGTGATGTGCGTAATGTTGTGGTGCATATGTTTGTGGCGTTCTCTCTCCTTGTTAGAAGGGCAAGCTGAGCTTTTATTATCCTCATTTCTTCTAAAAAATGTTTCACTACTATTGTTATTACTTCTATGTCGAATATGATCTGTTCTTTCCCGTTCCGTTCCCTTTGCGTACCATTTATGTGAAAATGCGGGCACTCTATGTTCAGGCATTTTTTCTCAGTAATTGACTGTCTGCACATACGAGGGTGAAAAAAGTTGCAGTTTGGTCCGTACCTGCACTTCCCATTCCTCATCATATAAAAGCATTTTGTATGGTGACTGTATATGCAGTTTGAGCCATATTTGCACGCACCTATTTTACAATATTCGCATATGGCCCGTCGTTTAAATTCCCTCTGAGTCTTGTGTGATTCGATATCCATTTTCTGCTCCGCCACCACTGCTTCCCTACTCAGTGGGGTTTTTTCTTTGGCGTGTATTTCGTATCTCCCTCTTCTGCCGTGGGTACCTCTTTATCTGAGG